>JACCIC010000002.1:8520000-8627500 GCA_018907035.1 Sycobia sp. Sy_11 | reverse complement strand
GGAATTTATATCCGATCTAATGATAATGAGGGTAATAATAAGGCTGCTTGATAGAGAGAGAGGGGGGAGGGGGAGAGAGAGAGAGAGACTTCAAAAAATCGCATTATATGAAATATTAACGACTAATACTAAAATTTACTAATAGACTAATCTAAAAATTAGCTTTTTCAGAAAAAAAATCACTTCTTGACATATTTATAGAAATAATAATAATTATTAACCTTAGAGTGAATTTAAGGGTGTTAAGATATAATTCAATTATAATTTCCAAATTCATTTGAAAAGTGCATATGGTCACGTAATGCTTAAGCAACTTATTCGCTTATCTGAACCCAGTGAGTAAATTATAATGTGAATTCATTATGCGTTTAATGAATGCAATAAAAAAATTTGCTGCGGGTATAATACATGTTTACTGAGTCACGGGACATATTAGCGGAAAATACAGTGATATATGGTCGATAAAATAATGAAAGTAAGATAATATATTATAAGTAATATATAATATAATATTATGGGTAATCACAGTAAGTCAATTATAAAGTTCTGCATTACAGTCAATTCAAAGTAGCCAAGTATAAGTATAAATATATAGAGAGTATAAATATAGATGGGGAGGAGAGGGTTAGGGAAAAGAGGCACGGGGAACTGTAACCGTATATCCTGCATTATTCGCATTACCCGCCGAATACAGTTATGTAATCAAAACCCTCCTTCTGTCTTCTGCTCCTCCTTCTCTTTGGCAGTATATGCGCGCATCGAAGAGACTCAGAGAGGTGTGGGTAGGCAAGGAGTGTAAGGGAGAGAGAGAGCGACAGAGAGAGGCAGAGAGAGAGAGAGAGAGAGAGAGAGAGAGAGAGAGAGAGAGAGAGAGAGAGAGAGAGAGAGAGAGAGAGAGAGAGAGAGAGAGAGAGAGAAGGAGAGAGAGCGAGTTTTATCCCATAGTCCCATTGATAGCGTCCAACGCAGGACTCTTTTATCAAGTCATTAACCCGTCCATAAAACGATGACTGCCCAGCCTCGCGCACTCCCGTAGACCAGAGGGTACGCGCGTACGTGTCGCGTCTAAATACTTTTACTATACTCCAGATTGTGAAAAAAATAGAAAAGGGCGAAGTCGAGGTAGAGTGAAGAGACCGCTAGGGGAGCAGCAGCGGCGTATACCTCCTTCTCTCTCTCTCTCTCTCTCTATCTCTGTTTTCCTCTTTTTGAATCCTTTATCGTTCCGTACTTAGAAATACAAGACCAATAAAGCGTAGGTAGTAAACACAAGAGAGAGAGAGAGAGAGAGAGAGAGAGAGAGAGAGCTCTTCTTCCTCCTTATTTGGTCCTAACTTTCTCTCTCTCTCTCTCTCTCTCTCTTTCTCTCTTTCTCGCTTTTGTCCCATGATCTGGCTCTCTCGGCTTGCTTGCGCACGTAGGGAGTTAATAATCTGCCTTGTTCGACGTGGAAAAAGATTACAGGAGGAATGTAAAAAGGCGCGGTATCGAGTCTCTCTCCCTCTCTAACCATCTCTCTTTCTCTCTCTCACTCTCTCTCTCTCTCTCTCTCTCTCTCTCTCTCTCTCTCTCTCTCTCTCTCTCTCTCGCACACACACACACACACACACACACACACACACCGAAAGCGGACAGTATGCAAGAGCGGCATTCATGAGTATCTTTGGTAGGTATACGTTACGTACGGTAGCGCGCTCCTCGGAGTCGCGCAGCCGACTCGGCGAATTATCGCATACAACCCTCCCCCCCCCTTTCTCTCTCACTCTATCGCCCCCTCGTGGAAGAGGAAAGAAGAGCGAGAGACGTATAGGCAAAGGGAGGGGGGAAGGGTAGAAAGGTGAGCTATAGAAGAGCAACCAGTAGAGGTCTGTGTATACTTGCAACTTTTCTGCGGAGCGCGGGTCGATTCGCGGAAGACGCCCGCGTGCCTCTCGAAGATGCGCTGTATGGAAAGAGGAAGAGAGTGGGGGGAGAAAGCGATTTATTTAGTTATTTAGTTTTTTTCTTTTACTTTTGAGAATCGCGCGGATGGCGGCGCGCTCTTCTTTGACGATGAAAATGTTCTCGTGCCTCGGTCGTCGACGGTAGAAGTACCGCGGGGGCAGAGGCAAGGTTCGAACCGGTACCCACATTCGCGTCCTTGTTATGGTCACGTCTAATGACTTGTAAAGATTAATCCAATTGAAATTGGTGCCATATTAAATGTAAGTTCCCCTCGGTATAACTTTCGATTTTTCGAGATTGTCAGGCCGAAAAATTGGTCATTTTCGAGATGAGGCCAATTTTACTGGAAAATTTATGAAATTTTAGTGCACAATCCTGTCACTTCGATAAATAATTACATTTTGCAGATTTTTGTCCCTTGCATTTTTTTTTCTCGTAAAATCCATATTTCGAGAAAAACAATGCCGACCTGACATTATGCGATCCGCACCTCGCCTGCTCGTATATTTCAAGGTTTATTTCTGCTGAAGCAATGGGGATAATAAATCTTTATCCTGTATTAACTTTTCGTTATGAAACAATTTCAGAGTCAAAGTTGGTTATAAATAAATAAATACTAACCATGTTTGGGGGCTGGAGTTGGACCTTATCTCGGAAACGACCAATTTTGGGACCCAGACAAGCTGGAAAAATCGATTCTGCGTGTCGAAAAACAAACAGTAACGCGATGATAACCAATGTTTACGCGTGGAAAGTTTGGCTCCGATTTGGACGTATAAACAATGCCAACTAAAGATTTTGTGTGACTTAAAAAAATTATTTGATCCTTAAAACTTCATAATTTCGTTATACAGATTTAGATTTAATTCGAAAGATCATAAAAACTGTAAATGAGTAAAGATGTGAAACTGTGCAATTTCAGCCATCTTTCTGAGACACAAGTCATTAGCAGAATGTAAAATAATTGTCATCGCAGGGTTATAATGTATTATAAAATAATATGGTTTAATTTCAGTAATAAATTTATTCTCAGATATAAAACTCAACCAGATATTCAGAAATAAATTATAATAGTTAAATAATAAAAATTGAAATCGAATGAATGAGCCTAAATATCGTACAACTATAGTAAACAATATTTCAACTTGTCTAGATTATAGCCAACTTGGACATTACTAGTGACCGAAAAACACACGATTCATTGCGTGATATAAGTTTTATACATGCTTTAGCAAACTTTAAGCAGTATAAAAACCACCGTCCAACAAAGTAAATTCCATTACTTAAGGGTAATGAAGTAGAGTAGATCGTAGTGAACAGGACGATTTAACGCCACGGAAAAATGTCAAGACATATAAAATAAAAGCATGTAAATGTTGTTATACAAATAGTTCGTTATGAGGAATAAAATTAATAGATACACGTGTAAATAGACACGAGCCGAGTAATACAATCGATGTGCTAAATAATTAAAGACATCTCCTCACACGCATCATACGTATATTCGTTTAATCACTGTTACACAATTGCGTAACATGAGGTCATTTATACAATTAATGTCTAGCTTCAAGCGACATTCATTTAATTCGGATGTTACTTTAAGATCCCCTTCAAATATGGATTTCAAATTAACTGTTCATCGAAGTTTTTGGGGTTTCATAGTAAATAGTTTCGTAATGTTAGTTAATTCTGTATCATAGATTTTCCTGCGTTTTCTAAAATTATTCGGATAAACAACGCTGTATAGGCAAATAAATAAATTTTCTTATGGAAAACTTAAAATCTGCAAAGAACATGTGATCAATACTAATGTATGTAAGTTTCTGAAAGTCGTTCATCAGTCGCGGATGGTAGATTAACAGAATATTTGTAAATTTACTGGATTGGACGTGACTTAGGATTATAATCGACATTGGGCACAGAATAAATTTAATTCCGCGTCGGTATGTTGATTTAAATTCTACGACTTCTTTTCATCATGAATACATTGGATCTTGGTAATAAACGATCCTACGCCCAGATGGGTAATTTTCTAGTATGTTTTTTTGTTTCGACGGTGTAATTATAGCCTGCTAAAAACGCAAATATACTAAAAACTTGAGCAAAATGAATGATAGCACGTGATAAATTTTGCTGAAAACAAAAAGAAAAATGAGCAAATAAATAAAAACAATAAAAAATCTCCCGCGGACGTTCGTCCAACGGTATTGGCGTGAATCAGCAACGATCATCCAGATGACCTCGGCAACTTCATAAAGCGCACCTCGCTTCTAATTATACCTCCTCCCCAGCCCGGGCATGGGAGGGGGGAGCATAATAACATCGGAAACCTTCGCACCTTCGACTTCGATCAAAGGAGAGAGAGAGAGAGAGAGAGAGAGAGAGAGAATGAGCCTGCACCGTTAAGCAGCGAGCAGGGAGATTCGCACCTATAATTGCGCACGGTGCACATAAACCCGGGGCTCGTACATAGATGCGCGAAATGACCCCGGCGCGCTTTATTAGCATATTAACGACGCGCGCGCGCGCTCAGATGCGCGGTTTCGATCCGTATCCCCCAACAGCCACCCCACCCCCCCTCGCTCTCTCGCGCGCTGCAGTCTCTATTATGCCAATAAATTGGTTTGCTTTTTCTTCGTTAGAAGCCCGGCGAGTGTATATTAAGCAGAGAGTGAGAGGGAGAGAGAGAGAGAGAGAGAGAGATTTTCGTACATATTTATATACGTGTATATATTCCTGTATACAATGATGGTCGATGCGTGCACGGCTTCATTACCGAGCGCGCGGCAACTTTCGCGGGATCCCATTAAGGGATCCTTATCTCTCGCCCGTGGGTCGGGGGAAGGGGGGGGGAGGGGAGAAAAGCTCCATAGCGCGTCGATAATGCGCGCGGTAGCCGCGTCTCGTGCGTTCGACGCGCGTCGTATTGTAATCTCGTAGAAATTATCAAACGGTCGAGGGGGGGGGGTGGGGGTGTCCGAGGCAACCGTGACCCCCGCGGCGAGGGATACATTAAGTTTTCGTCGCGGCGATCCGAGGACTCGATTGTCGGTTTTTGTTTGCGCGAGTGTCGCGGGTAGCCGCGAAGGAGTGAAAGGCGTACGCGCGCGCGCGCGCATTGGCTTTCCACCGCATTGTGTCTTCCGAGGGGAAATTTGCTTTTTTTTTTCATACAGCCGAGGTGAGTTGTATACAGCGAGAAAAGGATCTTCTTTACGGGCTGAGATAAATGGGACAATGTTCGTCGATTTTTTATTTGTTTGGTTTTTTTTTTTTTTTTTTTTTTTTATCAATTTCTCAATTGTTAATGGTACTTTACTGCGGTGTGATAATTATGCAACGGTAGATCCGAAGGCGATAAGGTAGATCTCGTTGCCAGTTTTTCTAGCCAACTTTTTGCAAAAAAAATTTTTTAACGACGAAACAGGTTTTCTCATACATAAATATAATCAAGTCTCGGTCTTTGAAATAGCGGCGTGCAAATTTTTAAGCGGGCGATCCAGTAAAATCGAATTTTTTTTTCTGTTTTTATAAGTCACAATAAAAACGTGTACCTCTTCTTATGGAAAACAAGGCGCGGTTCTTTTCTTCTTTCGAATTGCATTTAAAATAATTTTAAAATTTTAAACTTTCCGTAATATCTAACAAAGCCAGTTAACTGATCCTTTTCGAATTTTTACATCATCATTCAGATATTAGAACTGTGAAATAGATCTAAAGTAATTAAGAGTGATCGATTGGCGTTTCTTTACGAAATAGAATCGAAAAATGTGCAAAGCAATTTTCATCCCAGAAATTTTTTTAGATTCGTTTTGGAATTCTGATTTCATTTCAATGCCTTGTAAATATAAAGCCTCCAAGTTCACGATTAAAATGACGCTCGATTTTTGAAAGACAGATAAACGATAAAATCATGACAGTAATGTAACTCTTTTTTTAAGCATTTCTGTTCGCATTGGTCAAAATAGGCCATATTGTCATAGATTATACATCTGTAAATGTTTGCCAACAATGATATCCACAACTTTATCCAATACGAATGCAAAATATTTTGAGAGCCATTTAAGGACAATGAAGATTATTATATTTATGCTTCATGAATGTAGAAAAAAAATCTATCAGATCGAAAATGAATTTTCTTTTTTCGGACAAAATAATTCTATACAATATATTGGCTTCAAGAAGTTTCTAAAGTTTGTTAAAATGTAATTGAAAATTATATATGATTATGATTATGAATTATTTAATTTTTATGATCTATCAAGAATAAAATATGCGGAAGAATATTTAAAACAAAAAAATAGAAAAATAGCCTTCGGATTAAACGATATCCTTAATATAAAGGGTAGCGTAAAGCATATAAAGCTTGTTCAAGATTATTTTTGTAATTATGAAACTTCAAATCAGCTAATATTGCGAAAACATATTGAATATTTGTTCTGCACTACGAAAAAAATTTATATGCAAAAAACCCCCTTTTTTAAATATAAATGTTAATATAAACTTTTTTGTATAAAATATGATTTTTTCAGCGCTTCAACAATCGACTCTCTGCCAAGATCCATTAAAAAGAGCTCAATGAATTCGTTACAATAGTCGAAGCGAGTATTTCGAAGACTGCAAACACCAAAGGAAAAAAATTATCATCCAACAATCCTGCCTACAGATTATCATCGACAAATGTCCCTTGCGCGCATCTAATGATAAACATTATCCCGCAACAATACGCGCTCCAAGGGGGAAAGCGCAGCCAGGCGATATTTCAGCCAACTGGCTAACACAATGGGAAAGTAAAAAATGAAAAATAATTAAAAAAAAAAAATTACACGCAAATTCAGCGCGGCACAGGATAAGAACGATATATCCCGCGGGAGCGGAACGAAAGTTCGCCCCGTCCGTTGCAGTGCTCGACGCTGGAATCCGGCGCTCAAGCCGCTGATAAAAGTGCTGTATGTAACAGTGACGCTTGCGAGAAAAGTGAAATTAACGCCGTGCAGCCCCACGCGTGTCGTGGATCGTTAAAGAGTGGCCCGTTCCATTCTTAATTACTCGAGGATTTATTATGGATCTTGTTCTGAAATTTTCTAAAATCCATTACTATCGTAATTTTCTCGATTGTCGTCTCAGCGTGATAATGGCGTGTTAGAAGATATAGACGCGTTCGTCCTTGCTCGCAAAATTTTCACCGTTAAAGGGCTTAATTTTTTGTTTTGTTTTCACATGAAACTATAGTTATTCCGTCGTCGTAGTGTTTTTTTTTTATATTTAGGGATCGATAACAAAAATGGATCCGAGATTGAATAATATATGATTTTTTAAGCTTCAAAAATATCTCAAGCATATTGTCGATATAAAAAATATGCATATACTTCTACTAATGTAATGAGCAGTTTCTAAAATTATTTTATATCAGTACGTGTGATGGTTTCTGGATTATTTAAATAAGGTCAGATCGTTCAATGCATGAAACATCTAGGCTACAATTTTATAAGTCCGTACACTTGGTCCCCAAGAAGTTGCCTTAAACATATATTATATTCAACGAATTTCTCGACACAAGGCCATCTAAATGCCTTTTGAACAGATTCGTCTAACATTTCGAAGGCACAAATTAGTTAAAGTCAGTTATTTTTCTTACACATTTACGACCAATATTAAGTGAATAATCAATTGCAAAATTTTGTACTTATATTCTTTGGATCTATCTCTAAAACTAATCTCAATGCATTATTAATTAATCGAAAGATTGATTTTCATTCAGTAGCAAAGTGATGAAAACTTTCAATACGAAAACAAAACCTTTTAATGTGTGGCCAACTATTACTTGTACTCAAATTTTTTAATACTTGGCTGGGCTCATTTCAACGCATCAATTTCTGGCACATTATGTTAAATAACTTATGCTTTGCACATTACCAGCCGTATAAATTACACAAGATTTCATGGTACTTGATTCTTGAATTTTCGCCGCTCAAGTTAAACAAAAAAAAAATAAAAAAAATAACTCGGACAAGGCCAATTGTACATAAGTTTATGCATTGGAAAAATATTTCGGCACTGCAGCCTGGAAAAAATCGAACGGCGCCGATCGCGGTGTTATACGCTAAGCGCCCCGCGCGTTAAGTGTGGGCTCTGATTTAGCGCCACCTCCCCTTGCCCCCTTTTCGCGGTTCGTGGCATTTACTAATAAATGGAAAATTGTGTTTTTCCTGCTGTTCCTGCTACTGTCGACCCTGTTGCCGTTATTCGCGTTATCGCCATCGCTGTTGCTGTCATTGTTCTCGGTACCTTGTCTTTCAGGGAAATTGAAATGCCTTGTTTTACATTTTAAGTTGTGGCATATCAAATTTTCGAGTGAGTTCGTGATTTTTTCAGTTTGAAACAGAAAAATCATTGGTAAACTTACTAAAAAGCTCGCTGAATACACAGTTTGCACAGGTCAGTAAAAAATTATACAACACTATTTTTAAAGAGATACTACCAAAATATTATGAACCATCAAGGATATGGAATTTTTGAACAATTATTTAAGTAATTATTACATTTTGAATTTAACTAAAAATTAAACCCTTATTTGAATGAATGTCACGTGGCCTCCGAAACATAGTACAAGAAAATCTTCATAGGTAACTTTCATTGATTTATCATTATAAATCCAGTGGAAATAGTAACGGAGAATATCTAAAATGCGCAGAGGGGTGTATAACAAATCTGTCCGTTACCTGTAGCGTCAGCACTTGAAATAGCACAAAAATTTATTATATAAAAATTCAAATATAAAATTTATGGTAGATAAAGGTTATTTGATTTTGATCCATAATTGTGATTGTGATAAAGCAACGAAAGGCAACTATTTTTTGGAACTTCGTTACATGTGCCTAGTGACAGACAACCATTTAAATTTGGATTTAGTTTTAGAGCGTATAAAAAAATTAATTATCACAAGCAATAGAAAACAAAACTGTTAAATAAATTTTGTTTTTTTTTTTCGTATAAGCTTTCGTATTAAAGTTGAATTAGAAAATATGATAATTTCCTATTATTGGCCAAAGTCAAATTTAGAGTTTTTTCTAACGATTCTTAAAATTTAGATAGCTTTCGTGAGCCTGAATCTTCTCATAAATGTACGGTCTGTAGAGACGTACATTAAACAAATGAATCAGCAGCGTGTGGCATTTTCGATATAATTTTTATACCATTTTTCATTTCATTTTAATTTTATACTTTCTTGTTTTTTCATTATTTTCTCTACTCATTAGCTTTTCGCACATTTTTCAAAAATTAGATTTAAACTACATATAAAAAAAAAAAGATTCATAAAGTCTGCGCTACAATTCAGCCTCGGTGAAACGCGTTAAAAGTACATGAACTTAAAAAAAATTTTTATACAAAAAATCTTTTAAAATATAAAAACACAGATTTTTTTAATATCAAAATGGGTATATTGACATATTTTGACCAAATATTAATTATTAGCTGCGAGGTCGATTCGAAATTCTATTATCATTTTTCATTCAATTCTCTAAGTAGAGCGCTCAAAAATAATTTACTATCAATAGTTCAATAATCTGAAAATTGTTTCAAAATGCTTCTTGTTAAATTTACCACACGGAATCATTGTATAAATAACAATAAAAACTGCTCTACTAACTTTATTTATTTATGATACCAGCTAAACAGCTTAGAAATAATGAAGGAATTTTTTTGTAATCCTAGAGTACTCTTAATTACAAATATAGTAATTGTTTTTTAGATATGTAATGATTCAAAATTTTATTTTCATATTTGTAATGACACTTATTTGACTACTTATTTGACTACATTTTAAAACTTATTACTACTTTTGTATAAAGATTATATGAAGTTCCGTTTACTCAGGAATAAATAAAAAATAAATTTAATACTGAAATATTTGACTGCATAACATTAAAAAGGTCGTTGACAGCTTAACAAAATATACAGAATATTTATTTGTTTTCGTTAAAACACTTTATTTAATTTACTTTGGAAACGATTTGATTTTTCGTAACAGCTATATCAGTAAAAAAAATCAAGTGTTTTTGTCAAACAGCTCAACCTTCAATCTTTATCTTACATCTATTTTAAAGGAAATTCAAATATATATATATTCTAGTTTTTAAAAAAAAATTTTAACATTATTAGTTCATAATGGTAATACAAACAATGATGAAAACGATGAAGGTCTAGACTATCAGGCGATAATTAGACCTTAAAAATAGGTCAAACATCTTTGAGTCCTCAATTTTATTTCTTATCCATTGAAATAAGCTATAATCGTCAAGTCTAAAGCACAATTTTTTATAAAAAATGCGCATCAAAAATGATTTTCGTTTTAGAAAATTCAAATTACAATCCTTCAAATTTAAATACGTATCATTGGTTAGATTGGCCTACTTTATTTTAATAAATAATTCATATATATTAAGATATCTTTATACGTTCGCTAACGATCCAGATTAATAAAGAGTGATTTTTTAGAGGTTGACTTCGAACTCCGATTTCTTCAAAGTCTCAAAAATACAGCGATGCCTTATTTTTGTCAAGAACATAAATATATTTCCACTAGAATCTAGTTCTTGCAAGTGCGCTTCGACCTCTCTTTCAATTATATCGAGATAATGTTTAACACAATTATCTCTTCATAAAGTTTATATTAAACTCTTTCAAACAACACCAATAGAATATTTCAATATTTTCCAGAATTCAAAGGCAAATTTCAGTTACGAGTAGACGGGGACCTTTACAGAGTATCGACAATACAATCAATAAGGCGACTTACCCAACTCTGTAGTCCGTGCAGGAAGGCGGCGGATTCCAAACGGTGCTGTGACAAAGCATCCAGTCGCACCAGATCTGTAAAGCAATGAGTCAAATTAATCGGAAAAATCGGATAAAACAAAGCTACGCGCTCAATTTCAGTCTCGAAATCAATGATTGGTATAACGTCGCCAAAAATGGGAGAGTCGCGTTAAGGCACTGGGACTTTTGTTTCTTAACTCGATCCCAAACATAATCGAATAAGTGAGCCGAGAGCAAAAAGTAAAATCCTTTCTAAAATCGTATTCTTGTACTTAAAATCATTGACTCTAAAATGTATTTTTGAACTTGCTGTAAATAGAAGCAAACAGAGTTTTTGTAAACTTATCCTGTTATTGCTATTTGTTACAGTTTCATAGATATGCGCAAAATTCGCAAATGAAGCATACAAAACATAAAAAATTGTACACTTTTTTAATTTATATTATTGATTTATTAGTAGTTGATTCTTTAAGATTAGTGATGTGTGTATGTGTGTTTTCAAAATTTTCGATAATAAAATTTTCTACTTGTCTTTAATAAATATTGATTTAATTTTTGTTTAATAAAGATCATATCTTAGTAATAATTATTAAAATTGAAAATTTTTATTTTGTTATATCTGGTTTTCATTATCAATTTTCCAATGGTATTAGTACATAAATTTTTATATCGTTTTCTCGATTTTCATACGTCGGAGACATGATAAACTTAAGATACAAACGTTGAATTTGCAAAGATTATTATTTTAATGATATGGAAATCTGTAAAACGTAAGCTTGTAAAATAAAGTTTTATTTCGATCTTTATTTCGTCCATTCTCGGTTACGGTCGAGAGCAGTGGCAATATATAAAGTTTTGGGCGTTACTTTACCCTGCCGATGGAACGAGTATATACAATATATTTCCTTATCCATTCAAACCTGGAATGGAATTCTCGAGGTTAGTCGAGAATCTCAAAGGCAAATAGATTCATTTCGTATGTATCTCGGTGGAAAGTGTACCCTATATATGTACATAGGGAAGTATACAGTTGTAAAGTTTTGTTTTCGTTTTTCCTTCGTATCATCCTTTTTTCTAAGGTAAACTTTCGAAGCCCAAAAATATTTCGATATTGTTTACTCGACAGTTGCTAGAATCGATTGATGTGTATATATATATAGAAAAATAAATTTGACGTGAAATGACCTTGATCATTGACCTCAAGTTCAATAATTGATCTCTTCGAAACCTTAAAAGTTTTGTATTTACAATTTACTATTTACAATCAAATTGAAAATATTTTCATCGATTAAAAACTGACAACTTGTATATTAAGTATACGTATAATAAATTTTGGATTTTATTAATTCGTGTAAGAAGAAAGAAAGAGACCTCCCACAAACTTGTTATATAACAAATTAATTATTATATAGCAAATGGTATAAAATTGAAATATATTAACATTAACGACCTTCACGAATACATAATACAGAAAACTTTAATTGGATTCATGATAGCAATAAAGAGGAAAAACATTTCGAACATTGGAAATCCTCCATAACTATCTTATGATAAAAGTATTTCACGAAAAACACGAATATACATTTCTTACTGGGCACGGAAAGGCCCCCAAATTCCAGAAAATATCGACTTGATAACGGAAAATAATCGTTTATGTTTTTCAGCGTAAAAAAATGTTTGACAGTGTGTCGAGTACCTTGAACTATATCTTAAACGTGAAGTTCACAAAAATATAGAATATAAATTAGAAGAAGAAAACAAACATATTTATAGCACGGGAAGCTTCGAATAATTTAAGTATTTATACTTATTCAAACTGCAATATTAATTTTGGTCTTACAACAATGGTTCTATTAATTATATATGAAATAATGTGCTTTTCTTGATATACATTATATATTCTCCTGAATTACTCTGATAAATATTCGATTTCGTTTTTTCATTCCAGTCTGTAAACGTTAAACTCCTATTCTCTGGTTTTTGTCAGTACAGAGAGCAATGGAAGAGAGAAATTTCAAAAAGTTGTCAAAAAAATTACTATTTACGCCCTTATTTCTCAAACAATTGTAAACTATGTTTGCAACTATAGTTCAATGCGAACGTGATTTCACAATTACAGTACGGGAAGACTCCTTTCAAGGGCCATCGACAAGAAGATCGTCGAATTTATACCCAAATTGATAACTGGGTGTTTTTCGAATTGCTAAATCTAACATTAGTTTTTGTAAATTCACGTATCCAAGATGGCAGGTCTAAAACGTCGCACAAGATTTTTCCTGAATCTTATCATCATATTCTATCAGAACTGATGGTACATTTGTAACCGGCCACCTCGAAAAGTCTTATATACCAGATTTGGTATGAATCAGCTGATTTTCCGAGACAGAAGATCGATTTTCTTATCAGAACTAAACAATTTGACTTTATAATTTGACTATTTACCTCATTCTTTAGTCTATTATTAGAAAATGGGATCAATGACAATGAGATAAAAATACAATAGAATTTGCAAAATAAATTCATTTGTTCGGATACATTTTCCTAATACTAGACTAAATAATGAGTGATATAATTAAATTCTATATTTAAATTTAGAGGAATAGAGACAGACGAACCTCTTTACCTTTAAAAATCTCAAGGCATTTTTCGATAATATTATAAGATTTGTAAAATTCTTAATCTTTATCAGAACATTCGTATGGATTATTGGTAGTACATTTACTGCTTTCAAAGATGAAGAACTATTTTCATTTGAAGCAATATATTTCATTTAAAAGTTAATCAATAAGTAAATGAGTTATGCATCAATTATAAGTATAATCAATATTGCTTTTACATTGATACGTCTGGAAATAGGTTACCCTTCATCCTGCACACGAGCCGAGCAGGTTAACTTTAAAACGAGATGTTGCGTTTTATTACAGTTTTAATTCTTCAGAAAAAATTTCTTTCTTACTTCAATTCAAAAGATTTTAAAATTATCAATATCAATTGAAAATGAAACAGTGTTCTAACAAATTTATGACCAAAAATTATATTTCAAGTTTCTTCCAATAGCCAAGTTAAAGTATTTATTTTCCAAATTTTATAGTTTTTATGAACTCGTTGTCAACGACTAACATTTCTAATGATAAAAATATTAACGTATCCACGATAAACATGTTACCTATGTTAATTGGCCGATAAAAATGTCACCTCTACCGTATTTCTGTAGAAAGCAAGAGAAATGAAAAATCCGGAAGGTTAAGTCGTCGTAGCCGCGCATCCTATTTGCCAAATTTTGCAACGAATTTTCGATTGGCGCAAATTGTTACGGTATACCATTTTTTTTCTCTTGACGGAGACCATCTCGCTCAACGTTCTATTGCTATTCACGATGTATCAAACTTGTTTTAATCGAGAGAAATTTATTTCGTACATCGGAGGCTCGACGTTGAGCCAAGAATGAACCAACCCATATAGATATATATGACCACTTTTGAACAATTTACGATATCAAGAATTACAGACACGCGCGCCCTGCACACACAGACTGTCCATTTAATTTACACACTGAAATGCCACGACCGTTGAGCTGTTGACGATAAATTTTTTACCAATCTCTCGGAAAATCAACGAAGCTGTCCGAATAATAATTCGCGATAGAACGGGGGAGAAAGTTGACTGCGGAGGAACTATAGTGATTATATGGCTCTCGACGCGTTGACATATCACGTATAATTATATCATTCATTGTAACTTCTATTATATATATATATGTAGCCGCTGGTGTGCGAGCGAATGCTAATATGTAAAGTCACGATGCACGCGCGATATTACGTCTGCGGAGTTTACGATTATAGTTGCCCACTTCGTGAATTTGTGAGATGACACACGTTTCAAAGTAAAAACTGTCATGGTAAACTGGCATATATATATATATATATATATATATATATATATATCAAGTTTCAGATTTACTATTATAATTGTACAATAAGTAATTATTTTTCGTTTATTGTCCATTTTGCACAGATCAAAAATTCTTTACTTTAAATTCATTCTAGACACTGAACAGATAGTATTATTGAGGCATAACGTATAATAAAATCTTAATATTGACTTTTATGAACTGTATTTGATTAAAGCGCCATTGATGAATAATAAGCTACACTTTGAACTATATTGAATGAAAACTAGTGAAATGTCTGAATTTCAACACTGATCGATTCTGCTATGAATATACATCGATTCAAATTCCCAGAGAAATTCTTTCTCGGTGAAACAACGTATTATCATTTCAATATTTAAGATCATTAAAATTTACGAATACTTAATTGGGAATTGTCGAATATCTATCTGTGCTTCCATTATACTACTATCACGCTTGGGTGTATCGTACTTGACAATGAATTCTTGCAACAGATTTACCAGCTGTAAGGGCGACGATGATATTTTTTGTGTCGTCGACTACTGCGCCACTACTGCATATCGCGGATTTTATGTACACGACCATAGATAGCAAGTCTCGACCAGAAGTGGCAAAGACAATAATCCGACACCCGTCGCAACTTATCAACCGCGCGGCCAAGCCGCGCATCCCGGTCGCTTTATCACGGCCATTTAGAGACCGATGTTTTCCGCGCTACTTTCAAGAAATATTATTCTTTTATTTGACTATGGCGTGCGCCCATAAAACCAGAGCTGGTATTCCTACAAAAAAAAAAAGAAAAAAAAACCTCGCTTAATTATGTAGCATTCGGCTCGATCTTCTTTTTTCAGGAATGTGCTGCCAGTAATCTAGGCTTGCAACATAGATAATAATCTCAAACTTTCGTTGGGCAGTATTTTAACAAATCGAAGAAAACATAAATATTTTCTAGCTTCAATCAATTTCAGATATAAATATTTCAATTTCAATATGCCATATTTCCAAAAAATAAAAATAAAAATAGAATGCAAATCCATTTGGTTTCGTGCAACCAAGGACTTTTCGTTTCGGCCGTGCTCAGCTCTAGCATCGGTCATATTCAAACAGTTGTCGTCCGTATAAAGGAAGTTTCGGGTTCAGCGTAGTTTGACACTAACTTATCTCCCAGCCTTTGTCGATAAAAATCTCGGGATTGCAATTTTCTATCGGGACGAAAGTTCTTAGAATCCCCGATTACCAAAGCAATTACTTGTTTCAATTAGGGTTATATGTAGTTTAAAAACTGGTCAATTTGGGTATATCGCATAATACGTATCGGATAATCGGTCATATTAAAAAACCCGCCAAATCTGAATCGTTTCCGAAACTTTCAGGAGATTCGAATGTTATCGTCATTATGGGGCGAAAAGTCGATTCATTTTTCTTGACGTCCCGACCATCCGTCTTACGATTGGCACAGTAGCACACATTCCAATCGAGCGCGTCAGTAACAAAATTTCAAAACTTCAGGATTACATTATAGCCTCCAATAATTTAAATCTACCACATAGCACCTGCATCTAAATATACATAACTCTCCTGAAAACAATCCCCCTTTCCTATATATATATATATAAATCGTTTCGAATGCCGATAAAAGCGGCCTATTTGGGAAAAAAGAAAAATTTAACAGCAACTCCGGGCCACGGCAACTGTGCGTACAAGTTACATAACACTCTATATATATACTAAGGTCAACACGGAACTCCCGGGCCACGTAAATGCAGCAGGATGCGAGCTCGCTGGCTTCGACTCAAATAAACGAAATTCATACCCCCTCACCAATCATCGCCAAGCCCAAGTCCCCGGCGGCATCGCTTACACGATGGACGGGCAGGAACCGGTGAAACTTTTACGAGGCTATATTGTAATAAAAATACCGACGCGCCCCTCCCCCCTCTGTCTCGACTTCTCTACCCCCTCCCCCCTCCTCCGGCCCTCTTGGGGCGTAGCGCAGCGCTCACCTTGATGGCCGGCAGGAGGATCTGCATGTCCTCGCTGACGACGAGCCTCGGCTGATCGTTGCTCTCGAGCTGGGCCTTGAGCAGGCACACGCCGCGCTCCAGGATCAGGTTGAACATCTGCAGGGACACGACGAGGGCGCGCTCCTGCACCTCGGACCTGTAGCCCTGCTCCATCTGCGAGTCTGCAACAGAGTTGTCAAAAAGACGGCATCGGTCAATATTCCGTAAATGCATTTATGTAACATTTCAATTGTCATACGCGGGTACATCATATAATATTACATACGCGATTTAAGATTTTGGCAATTTTTAGAATTATAATCTCATGCTCGCGTCCATTGGTATGGATTAACAGCATTGAGTTACGATAGTTTGTTTAATATATTTTTTTACATTTAGTTTTCACATTTTACTTTAATACAGTAGTTTTAATTATTTTCATGTATTTTATCTGCTAATAAGGCCTGAAAATAAGAAAAAGAAAACATAAGGTTTTTAGCATTTATTTGTCCATCAAAAAATTCGAACGTAAATGCCCAATTTAAAAGAACTTCATCATGTTGTAGAGTAAGTAATATTTCGGTTTAAAAGTTTTCTCTCGATAAATTGATCAATTCTTGACAATGATAGGAATGAAAATTTTCAAGTCAAGAAAAATGATTGATCAAATATTGTGATTATTATATTAGAACATTACATTCAAAGTAATTCATATATATTATATATAGAGCAACCTTCAATTTAATGCAGCATTCGATTCTCATAGAGCACAACATTAAAAATAATTCCGGATCGAGCGTCCAGAAATCCCACCGTGTGTCAACACGAAAGAATTAATCTGCCCCGCTCTCATATATATATATATATATATATATATATATATATATATATATATATATATAAACACGCACGCACACATACACGTGGGCAAAGCAATATTCTTTCGGTTATCGCGCGCACGTTCAGCATCGAGCGCGTCTTTATATATATATATATATATATATATACACACATATACACAAGTTCAATAAAAGCTCATGATTCCATTAATTTTTTACCGATGGTAATCGCGGCGAATAGCGCGCGCGCGCTGTAATGTCACGTGTATATATGTATATGTATATATATATATATATATATATATATATATATATATATATATATATTTGCTATATACGGAGGTCTTTTTGCTCGGTGGCAAAACAACTCCGCGGCGTCGCCGCGGCGACGCGGTACGCGCCGCGGGCACGGATTCCAGAGGCAATTGAGCAAGAAAACTCGCGCCCGCGAGCGGCGCGCAAAGAGACGCGTTCGCGCCATGTACGTCCCTGAGGTGAGATTGGGTGAAGGAGGGGGGGGAGGGAAGGGGTGGTGAACAGGTACGGAGAGAGCGGAGGGAATATAGGAGCAGAGGGAGGAAGGGCAGGGAACACCACACTCGTGGCTCAGCCCAAGCGGGAGAGAGAGAGAGAGAGAGAGAGAGAGAGGAGAGAGGGAGAAAGAGACAGTAGAGTGGAATCTAGATACGCGGAAGCGCGAGCGCGCGCACGACCCGACGTGTATAGAACGGGGATTTTCATTATCTCATATATCCATCGTCTGTAATCGGCATAGGCCACGGCGAGGCTCCCCACCTCCCCCTCAGCCCCTCTTTTCTCTCTTCCTGCCTTCTCCTAAATATTTCTCTCCTTATCTGCCCTCTTCTCTCACCTCTTTTTCTTCCCTTAAGGAGACGCACGTGTTTGTGTGGCGAGGACTGCCATACCATAATCCGGAGTCTCGGGCATCTTTTCTTCATATCAAATTATTCGCATTTCAGCGGTATCGATAAAGATTTCAGCGGTATCGAGGAAGGTGGAGGGGGCGGGATAAGAAGGACCACAATACTATTCAATTTTCCTCAAGGATTCACTCTGAGCCTTTCTTTCTCTCTCTTACTCTCTCTCTGTCTCCCCGCGCCACGCGTTTCTGGATTAACAATTGAATCAATAATCCGGCCGGACGTGCAGGATCGCTATCTTATGATTGCGCCACGACTCGCGCGTGTCTTTGGAGACTACCTCGGAAAATTACGCCGCGATGCTGTGACGATGGCCATTTGAATTTCGGGGAAACCGGCGCGGATCCGCGCAGAAACGATCGGCAGTCCAACGGGAAGGTAGCGCTTCCCCTCCCCCCCTCCCGCTCCCGTCAACGCTTCGTTTCCTCGTCAGCCATCATCGGCAATGCCCTCGGGCGCGCGTTCCCAGCTTATCTCCCCGCGATCGCAAAATCAACAGCTTCTGTTTCTCCGCCGCCTCCTCCTCCCCCTCCACCCATAATCTTCCATTTCGCTTGCGCTTTCCCACGTGTCGGATCCTCATCACATTTGTCCGATTTTGCGCCCGCGCCGCCGCGCGAGCGCGCGCCGTCGTAATCTTAGAAGTCCATCTTGTTCACCTCCATCATCCGCTCCTTCTCTCTATCTGTCTCTGGCTCTCCCTTCCACCCCCCTCCACGTCCTCTCTATATGTATATAAGCCCACTACTTCGAGGCCTAACTATATGGCGAATATAAGGCGAGTATACCGGCTCGTTTCTGAAAATGGCCACGAGCTACGCCCGCACTCCGTGCCTCGTCGGCCCCTCTAGTTTACTCCCTGGCATTACTATCTCTATCCCGGGTTTACCGTACGCACGTTTGAAGCGCGGCGCGGTAGCCGTCTAGCTCTAAAGGAAACGGATCGAGCTTACATATATGGTTGCATATATATATATATATATATATATATATATATATATATATATATATATTATATACACACCGCGCAAAATGTAGATTACGACGACGACGACGACGTCGCGCTCTACGTCGCTTCCTTTCATCCCTGGCTTGAATGGTTTTAGGCCACTTCGAGTTCAAGATTCTACATATTATATGTGTGTGTACTTATATGTAATATATATATATATATATATATATATATATATATATATATATATATATATATATATATATAATCAAGGCATTGGCTATGATTTAAGAGTGAGTTACGAGGAACTGGCTCGAGAGAAGGCGTATGGCTGCAACTTCGTTGCCATCCTACACCAATGATCATATTTCGAGAACAGACGGTATTGTTTCAAAAAAGTACAGACGAACTAAATTCTAAGTTTAACTTAAGAGATTCTATTCTACCATTCCGGTAATCATCATAAGAAATTACAACAGGAACCTTAGAAATGTAGTTAATTGAATATTTCTTACTATATTATTATAAAATAATGGTAAAAACACATTACTTAACTTAGCTCTTTGATGATAATATTTAATTAGTGTAATTCATAAAATAAAGTATTTTTATAGAAAACTAACCTCATTCACTTTCATCAATAAACTTTTCACAGTGTTTTAGTTGATAATATTGTACTGACAGAACTTGCCTTCTAGACTAAGACTCTAAATCCAGAGGTTCGCAAATGTGGGTATGCTCTTGGACAGTTGGAATCTTTGAAAGTTTATATGTGGTAGGAGCAAAGTTAAGAGGCTTATAAGGTTAAGCATTTCGTGTTGGTCGACTAATTGGTAGGATATTTTGGGTTGCCGGTAGGTTTTTCGGAGCATAAAAAAGGAAATCTGACATTCTAAGATTACTTTGTTCTGAAATAGGAAAATAGATATTAAGGATAGTTTTATGATGCCACATCGACGACAGATTAGAATTTCGTTTCTTGTGTCGCTTGTGTATTTAGAATGTACTTTACAATTCGTAGTTAAAAGGCATCGAGCGTTGTTTCAAATGCCCTCACCAGTGCTTCACCAATACCAAGACCAAGACCAGATTTAATAAAATATCGTCTTGGTGTCGAATGAGTATCGTCAATTTTTAGATCGGAATCGCTATTAGCAGTGTTGCACCAATAACAAAACTAAGATCAGATTTAGTGAAATATCGCTTTCCATATGGACAAAACCAAGATCATAATTTAATTGACTATACTTATTCGACACGAATACGATATTTTATTAAATCTAGGTCTTGGATCTTGGTATTGGTGAATCACTGGCCCTCACATAGGTTCTCTTGACTGCATATGCTGTGAATGAATGTATGTTTCTGCAACTCTACATCAAACGTCCTATTAAAAGGTATTGTCTCGTTGGAATTTACGAATTATTTTGTAAAAAAATATTTTGAGAACTACGATAGTTTCATAGATTTCGCTACTACTAAATAGAATATGATGCTACCGAAATATATTCTATTAATCGTTCTTAAAAGGGATGCCATGGGAAGTCATAATGAAATTGGTCATTTTTATACAATGGGAGAAAATTGTGGTTTCGGATTTTTTATGATTCATGTATGTTATCATTTCCTATACGATAAATGAAGGGAGGATAAAAAACTAATTGTTTTTGTAAAGAATCGGTGTTCCATTAGAAAAAAGGACCTCTAAAGTTCGGTGATAACTCGGTCATATAAAGAATGGACTTCGTATAAAGTTCTGCAGCACCTGACAGAGATTTTATTTCATCACTCGATCAACTAGACTAAGCTACCATAACTATTTGTCAATACAATTGTCTGGTCTTTCTACAATTATGAAAGAAAAAACCATTTTATCCTACTAATCGATTTAGTGCCTACAAAACTTAGTTTTCTTGTAACAATACAGATATAGATAAGAAAAACTGTACAAGAAAACAAAATTTTTCTATTAGATTCATTTATTCGAAGCTCTTTTTTTATACAGATATGACATAAAAAATAAACTCCAAAATTCTTCTGAAAGAAAAAGAAATACACCACTGAGGGCAATTGGTCAGCAAACACTTTCGCATACTCTTCCGCCTTTCGCCCCTTATCGCATATCTTTGGTCTGCGTTATTGAAACGGAAATTACTGGAAAAATGCCCCCTGAAAAAAGAAGCGCTGGCGATTTCTTCCTAATTCCCAGATACTTATATTCCATACGAAGTGGCACAGCAGAGGCGCTTCATTGCGGCCAATCAGTGGGCACACCGCGCTTAATACCACTCGATCAGCTTGCATCGCATCGTGATTTTAAGGCTCGACCAACCCAGGTATTCTGGAAATACTTTAATGTTCTGTGAGAGTGCGATAATTTTGGGAACTCACGCGCACAGACATAATGGGCCTCAAAAAATCCGCTGCGAACAACGAGGATCGATCATGGCACAGAGAATGAGAGAGATAGAGGGAGGGAAGGGGAGTGGGGAAAGATGAGATTTATACTGAATTATTGCGAGCTTAAGTGACTGGCAAGGCCTTTCATTTTAAAGCGATTTCGAGTTAATTTTAAGTCGGTGTAATAACTTCTTAACGGTAACGTGTTTCCTTATACAGAGACGCTGGGCCCGAGCACAATTTTCAAGACTGAGTAATTGGATTAGATCGACGATCGAGAGCATGCTCTGAAAATTGTAATTTCAGGCCGTTCCTTTTTATAGAAATTAAGTTGCTTTTTTTTACATTTATTTTGTTCCTTAACTTATACTATAAAAGTATTTTAAATCAAATTATGATCGAAATAAAAACAGATCTTTTAATTTACATGCATCGCAACATGTCATGGTAAAATAAATATTAAACTTTAAATTTTAAGTAAAACAGGCCCGTATTATTTTTTTAAATTTTCCTTTCAGCGTCCTTCTTCCTGATCATAATTTCTTGCCATTATAATTATAATCAGTGCTTACAGTAAATGCAATATTTAGTATGCATGTATTCTACCCAGTTATATTATTGTAAATGTGCTAAAAAGCTAAGACATTAAATACAAATGAAGTATATTACGTTTTTACATCTCTTTTCATTCTTTTTTAAACATCATGTTTGCGCATGACTATGAACAATAATAACAATTTTATAAACATATTTTTAAATTACATTTATCAAAAATTCAGGACTCGGGCAAAGACTTTTAGTTCGTACAGCTATATAGAAGGTTTATACTTCTAGTCTTGTGATATTGTTAATTATATTGTAAATTATAATATTTGTGATATTGAAATCCCTGCAGCTCATGCATAAATTTGACAAAAAATAAACAAAATGTAGAGAACATACTGAATTGTACCGAGTATAGTTTTCAAGGAAGTGTTATTGTACAATCCTTATCTATTGCATGATATATATATATATAGACTTTAACGATATTCCATTTACACTACATCACTACAGGCGACACCTACTTACAGGCTTAGTATCATACATCGCTAGATTAATTTATCCCTGTCTCCCAGCAGGATAGCAAAGGCCTTCCCTCAATAATTGCGAACTTTGTCAATCTTGCGCCTTGCAAATTTTCCCAATTAACTCGTACAGCTCTTTCGGGCAGCCCGCCAAATTTGCCACGGTGCCTCGGGCCCGCGTCCCGAGGATTAAGGCACGATCCGTATCGCGCGGCCGAGTCGCAAGACGAATTTACGTGGTCGGGATTTTGAACGATCCGTCGCTCGGTCGATGGAAATTTATAGCGTCAGTGTGTAACAAGAAGGGTGAATGGATACGGTATAATACGTAGCGTTTAACCGTCAAAGCTACCGGTAAATTCGCGGATGGCCGATTTTAAACAGAGCCGGGCAGTTGGACGAGGCAATTAAAGGGTACGTATGTAAAGAGAGGGAGAGAGAGAGAGAGAGAGGTAATTAGATGTCTCGGCGATTTATCGGTGAGTCCGGAATTCATTTATCGAGTCGAAAATTATATTATTATTACCGACGTACTCTCAGTTGATTCAGAACACTATGGAATGAGGAAGAGGAAGTTGACTCTGAATCTTCGGACCCCGGAAAACATTTTTTGTCCTAAACAAAAATATTTAATTTATCGTCTTTTGGTAGGTTGAAGATTGCACGGGTAGTGAAATACTTTTTGGCGTCTTCTACAAACGCTAAAATATTAAATCGATTCTCTATACTTTAGATAAGTATTCGAATTTCTCTGCTTTCATTTATAAACATACACCCAACGCGTACACCAGGAATAGAAGTTTCAGCAGTTGATCAAGCGTTGACTATACAATTGAGACCATTACAAAACAAATTTCTTTCCGACATGCTTCTCTAAAGGCGGGCATTGCCCACGATTTAGACATCCTCATTTGCTTACGAATTATCAAAGATAATATTTAGCGAATGAGTGTTCTCCATGTGATGTCACCTGTGTGGCAATGCGAGCGAATGCAAACTAATGTGAATCTGGCCTCAGTAGCATAGCTGGGAAGCCATCTGTGACCCAATCGGAAGGTGCCTAGTTCGACAAATTGCAGAAAGTTGAGCTGTCATTTTTGTTGAAAATTTCCAAGACAGAATAATTAGGTTTTTAATACGTCGACGCGGAAAAAAAAATCCAACGGTGGACACATCGAAGAGATAATAAATCTTTACTTATATACAAAGATTACCTAATGAGCAAGCCAAAATTTTGACATTGAGCTTCGACCACAGAAAGGTATTGTCAGAATTGGTTCTCTCGCAATTCCACGTTGAATCTGATCTGAATTCAATTTACCAGTGTCTCAAATTCCAGAATACAAAAGTATGGCATTTCTAAGTTCCGCGCTATTTTTTCCAGTAGTACAGAAAAGACCCCACTATTTAAATGCTTGCTAAGTATTTTAATTTAAACGAAAAAACGATGCTTTTTGTATTTTAAACACACTAATTGATACCATATCTTCAGTTTGTTTATGCCAGAGAGTGCAGCGAAATCTTTGCCGTTTCAGTATTGTGTTTATATATCCATATAGATATATATCTTACTCAAAATCCGTGCTTCATCTCAGCACAGAAATAATAATTACTATCGATGTATAATGGTATTAGTTTCGCACGAATACCGAAAAGTAATTCGGTAAAATCATTCTATAAAATATCATTGCTTTTTGCTTTTCTGATTACACACCGCGATAAGTAATTGTGTACTATGCAATACAATTAATTTTGTTGATATAAATTTCATTCCGCGTATCAATTTTCAATTGAGATCGCTGTAATTAGTAATTTTTTCAGTGTATCGAATCATCGGAATCTATAAAAATGATAATCTCTTCACACGTTTACTTCCTGTACTTGCATTAGTAGACATGCTATCTGACTTGTATTATAATTTTATGATGCGCCATCTCCCTAAAATAATGGATGAACCCAAGACGACGGGATCGTACACCATCGCGACCAACCAAGTATTATCATTCTCGTACCTACTATCTAGTCGACGCTGATGCTCTCTCTCTCTCTCTCTCTCTCTCTCTCTCTCTCTCTCTCTTACTCTCGCGCCAAAATCCTCCTCAAATAACCCTCGAAAGCCCACGCGCTAATTGCCAATGAATTAATTGAAATAGAACAGCCCCCAATGTAGTGTTTCCAGAACCTTCTCCTTTGATTCCCACCTTCTCTCTCGATCTCTCTCTCTCTCTCTCTCTCTCGCACGGTCGATCCTCTTCATACGCTCTCACGAGGCCTTTAATTCTGATTGGCACTTTAATTATACGCAAACTCGCGAACAGCAAAATTGCACGGGTCCGCGCTGTTATTTCCGATGCGGGGGACGCCCTACTCTCCCCGCGCGCGTCTCTCGCCGGGGTGGGCGAGCGCGCGGAGGAACGCGAGACAGCGGAGCCGCGCGGAGGGAGGAAAAACGAGAACAATGAGCCGGGATGGAGGCGAGGGCAGGGCGTAAGCGTGACGAGTGGCTGTCGCTTCGAAATCGCGCGTTAAGGGGAGGAGAATAAAAGACCGCGGAGATATGGAGGATCGTGAGGAATACGGTAAGTTAAAGTGATTAATGCGTGCGCGCTGCGCTAGGGAGGGAGAGCGGAGGCGAAATAACACAGCGCGCGCAGAGCTCGGGCGGGTCCGGACCTACGCAGGGATCACGTTGCCGGGATCGTAATTCACCCTTCGGCAGCCCGGGATAGAGAAGGAGAGAGAGAGAGAGAGCGAGATTGATAGACGGAACGTGAGAGGTGGTTGGGGTAGTTAGAATCGTAGATCAGCGAATGGCCAGCGAATAAGTCAGTATCACAACGAAGCGTCCTGGTTTTTCGCGCTTATAGTCGTCGTGGAACAAGACGAATTCTCCCACCGACGGTAATATCGGCGATTTTATAGGAACATTATTGTGAACCATCGAATTCCTCGGTGACGAACAAGTACAGCTCAGTGGATAGAGCGTTAAACGAAATGCTCTTCAAAAAAGTTAATATAAATTTCGTGATTTTTTTCTATTCTAGCTTATTACAATTAGAAAGAACTACTGAAGCTAAATCGATGGTGCTAAGCTAGATCTCAATTGCGCACAAATTGAGCACTTACTCGACTTAGTAACATCATTGATTTTCATGAAAAATATCATTTATATCCTATTGATAAAATTGGTTACTGACACGAAGCTAAACTGTTCTGGACTAGAACTTACACAAAAAAGAAACACAAAAAATCGATAATAATAGTGAAATAAGGAATAAAAAATAGATATTAATTATATTTTCACTACGGGGGTGGCAAAATGTATTTTTACCAATTGAGCAACACATACTCTTCTTTTAAGTAATATTCCTCTATCTTAGCAATCGTCACGTCCAAAAGTATCGAAGTCAAAGATTACATTGTGATAAAACACTTAAAAATGTGTTTAGGATTTCTAAAAATATTATGTACTTATTTATCATTTCAATATGTCTTTATGTTTCTGATACAAAATTCCTTTACAAATATCGAAACAATATCACATTTCTTCAACTTTAATGGAGATAGACTCGGCACATTTTCAAAGACACTGTAAGCTTAAGCGAGAAATATAGAAACTAAAACCGACCGCTAGGTGGCTAAAATAGTAAATTGTGGCAAGCGAGTGGCAAAAATCCAAAGGACGTTAATGTATATAGCACACTGAATGCGTGCCTAAAACAGAGATTATCTATACAGTCCTATTGTAGCATCCGCAGGCAACCTCGAAACGAAACGCAGCCTTTCCATTCGAACTTTAAGTGATCCAGCACAATTATTTAATCACAAATGTATTTGATATTGGCATGTGTATTAAACAACATATATCAGAATTAGACTAACGGTTATAACTAAACCAAATAATTAACGAAGATAGAAGATGAACATTATTAACATTTTGATAACTTATTCTTAATTTTAATTTAATATATAAGATACTACTCAAGAAATTTGTCCAGTTATTATATACGATAAAAATGCGTAGACTTATGGAAGCATTTCAGTCGCATATCAGTTTTTGAATAAGAAAAGTGATGTTTCAAAGCTTAAGCGATATAATAATTACCCTGGGGGAAAAACTCCATGTGATCCTGAGCGTCGAGGTTCATAAAAGCACGTTGATTATAAGCTTAAAGTAATGCACTCTGACGCTGATGACAAAGCAGGCACTGCAGTCATGAGATAGGGGGCGAGGCTTGAAACGTCATTTCGATAAGAAGAGCAAGCGCAGCGGGGGTCGAGGGTGAAGCCCGGGAGGGAAAGAGTGGGGGGTAGAGGCGGTAGCAGCCGCAGCGAAGGCAGCAGTCAGACGTTATTAATTATCAGGACTTAAACAGAGCCCTCGCGCACGATTCATTAGTACGTATGGGGCGGGCGTACCTCCCCCTTTGCATTGGCGTCGGCATCGGTATGCCCGCCGCCAGGCTTTTGATAGTTTTTTCCCCCATGCATGCCTGTTTGTCGAGATATATATAAAGAGGAGAGTAGCAATGATCGAGGCTCTCTGGAACGGTTCATTCGAGAGTTAGGAATTGTTAATAACGCATGCCCCCACGCCTTGTACCGAGCACCGCGGGATTTTCCTGAAATCGCTTTGGTTCATCCGTCCTCCCCATTCTTTTTTTTCAATTTAAGGCCTACTCCACTGTACGGTAACTGCGATGATTTCTGCGTCTCTAGTACTTATGAAAGTTTGAAAAGGTTAATAATTTGACGTTGGATGATGCTTCCTTTTTTACATGACGGGAGAAGGAGGAGGGATAAGGGTACGGCCAGGAAGAATTTCAATTACTCGAGTAAAAATACATATGCACGCGTCTAGGCCGTGTCTATTAGCATTTTCTACTCCCTCTTTCTCTATCTCACTTCCTCCCGCCCACTCCCGCCAAGCGTAACGAAATTCCGCGAAACTAAAAAATCGAGCCTAATCTATAAAACGGCAGCTTATACCAAGAGGTAGCAAGAGTGAGATGAAGAGAGAGAGAGAGAGAGAGAGAGAGCGGGGATAGGAGAAGGAGGAGACGAGGTAGCGCCGCGGGACAATTGGTATAGAATTTATAATTTAATGGGCCGTACGGCGATAGCTACCGATCGCGCCCGGTTCCGCTTCGCGCGCCCGCAACGCCGGACTCCAATGCCTTATTTTAAATGATTTATTGTACGCGGCTGCGTAGTCGCTCCTTGTACAGGTGAGAAACATTTTTACGGCTTTACGATAAATGGCAAATGCATGCATCCGCGGTTCGAGGCTCTCTGATTTTCAATTGAAAGACGCGAGCTACTTTTACTGAAATTTAGTGGCAACAAGAGCAACACGTGGATGGATGTTTTTGAGTACAAATGGATGGAACAACAGCTGCATGCATTAAACAATAATAGCGACATAAAGTAATGTCACCTCGAGATCCAAGTTTCCTACTCCATATATGACTGAGCATCCCGGTACTTTGTTCCGCGGGGGGGGGGGATGATTTCATTTCTCGATTGTTTTTATCGATGAAAAATACCGTTGCACTCTACAATTGTAAATGTATTGTAAAAATAGATCAATCTTGTAAGGGGATGGTCTCCAAATTGCACAGGCTTATAAAGCCTCTTAGAACCATATTAGTAGCGAAGCACGAACGAGTCATAAAGGTCTTAAGGTTGTGACATCGACACAATTGTAAGGGAATTAAAAATACTGGATCAATTATTTTCTCAAGAAAATCGTGATATGAGCCCGATTATACGGCTTACTTGTAGACCTTGGTGAATTAATTTGATTGCAGGTAGACATTATAAGGCAAACGAGACTAGTCCTTTTCCGTAGTCTGGAGATTTCTTACGAGACCCCAAATGGATACGTATATTGTTTGAACGTATAAACAATATACCCGACGGGAAGTAGTTCCTCCAAAAATCGGTAGACCGTCACCGAATCCTGGCACTCTAATAATCAGACTGGCCATCCCCCAAAAGCTTAGTATTGACGACAGAGTCTTGCTGAAACAATACCCTTTCCTCGAATATTTGTCTTGCGTCAGGCAATCTCTTCTATGAGCTGCTTTAAAAAAATGTTTTCTCAATTACCCGATTTTGTTTTTTTTTTTTTTTTTAGCGCACGCAGCCAACCCGGACACGTGCCGGAGAAGGAGGCCCGACTGGGGAAAGACAACTTCCTATTGGAAAATTCGATTTTCAAAAATAGCCGAACGGGACACGCCCCGGCTTATTTATAGATTGAACGATCAGGTCGCGCGGGACTTAATTGGAAACAAAATTATAACGAATTATTTGCCTCCACTTAAAATTTCTTACACGACATAGTGCGCGGCTCGTAATTATCGTTACAATCATTGAAAACGAGAAAAGAAAAGATCCTGAAAATCCGAGGCGTTAAAGCCCTCGGCGAGCACTTGGCTATATTATTACGCCGGCGGACCGGCCGGTCGAGTCACTGTCTGGCACTTATCAGAGGTGGTACGCACCCATTCATTACGCCCTGCCTACCGATGTCCCGAGCGAGGTGAGGGGGAGTGGAAGCTTCGCTTTATTTCCCTCCCTCATCTCTACTCCTCCCGTGTACTACACGTGTATACAAGATTAGCTTTGAGAACGAAAAAAAAAGAATAAGGAGTGAGAGAGAAGGAGAGAGCGAGAGAGAGAGAGAGAGAGAGAGAGAGAGAGAGAGAGAGAGAAAAGAGAAGTAAAGAAAGCGCGTAAATTAAAATTGTACCGTAAAGCGCTTGTAGTGGATAAACTTACGTAAGGTAAAACATAGTTTCGCGCGGAGAGAAAAAAAAGAGGAATAATGACGACGTTGATGAAAGAATCACAAGCCTCGCATATGCGAACTAAACAGTTTCGAAGGAGGCAGGGGGGGGAAAAGGGAAATGAACGAGGGGACCAGAGAGACAGGGGCGGGGAGGGGGAAAATATGCGGGGAAGCCTACATAAGAAATTGATTAAAAATCGTGGCGATCTCGCCCTCTCCCCTCCTCGCCCCTCTGCTGCGTCTCCGCCCGCTCTCTTCGTCCGCGATGAACCGTTAAGCCAAGAGTCGAGGGCCTATATGCGAAGGGATAAAGGAAGAAATAAACCTCCCCCTCCTCCTTCTCACCCTCACCTCCCTTCCCCGCCGCCGGTGGGCGGTCGGGGCGCCTAGAGATGCTGGGAATGGAAAATTGAAACGTGGTTGCGCTCCTGCCTGGGGAGTCCAAACCTCAAGAAACTGTAACTATCAAATGTTTTACGTGGAGTGCCTGAAAAGTAGAGAGGATTAGCCGTGTTTGGGGCCGGGGAGGAGGAGGAGGTGGAAGAAGGACGAATAAAGCGATTATCGGATGGAATTGCGATAAAAGCACGATCGGCACCAAAAATAGCTTCGGGAAATTGTGTTCAGCCGACGGAGTTTCGATGGCGCGCACGAGTTTGCAAATATGTATATTAATGGTAGACTTTGTTATGCTCTTCTGACAAGCAATCGTTCGTCTTTATCTTTTTTCAAATCGTTTTTTTTTTCGACTAACCCAAGGATTGTTATAGATTTTGTTTCGATGTATTAGCTTTCGGTGATCCTGCTGCTTTATTGTTTTTTTTTTTTTTTTTTTGAACACTGAACATTTTTTATGAACCGAATAAATATCCCCAGGTAATAGCAGCGATGTGAAAAATCAGCATTTTTACGACCGCTCATCGATTATCCTGGAGAAATTACGAGATTTGGAAAAATCGCGCGACAGTTTTTTTGAACAATTTTCTATTTAAATATGAATTATGCATATTTTTAGATGTAAGGTCAAAATCTAATGAACCTCTTTGCTTTCGACTATATTAAAACAGATTTAAAAAGTAGTATGAATTACAGCAGTACCGCATACTTAAATAAACTTGCGGATATTTAAGAAGAGTCAATAATACCAAAAGATTACTGAATTTTTAATAAAACCGTAAAATCGATTAAAATCAATTAAATTATACATATTGAATGAGAAACAGTAATGCCAAATATTCGAAACAAATTTGAATGCTTAATCCATCAGCAGTATCTTTGTTGCGCTAATGAATGGTGATTCGACAACGTTATCGGATATTACAAATACGAAATACGGGTGAATATGTTAATTTTTATTCAAAACAATAACTGATCTATTAATTCTACTTCAATGCTTTACTTAGTCGGATAAATTCTTCAATCGAGAAAATCTCCTAGAAAAACTCTCTGTGCGATCAATTTACCATACATTAGCCTTGAGAATCGAGACCCTTTCGCTTTCTCGCAACGTTTTCAGCTCCGTAAATTTCACGTCTTTCTTTTTTACCCATATAAACTGCCGCACTTTACGGAGCACACGAGTGCCTCGGTGTCCCGCGACAAAACGCCTCGAATTAATATGTCTTGCGAGCAAAAAAAAAAAAAACAGGTAAGGAATGGAAAAAAGCGAGAAACCCGCAGCCACCACCGCCGGCAAGGTCGAAACGCGACGATAATCCGATCCGTACGCTCATCAAGCAGGAGGCGAAACAAAAAAACAGAAGGAAAAAGAAAGGAAAAGAACTTTTACCCCGTAATGTCGTCGGCAATTTACGCAGGCGCGCGCGTATCGCGTGCGCGCGTCGCATGTGCGGAGAAAAATCCCCGCGGCCTTACCTGCCCTCCCTCCCCCCTCTCCCGCGCCGTCGCGAATTCCGAGCCGCGGGAAGGTGGCGATCGGGCCACGCGCCGTCTTATGCGCGCAGTCCAGCGGAACCTAAGGGTGGCGAGATTACGGCCGACGGCAATGATAGCTTTCGATCGACGCGCGCGTAATAATAAAAGTGTTAGCTCAATTAAACGCCACCTGGAGTCCGGTCTGATTGTGAAATTTTTGACGCAGGCTCGAACTCGTGTGATTGATATCGACGTGCCAACCCCCTCCGCGTCAGCGCCAGCAGAGAGAGAGAGAGAGAGAGAGAGAGAGAGAGAGAGAGAGAGATCGACAATTATCTCAATCGAAATCTCACTTTCAGTTAATCGTAATTGCGTCTCCGCGCGCGTGTTTCGCGCCACGGGTGTCTACGAGTCTGGAACAGGTGGGGCGAGGGGCGGGTATGCTCGGGATATATATATATATATATATATATATATAGCGAGAGAGGGGAGGGAAAAAGCAGTGCATCGCGCGAGGCGCCAGGCGCCGCCGCCGCCGCCGCCGCCGCGGCCGTCGAACGCGCGCGCGCGCGTGCCTGCATATAAATGAGCGGGGAATGCGCGCCCGCCGGAGAGTTCATCGAACGGACACGGGCGACGCGACCGACGCCTTATAATATGCGCGCGCGCTATTTCTCTCTCGCTCTCGCGTAATATCATCGGGGGGGGGGAAAGGGTTGGGGGGAGGAAGGTTGGATGGGGACGGAGTCGGGAGCTGGAGGGAGAAGAAATAATAATAGGAGATACGAGAGCTGAAATAGCGGCACGCACACCGCGGCAGCATCACCGGTCCACCTTGGTGGAAGCGCGACTTTTTCGTCCGAGCCGTGAGAGGAGGGGAGGGCGCCAGTACTTTTATCGGGACGTAAGGGGAGGGGGGTGTAACTGGTTTCGAGAGCTCGCTTTCTACCCTTATAAATATATATATATATATATATATATATATATATATATATATATCGCGTATCGGCGATGTTTATAAGATCGATTCGCACGCACGTCGCGCCGCGGCCGCGGACCCAATGCCGATGCAAAGATACAGCTGCCGGGCTTGAGATTTCGTAAATATGACGTATGGATGGCAGAAGTGAGATGAGGGCGGAGGGTCGCCTTTCACGTAGAGGGGAAAGAGAGACTAACTTCGTCCTGGATGGTCGGATACCTGGACGGTAAAATTGAAACAATAAGTCTTGTTATTTGAATATCGAGTTAAACACACAAGATCTTATATTAATGTCATTAATGCGGTTCTATCGGCACCGAGTAAGACAGTACAGGTATTATATTATATACAGCTTTGTGTATCGGCTGATCTGACAACAGGCTCGGACTTCTATTATACATAATATAATATAACGCGACGTCTATTCCTATTCGTTGATAAGTAACGTTGCCAAATGTCGGCACTCAAATTATTTCTTACTCATTACTATTTTTCATATAGTCGATATCAATGAAGAATGCTGAAAAAAAATTATGGATAACTTTCGGCATATTTCCTTATTAATAAAAATTTTTCCTCTTAGTTTATAAATACACTCAATAAACTTTCTTGAAGTTTTAATTAAATGATTTTTATATTTAGGTATAATGATATACCGAGTTTCATAATGTTTGTATTATTTATTAAAAAAAAAAAAAAAATATAATATTTCGTAAATAAAATTCGTCCAAACCTGACTATTTTTCCTGTCAATCGGGGACGCAGGTGGGACCCCGTGTTGAGCTCGAAAAATGATTTTAAAAAATTGAGTATAAAGTAAATAAACGTACAAGAAATGTATTATTTTCCTAAAAACTTAACGTTCGAGCGTATTTTAATGAATTCTACGTAAAGGCACTATGCACGAAAAATAATAAACATAGAATAATAATACATAAATTTAATTCAGTTTTTTTTTCCACATACAATGAGCTTTCTTTCGATTGAAAACTGTCTGAACAATTTTATGTAATAAACCGTTAATATTATTAGGCGACAATTTGGAGATTTATTCACAATTATGGATTTAGGTTCTATTGTTTGACCCTTGTGAGTTTGAATGATAATAGAATATGATATAGAATAGTAAAATATAGAATTGAAAAAAAGCGCATAAATCATTCAGTTACCGGCGAAATAATACATACTTGAAGAGTCTAGACCGCAATTGCGGCATATATATAGACACACACACACACACACACTAAAACATAAAAAATGTATATTAATTTAAGGCTCTACACGTGTAATGTCTGTACGGGATATAAAATTTAAAATTGACGATAAAAAGTACAAATAATCGTTTAGACGCGAAGCAGACACAAATGTGAGTGTCTTCCCATATGTCCGTTGTGCTCCACCTTCCAAAGTTATTTTTTTTTTTTTGCTTTTCGATTCCATATAACTTTTATTTTTGAACTAAATATAGACTTAAATGAAATCTTACGAAAGCATTACAGCCGAAACATTTTAATATAAACAATTTAATTTAATTTAATATTGTTCACCTTTTTCCTTCTATCTTTGACGCGACGAGTTGAAGAAAAACAAGATGAAAAACGCAACGTATGTAGTAATAATGCTTAAATGTCTAGCAGATAATAGAAAAGACTTACAGACTAATTTTTTTTCGACAATACTGCAACAGTAAAATGAGTATATATAGTACTTTTATTATTATTATTATTATTATTATTGTTGTTGTTGTTATTATTATTGTTGTTGTTGTGGTTATTATTATTATTTAGCTTTATACATTGATTTTCGCAATTTCCCGTCATTGTACAAGATAATTTGCACTCCGAGCAGCATATTTATGTATCGAGACATTTCTCGTAATCCATGCTTTATACGTAATCCATGTTTTACGAGTGTGTAGTCATGAAAAATTCGCCAAAACGATCCAGACTGGATTTCCAGGCGACGGTTTAAGCGAAACCCACGACTCGGGCCCGTATCGAAATTAACGGTACCCCCGGAAATTTATCGATTGTAAATACAAACTGGATTCTATAATTAGAAATAGCGCAATACCGGTTTCGTACAGCTCGGAGGGCGCGCGCCTTGCTCCGGGATGCCGCGGATTTTTTTTTTTTTTTTTTTTTCAACACAACTCTCGTCATTATTTACATTTGCGAATGCCGCTGCAACTGCGACTCTCCAGTTTCGATAATCGTCCATATGAATGTTCGTTCGGCCTGTAACGTCGCGAACGTCCTCCGCTGAAAAAAAAACCAAATTTTTGTTTCCGAGCGTTCGAACGACAGCCGTCTAATCGTTGTCTTAATCGTCTTAGATAATTTAATTAAGCAACAAAATTACTTTCAATACGCGTTAATGAATTGTTTAGAATGCGTACGTATGTGCAGTGTCAATTCCCAGACATAACTCCTGTTGGTGTATCAAGATTTTCGAATAAGAGTCCAGCAACAATTCGAAATCAACGAGAATAAACGAGAGAACGAGGGCAAGAGACAGACAGAGTGGGAGGGAGAGAGAGAGAGAGAGAGAGAGAGAGAGAGAGGAGAGGGAGAAGGGGAGAAAGAGCGTAGGTACAGCTGGAATTGCGAAGGACATGCGAGCGGAATGAGCTCTCGGGGCGTCGCAAAAAGCGTAACCAACGTCCTTAAATACGACCATCGGTATCCTAACCCTCCCCCTGCGCCGGGGCTCTTCAAAAGTGATAAAGCAGCCCGACGCGTCAGCCGTCCCCCCCCCCCGGACGAGACCTATTTCCCACTTCCTCCGATTGCGATTTCTTGCACGAGCTCTCTCACTCTCCTTCGCTCCGTCTCCCTCTTGAATAGCCGCCCCAAGCGAGTAGGGCAACTGAGTCACGACAAAATAAGTCTATGTTTACCCCCCCCCCCAACCTCCCTCCCACCCGTCCGTACACATCGGTCGAGAAAACTCACGAGAAGGGCAGGATTTATATAGAAGCGGAACGGATCGGCGCGCAACTGGGCAGCATAGTTTGCGTAATTATTTCATTGTGGAGTGGGGGGAGGGGGAGGGGGAGGAGGAGTCGCTCTCCGCTCCGCGAGGATAGCAATAATAAAGCTCGTCGCGATTCTCGCGAGCGGCGCCCGGCGGCCGGCGCGTCGTGTCGAGCCAACCTGCTATAAAGTCGCCCCATCGGCATTTAATTATTATTGCCACAATGACGTTAAAGGAAAATATACAAAAGAAATAAAGAAATTGCGCAAAATGCATACGAATGGTAATTCTGACATTGAATTACATGGCGCGATTTAAGGATTTAAGACACGGATTTAAGGAAACAGCAATTTTACATATCGTGGAGCTCATCGAGGACGGGTAAAAAACGATTCTGACAAAATTTCAAGGGAGTTACGCTCACGTACCCGCCTAGTCGCACTGACATTTCTATCGGTTTCTTACAAGTAGTCAATAGATCTGGTCAAGATGTTTTCGTTTACACGATTGTGTATATGTACGTATTAGTTTCATTGTTTTGCAATAAAGTACGATGGCGAATGGCAGAACGGAAAGGTACTTTTTTTTTTGAAAAATAAGCGAGAAATATTGGTGAAACTTCTCCTTAAACTTGATAAAAATGTGTATATGCAAAATTATTATAGATATTATACGTAAAAAATTTAAACAGATAAATATACTCAATATCGTTAAAAATTATTCGAACTCAGCTAAATATTATTTAATTAAAGCAAAAGATGTTATGTATAAAAATGACTTTTATAGACTGATTTTGTTCATTTGTTACATCTCTGTAAACATAGTGAACTTTACCTGCTATAAGTTAAAAATAAAAAAACTACACTAACTTTGAGCAAACAGTAGAAAAATTTCAAAATGCACGCGTGTAAATTCAAAATTATGGAACACTGTCATATCTCTAAAAAAAGCTTAAAAAATTCATTGACACTGACTTTTATTAATTTCATACTTCTTTCAGGAGTAATCTTAGTTTATCAGCCTAAAAAATAATAACTTGATTATTTATAGAATTTGTATTAGAACCCATGCTAGATTGGTTTGTGATTGCGTTTAAACAATTGTTAATATTTTGTTTAAAAAAAACATTCAGCTCACAAAAATTAATGTGTTTTTTCTAAATAATTTAGCATTATACGGATCTTCATATTTTCCTATCTCTTAGTTATACGTACTGAGCAAATTTAAAGTCTCCTAGTATCTTTACAAAACTATAATTGTAAATTAATGATTATTAATGATGGACAGTTTAACAAGAAAACACAGCTTTGGCATACAAACTGTTTCCAAATAAAAATCAGTTAAAGTTTATTATTATTATTATGTTTCAAAATTAATTTAAACTTGTAACGTTTTTGCAACAGTGCCATTCTCGATTTGGCCAGAGCCACCATAGCGGACGTAGCGTAGATTAAACAAGGAACAGTAGGTGTCAAAAGTAAAAATTCTAGGCTATTTCTTAGTTAAAAAATAGTACATGGGCAGTAAAAATGAGCTGAATTAGTAATTTTTCAGTGTTTTTTTTTTTTTGTTTACGCATTAATCACATTCATTAATGCGCAAATTTTAAGGCTCCTAGAACAAAACTACAATACTTTTTCGTTAAAAGAAGTCGAGAGAAAAGTCAAACTTTCAGTTGTCCCGTACGAATATGTGTTAAATGACTACGACTTTTGAGATATCCCACAAAAGTTCTGGACAACTTCTTCGCAAAAGCGCTCGAAACAACAATGTGTAATTTTCAAGGAACTCGAAGCATTTTCGCGAAGCTACGATAGACCCTTGCGATAGTCACGTGTCTTTAATGCGTCCCCGGCGCTCCCTCGGCTATCAAGAATGCGTCACTCGCACGTCTTTTAATGACAATCTGTAGAGTAATTACGCGCCAGTGACGCGAACGTGAGAAATGAGCGAAAGTTCCCGTAATGGATTTACATTTTTTACGAACTTTATACTGTGAAGACGCGGGGCTCTGTCTGTCTTCCTTGGGAAGGGGGGAGGGGGATTGCGCAAGAAATTCGCTAAGCAACGTCCCCAACAATATAAAGAATCTCCTGTTGCTAAAATGTCACTCGGGAGGCCGATAGATAGACATGGCATACTTTAAAAAATTCGTAACACGATGTCACGTAAAATTTAGACGGTCGGTTACATGTCCTTTGTCGACGACTGATTGAAAACTTGACCTTAGCAAAATAGTCTCGATCTAGTAAAAACGCGTTAATCGCGTCTGTGTAGGACGGAGAATTGACGAGATGCCGCTGCATTTGCAGCTTTATGAAGTCATGGTCCTCGATGCTTTGCCAGGGGTTTAACAATGACGCTTTGTGAAGATGTCATCAGCACCGAACGCCTGAGATGAAAAATGAGAGATTAGAATACATCATTAATATTGTTGCTTCTATATCATCGTTCCGAGACACTTGCACCCCAGTTAAGTACACTTTTATACTATATTTGACCGTCCCCCAGCCCAATTGGAAGATGCAAACTTCATAACTCCGTTCAATTTGTATCTTATTGCATCAAATATGTTTTTTTACAATTTCCCCCTATTTTTCATAAAATAATTTATAAATATTCATGCTACCAACGAGACAGTCGATCAATCATTTATTTTATACATGCTGAAGGAAGTCCTGTCGGTATATAGAAAATGGTCTTATATTTTCATGAATATCAACATAAATTTAATGGTCCGATATTATTGAAAGACGGCGATCAAATCATGAAAATTTGTCAAACGTCATTAATTAAATTCTAGTTTTGTTCATATTATTGCAGTCGAACGTATTTAATTTCTCATAAATATTCTCAAATCTAGCCATGAGTACCGACGATGGCGCCCACAATTCCAATGTCAATGATTAGTGCTTAGTAGCAGCCCTTGAGATGTAAAATAAATTATTATGAAATTGTAATAATTGTAGTTCATATATAAATATAATGCAGATCCGATATTGTCGATAAGACAGAAAAGATTAATCATTAATACTCATTAATAACCATTAATCATTAATAATCGCATACTGAGGACATGTAACAGTAACACTATTCTTACACATTGAGATGGAGCCATCCCAAGTAATTTGAAGAAATAGGTTCACTGTGTTAATGATTTCAAATAGCGTCATAACAAGTCAGGCGAATAATTTGGTTTTTTATCGTTTTAGTAACTTTCAAATAGAATGGCAATATTAAAATTGATCAAAGCATATACCTTAATCTATGAATAAAGTTTTGCCAAATTTTGAGCTGAGTCACATGAAATATATTTTACTAAGATAATATTTTTACGATCTTTCTTTTGTCATTTGACATGATTCCTTTGAAAATATATATTAGTATTGACAAAAATTGAAAAAATACATTTACATATACGAAATGCAAAAAGCTCAATGGAAGAAGAGTAAACAATTCATTTAACAAAGCCATCTTAGATTGCAAATTAGTAAGATGATCATAATGAATATGTTTAGTAGATTTATATTATATATCTTCTTACACGTTCAAAGGCTTCGAATTTTACAGAGACCTTTCAGTTTATTAATAGACTTCCAATATGTTCACCTGCTTAGTGACGATATGCTTAAAAGATATACACGTACGTTATATACTTTACAAGTTGAAGGGATCTCGTATTTCAGAGACATCTATCAAATTATAAATAGACTTGGCATAGGCTCACCTGCGTCGTCACGGTATGCTTAATGGGGATATACATTAAAAAAACCTTACGAGTGCAAGAGATCGCGTATTTTAGAGACATCTCTCAACTTATCAATACACTCCGCCTAGGCTCAGCTGCGCAGTCACGATATACTTAATGGATATACATTACAAAACCTTACGTGTTCAAGGGACCTCGACTTTTACAGACACCTCGCGGTTTATAAATAGGCATCGCATTAGGCTCACCTGCGCAGTCATGATATCCATTGGTATGATACGCATGGCTTTGGTAGCGGACTGTACGGCGAGGGCGGGTGAACAAAAGGGCGCGCGCGCGCGCGCGCGCACAGACTACTCGACGCGTCTCGGTTAAACAGATAAAAAAGGAAGTCAGGGTCCCGTGGTGGCATTCGCGTGCCGGTCTTTGATACCAAGAGGGGTGGTGGGTGGGCCGAGCCCGAGGCTATTTCTTAACAAATTTAATTATCGCACGCAGCGAAATCCCCTCCCTACAGCGTATAAAGAAAAGCGGAGGCAAAAACGCCACCGCGCGAGCTACTCTCTGCTATTTCTCCTGGATGTAATGAATTCGTATATAGATGCCCCGTGGATTCGAAAGCCTGGACTGCAATAAAAGAGGGGGAAGATGGGGGGGAGGGGGCGGGCGATGATGAAAAGCGAGCTCGAGCGTAACGTCGGTCGATACAGAGAATGGGGGGGGGGTGGGGAGAACGAGATCAGCGGTTGAACGGACGATGGAGGGCGAGGGAAGGGGAGCGGCGAGAGGAAGTAAAGATGATGGCGATGGTGGTGGTGAAATGCCTCCTGCTGGCAGCCGCCGTGGTGCTCTCACGAGAGCAAGAGAGAGAGGGAGAGCGACCGAGCTCAACGTACGACCTTGACGAGGCCTTGCCGAGGTCGCCGACATGACTCTCCACCTCGCGTCCATGTGCAGCTCGGAGCCAGCGCGACAGAAGAGCGCACGCGTAAGAGACAGACAGAGAGATACAGAAGGGGGGGTGGGGGACTTATACACGCGACCGAGGAAATTTCCTGATTTCCCGCCGGTAAATCCTCCGCGCCCTTCGGACTTCTACTTCGCCTCGTCCAGCAATTCTTGGCAGTCATTCGCACGCGCTCGATGGACTTTCATAAGTATCTAAGGGAGGGGTACAGGGGAACGAAAGAACTTCGCCGATAAATAGGCGAGAACGGTCGGGAAGACGGTTCTCCTCCTCCCCCATCCCTGCTCAATTTTCTCGAACGTAGGGGGCGCTTCGCGCCAGAGGGAGAAACTCGTTTGTCCGCGATCGGTATTAAGCCTATAAGGCGCTGCGCAGGATAAGCTGTAAACATCATAACGCGGCGGCGAGCAGGAGGGAGGAAGAACGACAGAGAGAGAGAGAGAGAGAGAGAGAAAGATAGACGGAGGTGACGAGGATGCCGCGCTTCCTTTCGATTTTTCGAGTTTAATTACGCGCGCCGATCTCGCGGGTGAAATGGGGCGGGTGGGGGGGGGGGTGCGGAGGCACGGAGGCCAGGCTAAGCGACGCGTCACGCTATCAATATCTGGCACGCGAGACCCCCGCCGCTTTCCTCCTGCTCCTCTTTTTCAAAACCCCCGGTACGCGGCGCGGCCTGCGCGCGCGAGCGGGCCCTTTTGTTCACCCGCGGCGCGCGCTCGCGCGCGGGCCCGCGCTACCAAAGCCGCGCGCTTCGTATACTAATGAACATCGTGACTGGGCAGGTGTATGCGAGCCTATGCCAAGTCTATTTATAAGCTTGGTGAAAGGTCTCTCTGTGAAAGTCTATTTATAACCTGAAATGCGTCTGTAAAAGTCAAAATCCCTTGTACACTCGTAAGGTATACGGTAATGTATTCTCAACAGAGCTCTCGCTGTATATAACGTCGCTTAGTTGGCTACCTTTTTTCTTTCTCGTTCCAAGACGTCCGATCGCGAGTGACTCTACATGTAATGAGAGAGAGAGAGAGAGAGAGAGAGAGAGAGAGAGAGAGACAGAGAGATACTGAGCATATGAAAAAGAAGAAGAAATCCTGCACCTGCGCTTACAAATTATTGGACACTGAAGAGTCAGAAGTCTTCCTATTTGGAGATTCAATCAAGATTCACGTTTCTTTAATAATTCATTTTTTAACCTTTTATGCAATATAATGCATAAAATAACCAAAAGAATTTGATTTAAAATAACATCGCGCATAAAACATGTCTCTTATTTTATTTTTCCATTTGCATTATCATTAAAAATACTGAATGAAACTAATAGAAAATTTGACAATAGAGTAGCAATTAAGGTAGAAGCATCCGTTTAAATATGGATAAAGTTTCATATCTGAATAAATACCTCGAAAATCAATTTTTCATGTATATTCTTTATTTGCCCCGATTGATAATTAGTTAAGAGAGACTAGCGCAAGGATTAAGAAAATATTTTGTAAATTCATCATCGCCTAAGGAACAAGCAAGGATTTGATGTAGGATAATAATGAAATGTTAGAATCTTCTTTTTATGTCATTTGAATTTTTAATTTTGCACTATTATTAATATTAATAATTAGAATAAACGTGGAACTGATAAATAAACTGAACCGAAAAAAGCCCTAAGCAGACTTAACAATTTCTATCCTTCAGAAAATCCCAAGAAAGTGAGTTTTAATAAATTCGAACATCAAAATACAAATACTCGGTCTAGTACTGATATAGTCCACTTTTTTTCTATATTGATAAAAATTCCACTCGAATGTATTATTATATTGGCATATAAAATTTAAAGAAAACAGACTGAAAAACAATAATTATCTATTTTAATCTGAACCTGAGTTATCGAAACAATGCATTTACTCGACGACTTAAGGACTCGACTTAGTAAGTAGAGCTACATGATAAAAGCTGCCGCTTCTCGTTCGTCAATTTCGTCGTTGAAATTGATCCACGGCCTATCGCGCCGTGTATGGATGCATTCGCGTTGCAACGATAAAATTAAAAGAACAGCGCTAAGCAGCTCGGATAGTCGCGATTCTATATACGATCGCGATAACGATAAATCCAAATTCAAGTCGACCTCCTCGCATTCCCGCCAATAAGCGCGAAACTTCCGACTGTCTCAATCTGGTCACATACTTTCCTCCGCCTCGCGATCCCCGTGAGATATCTCAAGAGATAATACAGTCGGGCGTGTACGCGGGCTCGTACGTAAGCACAAAAACGGTGTGTGTTCGCTAAATATTTCGAGGATAGCGTTATGAGAAATAGCAGCAGGACAAAATCATTTCTGCTTCTCTAAAGAGGGCCAATAACGTCAGATCCGATATTATCAGTTCTCATATATTCTGTAAAAGTAATAATATGATAGGTTTCCCGTACTGGAGACTGTGAGAGATCGTGAAATTTAATTGGTTGATTTGAATAAAAGAATAACTGTCTTATTTTCAGTTCAGGTTCATTATTTCTTTCAAAATTCCAGATTCTCTTAGGTAAAATAAGTCTATATTTATACTAATCAAATAAGAACATCATTTCCTTTAATAAGTGAAGAATCATTCATAAATGAATCTAAGAAATTTGGATTTTGCAACGAATGCATAGGAATGAAAATAACAACAACAACAACAACAACAACAACAACAACAATAATGATCATAATAATAAATTGGAAACATGTTAAATACTTGAAATAGTGTAGCTATTATCTATTGAAAAAATAATATTTGTGAACTATTAGTATTAATAGAAAACGGTTATTTTGAGATGATATTTGAAAAATACCGGCTGCCAAAGCCCAATGATCGATAGTAGAACTCACCGCTGTGCTTTTTTTTTCATGTTTTCATACTCAAGTTTAATGATTACCTTAGTTGTTGATTAAATTAAGTTACCCCAATCAATTCAAATTTCACTTCTTCCATTTTAGAGAGTTATCGTCTAGAAACGATGGATGTTAAATATTTAGGCATTATTTTTTTACACAATTAAACTATAGATGACGTAAAATTCTTATAGAAAGCGAGAATATAATAGTAATAAAGATATAGTAAAACCTGAAAATAAATGTAAGAGCATCGGTAAAGACGTTGAATCCCTAAAGAATGAATCGATCGCGTATAGTCAGAATTTTAGTGAAAACGGTTTATTTGCTTACAAAATTTTACGCACCGTTCCATCGCCTTTTATCCTTGATCTTCGTAATATATTTGTCCTTTCGGCACAGTGACTAGAAATTCATTCGCAGATGCAATAGTTAACTACCGCCTGAATCGTCGCAATTTTCATTTTAATTTTCGTGACCATACAGTACGTGGTAACACGGCCGAATGAAATACCGGCTCAATAATACCAGCGAGAAACACGCCGGCTTAATTTTGTATCTATACGTACCGAGGCCGTTCGTGCCGTCATCGGACACCTCAATTTTACCGTCGGCGCAATATTTAATGGACCGAGCCTCTTTACTATCTGCCCTATCCCAACAATTATAGATCACTCCGCTCTAACGTTTTTATTGCCTCGACGCGCGCGCGCGCGCGGCATAACGAAGTAAATTTACTCCCCGAACGAGATAACGTTCGTTCAACTCATCCCTTTAATAACCCCGGCTAGGCCCGTAAAATCACGTGAGGGCAGGGGGAGGACGAGGGGGGGGGGCGAGGGAGGGGCGGAATTATAGTCTAAAACGACTCCGGTCTTGGCGTGCAGCAGTAAAGCGACTTAGCTCTCGGCCGTTTTGCGTGGATAAGGGACACACCTGGCGAGAGAGATGCTCCCAGTTGATTTTTACGAGTGGAACTTGGAGAGGAAGCTACCGGATGTGACTCTGGTCATCGCCTCGGCGCATACTCGACAGGGAGGCATTAATTTTTAGTGGATAAATAGTCGGCCGAACGCGTGACTCAGTTCCGCGGATCATTAAGGCAACGGCGGTATAGATTGTATTAAATACAATTGGCTTATAAAACTAATCGAGGCGTGCGTAGAGTGGTCCTTAGATCGTCTTTATATATAACGGAGAATTCTGCATGCGAATGAAAGAAGGCCAATATTACGGATTCGGGCGATAAGTTCGATAAAGATTGGATACATGCACACATATAATCAAATGAGGAAGCCAAGTAGAAATACCAGATCCAAAGAAATATATGTGCATGGATTTTCTTAAATCTTAATTGGTTAAATTCACTTCAGCTCGAATTCTCTGAAGTTCAGGGATTAAATCTCAAAGTCGAAGATTCAATGAACAACATCGTAGGCAGATGTATTTACCAAACAATTTAATTTACACTAGGATTGAAAATGGGAAATATGATTCGTTGCAATAGAATATTTTATGAAAGCTTCTGATCAATGAAAAGTAATTGAATTATTTTTCAATACTATTTCAGGAACTCATCCAGGTTATTATTGATGAAGAACTTTTGTTATTATCAGACAATGATAGCCCAGAAGACGCGCAATCACGTTGACCTCGTCCGACGGCAAAAATTAGTAAAAGCGAAGCAACTGGAAAAATTCAATATCTCGGCAAAACATCAGCGAGATGAAGGCTCTCCTCGTTCCCAGCAGGCGAACGAGAGAGAGAGAGAGAGAGAGAGAGAGAGAGAGAGAGAGAGATAGAAAGAAGGAGAAAGGTGAGGTAGAAAAAGAGGAGAATGCAGGGAGATGAGAAGCAGTGGTACAGCTTAATGACAACTGCAGTGTCGAAAGTCGATCGCGACCCACAGCTCCGAAGCGTGATCCGAAGATGCCGGGTGAGGATACAGAGGAGTAGAAGGCAAAGAAGAAGAAGGAAGGAGGACGGACACTGCTTGTTATACCACGGCTAGCAGACCTCCCCAGGGTCACCGTTTACCCAATGTCAATCGCTTCAATTACTTTCGGAGAATCGTGCCGATCGTGCTCGCGCGCTAACCGATAGTGCCGATTCGTCCTCCCGCCTTCCCATCATTTTCGCTGTCTTTCTCATTGTTTTGCCACTTCTCTCCTCGGCGCCGGCCGTATGTATACTATACATGTGTGTCGGATCGAACGAGCGACCTCGAACCCTGGGAAGTGTTCATTACATGCTCCGGGTATTGTGAGAAGGAACGTAACGGCAATTCCCCTGCCCGTCCGTTTATCTTTCCACATGTTCCAATGCTGATTCTCGTAATTTCTTATATAAAGAACGTTGCCCGTTGTATGTCTCGGGACGTTCGGTATCAAATTATTGCATCGGAAATCTTTCTATATCTGGTAAAAGCAAAGGTTTTGCTGAACCTCAATCTTTGACCTGGTCTATAAACCACAAACTAATATGATTATTTAGACTTTTTTTATTCATCTAAATATTTGAATTTTTGGTATACATATAAATTACGAAGACATATACAAATTTTTTTATTATGTTATTCACGTCACTATCTTCATGGTGCTAAATAGTGATGCCAATCGGCGACGGAGGTCTACGTATGTTTCTAAACAAAGAACATGTAAATTCTTTCAGCGGTGCTTGTGTCAATCGGTCAAAATAGGATTAACAAGTTATCAGTCCTATGCTCTAGCGATCGAGCCATCGTAGTAAACCTTATACAAATAGTTTATAAATAAGATATTTATCATTTTTTGCAATATACAAGACGAAAATCTCAATGGCCATTATACCGAAACATTCCTTTCAAGGAACTGAAAATAATTCGTGACAACTACTCCAAAGCTGCAGCAAAATTGAAAGATGCTTCAGATCATTTTTGTCGATGTTTCAGTTGCAATTCAAATTATATTAATCGCACTGATGTGTCCTAGCGCGGAAAACTTTTTGAAATACAATTGCCATGTCAAAACTAGTCGTCGAATCGTTTTCCAGGCCATCGTTCGCCCCGATCAACGCAATTTGCAGTTGTCCTCTTATAGGAGCAATCGAACACGCTGGCTATTCTTACGGTACCCTAACACTCTTGATCTGCCTCAACCCCCCCCCCCCATCGAAACGCTGCTTGGTTTACCTCGAAAAATGTCAGTTCTCAAGGATTTACAGAACCCGAATGTAGGAAGATTCACGAATTTCTCACTTCGATTACGCGAATTCTTCGCCAAAATTAGATTCTCGCGGATGTAGGCGGGGGAAGTGAGGAGGCGAAAAATAGGGAGAAAAATAAGAACTAATTCCCATCTCCACTGGCCTCCTTCGGAGTAAATGATTCGAGGCTGAGATTCGATTCCCGCGTGTTTCTGCACGAATGGCGTTAGCGATGAGATGATTCGCTACCGCCACGATGAATTTACGAACGTGACTCAGAAGTAAATTTCGTCGACTATTCTGCGGCGAGAGACGAGGGCGTCGGGCGAGATACAGCTCGTACCACCTTCCCTCCCATCGCCGTAATACCTTCTCGATTCCAACGAGAAAGAGAAGAAAAAGCGAGAACTCACTGGATAACTAACTGTCAGCTGTGTGTAAAATTACGCAAGCGTAATACGGATTGAAATAAATGAGGTGAATATCAAATTAAAATAAGCAAGACTGTGTTGCGATTATTCGACATATTTATTTTCTAATAAATGATTTGGAAAAAGTTTGATTTCAGATACTACTCCAGGGCAGATGCATCGTTTTGTCTCTTTATTTTATTAAGTTTTTCTGGAATGCACAAAACTAATGCACATTATTCAGTCAAAATTGTTAAATAAGTTAAAATATAATATAAGTTCTAAAGTACATTCCATAAATTGAATGGATACATACTCTAAAAAATGTAAAAAAAATTTTCGGAAAAACGCAGGGATCCAAGAGCAAGTCTTATTGCATATTTAATTAAATTTTATAATTGTATAAACTGTGATGGTTCATGTTATATTTTTCATTTGTCCGAGATACATAGTTTTGATTTCAAAATATTTGTATTATTAATAACTTGTAGAAATCATAAAAAAATTCACTGAAACCAACCTCCAATCTACTTGTCTTAATAATTACAGGACATATTACATTATCTCATTGCATTCTGATTGTATTTTTTGGTATTATATTTGTCATAAAATCATTTAATAATCTAAGTACTTTTATCAAGAAAACGATGACTTCTACACTATATTAATTTGATTTCCGATTGTATTCAAGTCAACATTAAATATAAAGCACGAAGTATGCTTTATCCATTCGTATGGTTGCTTAGGTGAATATCCGCCGTATATTCGACTATCATCTAGCGCGAGCCTATCGGGGCCATCGCTCCAGCTATAGTCCAAAGGTCGGCTACTGAATAATCAATCGCACCAGGGAAAACCGAAGTGGTGGTACGGGAACTTGCCCCGTATCGATCCATTTTTCGGGCGCTGGGATGGGCCACCAATCTCTGCAAGGCTGAAATCTCCCAAGCTCCTCAGATGCTCTTAGAGGTTTCGAGAGAAACTCCTGACTTTCGCCGTACGAGCTTGAAACGAGGAAGGCAAGATAGCGGCAAATGGAATTCTTTTTGTTCTTCAACCACATCTCCTGTAGCCGTCTGAAATTAAGCTATTATTTCAGGATTCCCTGCGCCTCTCGGCTTCCGAAAGCAGCCGGATATCGGCGCCATCGACAATTGAGTTGCAAAGTTTTCTCGACCAAGTGGAGAAACCAGCCTTGGCTGCGTAGCCCAGCGCTACGAGTTCGGTAAAAGCACGAGTACTGCGGCAGCCTCGCCTGCCTCGCGAGGCCATCGGTCGTTCGGGATTAGTCGGTGAGACCGGACGCGCTCGTAAACCGAAAATTTATGCCCGCTAGCGAAGCTTAAATTCCGAGATCCCAACGGAGAATGCATTTCAAATCCTGGTTTCCGAAAGACAGTACTGATAATGCACTCGGGGGGAGGGGGGGGAGGGATTTTCTAGCAAAAACGTTGTCCCCCCACCCCACCTAAATTAATTGCAAAACCGCTCTAGGCCCCGGATGCTCGGAGCGTCGTCTCTCGGAGCGAAGCTCTGCAGCAGCGGTTCAAATTCCGCGGAGAGCCGTTAAGCTTTTGATTTGATATATATGTATACTGCTCTCGCTTTCGAGTAATAGCCAGCCACTCGTCGAAAATGACTGCGCACCGGCTCTATACGTAATCCGATTTGACGGCTGTCCACGACATTTCAAACAGTAGACGACTCACTGCTATACTCTCGAATAATTAGTTTCTTACTGCCCGAGCGCCTGGTAAACCATTCGATCGGCCGTTACTGAGCATTAGGAGGATCTCATATATAAAACTGTTCTCCGTGTAAAACGAAAAAAGAAAAAAAAAAAATTGACCTGATGCAAATCACCCAAAAATACGCGCATTTACGCACGCGCGCTCCTTTACTGAGAACCTTCGCCTGGAATACGTCATTACTGCACGGAACGGAGGGAGGAGAGGCACGAAGTTCCTCGCTTTACGTCTACCCTCCCCCCTCCACGTTCGCTAAATGGGCGCGGGGAGGGAGGGGGGGCGGTGGTCGTGGTGGTGGTGGCGATCAAGTCCTTACGCTTGGCATTCGTAGTCATTATCCTCGTCCCTCGGCTCGCGCGGCGAGTTATATTTTAATGGCCGCAAATGGCTCTCGGGATCCTGGTTCTTGTGCCCCGCAGGTGAGTCTCCTCGCGCCAGCCTCGGAACACGGGAGGTATAGGGAAAAATTGCGCGCGTACTTATGCCCGATGCACAATTACCCTCGTCGGAACGGAAGTACTTACCCAGGAACGCATAAATAGGAAGTAGGTCGAGTTTATTAAAGTTAGCACTATCGATACAATAATTTTATTTAAATGAAATAGCTTAATATTTTTACAAACGACTATTTTCCGGAAGTTTCAGTTTGTGTCAAATTTACTTTGTTAAACAGAGATTATTTAATAAAGCTTAGAAGTTATTCTATAATGCTTAAGTTCCGTAGTTACGTACGTATATATTGTAAATAAAATAAATAAAACAATTAAATGTGGAATGATTAATTAAGAAATATAGATGCTTTTTTCCATTTACACCTGAATTTTCATAAATTCAAAATAATTATATTCATAATAATATTATATGAAAAATAATAAGACAGAGAATAATAGCCAAAATAAGTTGAAATATTAGCGAACAAGTAATATACCGAAGTAATATTAGGAATAAAGTGTGAATAAAAACGTTAACTAACGTACATTCGGATCGGTCGGACTCTGGTCAGACAAAGAACGATTCATTTGCTCCAACCGATGGAAACTCTTATCTACTTGAGACAATGCGAACTTGCGTATGCGTAAGTTTCTCCAGTCATCGAACACGAAGATTTGACTTAGACTTTAGACGAATATAAACGATTGAAAATTATAATCTCTTGTTATTTTGCTTAAAACTAATAAATGTTCAAGAAATGATCCTGTTTTAACGCTAGTATAAAACTGAGGATATAGCAAAAAATAATACAAATATATGTATAAGTACATGAGGATACAGAAGGAGGCAAAAATTAAATGAAAGTATCCATTGGTTAACAGCATGGTATTTACGTTAAAATCTAAGCTCATCGAAAGTCGAATCCATTTGACGGTGTTCAAATCAATATTTAAACATCTACACAGCAGAAACATCAGTTCTGCAGAATTATAATTCCAGAAAAATAAATTCTAAAATATATCCCAAGTATGAGAATAAAACGAAATCAGTACAAGTTTATCAAGCTAACTCTCTCTCTCTCTCTCTCTCTCTCTCTCTCTTCTCTCTCTCTCTCTCTCTCTCTCTCTCTTTCTATTTTATCTATCTTTCTGGCTTGACATCTATCCTAACTCATCAGAAGTAGCTCGATACATTTTACAATGATTGTACATACCTCATTCTATCATTGGCCTGCATCGGAAATACATACATTTTTGAATGCAAAGTCATCGACATTCGCGCGAGACACTTCGAGGAAATAACAGGAATAAGGAAAAAACAGCTATCAAAGAAACTACTGTTGCTCCAACACAACACCTGTATCAATAGTACTTATCACTTTAATACCTAAGAATTGTAACAATATTTTCTTAGAGTTATGAGCAATGAAATACCAAATATTTAAAAGCTAATATCTTCTGACAAATAAAATTTGATTGTACATTTTGAATAATGTCCTTTATCCAATACTGCGTTTTTTTTTAATTATATAATTTTAAGACAAACTTAACTAATACATAATACTTCATAGATCGCGTAACGTATGCAAAACAAATTTATATCGCACTCAATCCAATTCTCTTATTACAAATTCGAGGATTAGAGCTTCTTACGATTTTTCAATACGAAAATATGAAAAATTATAATCAACATCATCCTAGACAAATGGGCTTAGACCACTCCTATACAATTCGAAAACGTGCTCTGCCGAGCAACTTATAAATAAGTCCCGCTTGTCTTTGATCCTGCCGCGCAGTTATAACTCACGCCTACCGTGCGCGGCAATTGTTATTCTTCTTATGCGACGCCCAAGCTTCTCACGCAGCTCGCCCCGTAATTTTTTATCTACCTAATAGAGTCGCCAAAGCACTCTCCTCGATGCAATTTAAGAGCGGAAAGCGGCGGCAGTAAAGCTCCCCCAGATTAGATCAGCATTAGGAAAAGCGCGCACGAGAAACAGGAAGACACAGAGGGAGAGAGAGAGAGAGAGAGAGAGAGAGCCAGGGAGGGTGAGGGGAAGGGTTGGCAGCTTGGCGAAGTATATAGTGACGTACTTCCGCGGGAGCCTCGGCTGTATAAGATAGTTTGTGCCGGCGAGGCGGTTGAAGAAAAAAAGCCTGGAAGACGAAAGTTCTCCGGCAGAGAATGGGAGCGAGAGAGAGAGAGAGAGAGAGAGAGAGAGAGAGAGAATAGCGCCGGAAAACAAGAGCCCAGAACTCCCTCTCGCAACCCACCCGATGAATTTATGGGGCAATTTTCTCAAGTGCGGCGCGGTCGGGCAACGCCAAGCCGCGCTCCTTCGGGAATTTTCGCGATCTCCGTGCGGTGCGCGCGCGCACTCGCAGTCTCGAGCCAGGGAATAAGGGCGGAGGAGGAGGGGGGCGCGGGGAGGGCGGCCCGCCGCCTCGAGAATCGGCGCGGATACGAAAGTACACCCGGGAGGGACTAAAAAGTCAGCTAAATATTCCAGGAGGGAGGGGGGGATAGTTTCTTCAAACACACCCATTTCGAGGAGATCGGCGCGGCGTCGGCCCGATTCCCGGTATACACCAGAAGTCCGAGCGGCGCCCTCGGCGAGTTTGTTGCCCCCTTCTCGGGCGCGCGCGCGCGCGCGCGTCCACGTGTACGTCCACGGCCGAACGGCAAATCCGGCGAAATCGCCGCGGAGATAATCAGAATTTCGCCGCAGCCCGCCGACGAGCCGTCGCCCCTCGTTCGCGCAATTTCGCCATGTTTACCAATGTCATCGGGCCGCGCCGCTGTCGAATTTACGCAGAAAGGTGTTATTACAGTAGAAGGGAGGGGGGAGATCTACGCCGGAAAGGCGGATTTCTGCATTCATTTGCGACTGTGTATTTACGAGGTAGAAAATCGCCCAGTTTACGACGGTTGGGCGAACATCTGTCGAGCGGATGGATTTTTTCCCAATTGCGATATCCCCCCCCCCTCCATGCCTATCCGCGTATTATAAAACTGTTCCTATTCGTTAAAATTGACGTTACAGTGCGAAAGTATCGAGTCGTTCGCGAAGTTTCGTGAAGATCGTTGCGCGGACGCTTTCGTTGCAATTGAGATTGTTAGAAATGAAATTCGGTAGCATAAGGCCAACTTGAGGTGAGGGATCCATTGATTGTCAAGGATTAGCTACGTCTAGGGAAGGGATCTAACCCCGCGTTTTTTATGTATCTATACACCCTTAATATTTCTAAAGGCCCATGTAACAATAATAATAAAATGAGTTATAAATAAAACTAACATACGATTTTTATTATGTGATAAAGTGATACTCCAAATCCTACAGTCATTATTGGTTATCATTAATTTTTTCATAAAATTAGAGTAAGTATTAAGTCATGTAAAACTGATTTACTATCAAAGAACTTAGTTCGATTTTTATATTTTAAACTGTATGATATTAGTCAATATTTATGATGAATTCTATTCTAGAATTTTCATAAAAAACATGTGCATTTAAGTAAATATCAATCCTGATGGAAATAGGAAACAGAACCGATCGAACCGTCGTACTGAAAATTTACAAATGTTTTCATTTATTGCTCTAGAAACACATCGATAAAAAATATTATTGATTTACTATTAAATAGGACAAAGTTCTTATACAAATAAACGTATTAATCTAAATAACTTCTTCCCAAGTACGTAAAATATAAACGATTCTTTTTAGATTATAAAAATTTTTAAATTAATGACCATTGTACAAATTGTACTGCGAAAAAGGTGTATTTATTTATTGTTTTGAGTCTTCAAAGCACGATATATGAAATATATTCGCCGTTAAAACGCGTACAATAATACGCATGGAATGAATTCATCTACCCAAGAGCTAGGCATACATTTGGTATTGCGTTTATCGCTTTCGGTCTAATTTAATCTTGAAAAAAAAAAAAAAAACATTCGTGTCACTTTTCCGTAATATGAGGCTGAAACGTAAGCCTTTTGTTTTTTAATTCTACAGTTATATGGTTATTTTAACAGAATTGCATATTCATATATAACTGAAACTTTGCCACTGTGGATGAAAAAGCCATTTGTCGCGTGTTTCCGTATATCAGGGCCAAACGCTATGCTGAACATTGAAAATTTGAATTTTATCGCCTCGTTGGCATCCGCGGCACGACCCCCCCCCCCCGCACTATCCTAAATGTGAAGTATGTTTTAAGACCCGGGGATCCTTGGGCTACAATGACGCATGGACCTATTTTAAGAAGAGTGTTCACGGCGATTATACGCGTAGATAATACAGGAGTATAAATGTGCAAGTAAGAATATAAATTCGCAAATGCGTAGCGTGTCAACGCGCGAAACCACGGCTGGCGCATCAGCTAATGGGTAACCTACCCGCGGCGCGAGTAACGCCAGCCCGTCCCTTCTCAAATGCGGGATTAGATTATGCCGGCCCGATACAAGTGCGTACCACCAGGGGACGAGGCCATAAATCGTATAAAGGGTACATCGTGGTATTCGTATGCTTTGCGACACGCGCTATTCATTTGGAATTGGTCAGTGATTGTACATCAGCAACATTTATCGCGGCATTTCGACGATTCACAGGCCGACGTGGCATCGGTCGTAAGCTCTTTAGCGACAATGCCACCACCTTTCACGGAGCGGATAAAGAGTTAAAGGAAATGTTTAGCGCTGCGTCAGAATTTTATCGGTCGGTAGCTGCACTTCTTGCAAATGACGGTACTGATTGGAAGTTTATACCTCCTAATGCTCCTCACTATGGAGGCTTATGGGAGGCAGTTAAGTTAAGTCAACTTAGTTAAGTCAACTAAGCATCATTTGAAAAGAGTCATAGGTGAGCACACCCTCACTTTCGAGGAGCTCAGCACCGTACTTGTCGAAATTGAAGCCTGTTTAAATTCTCCCCCACTTTCGCCCATGAGTGGAGAGCTCGACGACCTTCAGGTATTGACGCCGGCACATTTTCTGATAGGCGAATCGACCGGAATAATTCCAAATAAAGAGGTAGCGGACGTAACGGAGAATAGATTAAGTCGATTTCAATTATTGCAACGCATTCGTGAGAACTTTTGGAAACGTTGGTCCCGGGAGTATCTCCAACACCTTCAGGAGAGAAATAAATGGAAAAGCGTAACTGAAAATTTCGCGGTCGGACAATTCGTGCTCGTGTTGGACGAACGGTATCCGTCAACCAAGTGGCCTCTCGGGCGCATTACGGAAGTTCATGCAGGCCCGGATGGGCTTGTTAGAGTTGGCACGGTAAAAACTGCGACAAATCTTTTACGTCGTCATATCGCACGTCTCTGTCCTTTATCCATTGCAGAAAATTAGTGATAAGATTAGCGAATCGTTCGTCCTTTAGCGGACGAAGGCGGGCGGAATGTTCACGGCGATTATACGCGTAGATAATACAGGAGTATAAATGATGTGTAGGCGTAGTTATGTATGTAAGCGCGCGTATGTATGTGTAGGTATATAGTAAATAGATCGTATTTAGAAAATATTCACAAATAAATGGTGTGAAATACACGAGTGAATGGTAGTGCGCGAGGCTGTAGGGCTCGACGTGGGAGGAGCACCCTAATGACGGGGACTCCCGTGCTCGCTAGGCCTTACGCCGCGTTCATAGGTATAGGAATAGAAACAGCATTTTGCTGTAGCAAAATTTGTGCAGTAGAATTTCGTTCATCGTTGTGTGTGGAGCTAACTCAAAAATCATCGCGTCTTTTCGATAGTTGATTCATCTTCGCGTAGAGTTGAGTTTCTAAGCAACGATCGGACGATTCCACCGAGTTTGAGCGTGTATACAAGTATCGCCGTCTTAGCGTGTATATTTATTGTACTTGTGCGTGTAATTTGTAACCTGTGAGCAGTGTTCGGTGTTACGCGGGTGTGTCAAAATTCGAATGGACAAGACGCTCAAGGGAGCCGTCTTTGTGAACGAAACATCGTTCAAAGCCAGCCAAGTGCGGCGATCTGGCAAAGGCGTCCATTGCGGGTGTTTAAAGATCGCCCGGTTACGTACGTGGGGCAAGGGCTGTACCCGTTTCCGAGACGTCGGAGCACCGCGGCACGTTTGAAGGTTCTTGGACTGGCTTCCGTTTCGATACCAGCGACCGACCGTCCTGGGGAACAACACACAACTGCGCCGGACAAGGTTTGAATGTGTGCGTGGTGTGCGTGTGTTCGATTGTACGCGTGCGCGCACGTATTTATACGATTTGCTCGTGAGTGCGAAATTTGTATATTTTAGTTTAGTTCAATATAGTTATATGTTTATATTATATTATATTAAAATATTATATTTTACATTATATTTATATGTGTAGATACTCCTTTTGAATTTTATTTTATTAATAAAGTACACTTGCTCCGGCTTTTCCTCGTTTACCGTAGAGGTTTTTATGCCGAAGCAAGTTGGTAATTTTAGCACGAAAATATTAGAGTGTATTATTTAACCTTCTCCTCTATCCCGAATTCCATGTTATTGTTGTAATAAAAATATTCAGAGAGAAAAAAGAGAATTGTTTTTCTCGGCACAATATCTCCGATACACTGGCTAGAAATTGATTTGCATCGGGAAAAAATAGCTTAGTCAACGAGAAAAACATTGGAACATCTCGGATCTTGTGTTTACCGGGCGCTTGACTTTTTCCCCGCCCGCGCGCGATACCAATCTATACATACAATAATTCTAGTTTATACAATATTCTAGATTAAATTGGTTGCCTGTTATTATAAATGAATGTAATATGCCTATCATTGACGGAGGAAAACATTGCTTTTCATGGAATTGATTTGCGCTCGAATAGAGTAAACCTCGACATAAAATTAGCCGTTTTGCTTTTTTTCTAAGTAAAATAGAGCAAGATTATTACCCTATCATCGTCAAACTTAATATCAACTGAATATTTTATCTTTTATTGTTTATTTAGAGGATACTTATTTATTTTTGTTAAAATAGAGTGACTCAGCACTGCATAATTGGTAATGTAATTATATACAACGTCCGATCGAACTGCTTGCCAAAGCAACACTTACTTAAGCTTTTATGTTTATACATCATTGATTCTTCAGGAACTGTTTCGAAGCATTCGATAAATCGAATGAGAGGCTTGCAGTTTTACACAGTAAAACTGCAATATATGAAAATCAAAAATATTAAGAAATATTAGCATTGCAATATATCGAAAGCCTGAAAAGAATTCAAAAAAGATTTTAATTCCAATATTGATACCGACTTCTTAGCTTCTCGTGTAACTGTATTTGAAATTAAAATAAATTTATTTTGAGAAATGAGTGCTGTTGACATTCAAAAAGATGTTTTAGGTATTGCTTTAATGATAAACTTGCTGTATTAAACTTCTTTACGGTTAACGATAACGACTATTTGAGGATACAGATCTTTTACAATCAATTTTGAAGAATGATTTGAATATATGATCAAAAATAAAGAATTTAAAGTTGTATCAAAAGTGAAAGTATATTAATCAATTTTACACAAATATAAGTTACTCTAGTTAAAATACTCTTAGAAATATGTACTTTAGCGTAAATTAAAATGGACCCTATGCTCTCGTAGGATCGTGTGCCTGGGCCTATTAGACTCGTTAAGACAACTGTTTGAAGATTAATAAAATAATTTTCCCTCGGATGCATTACCAAGTGAGAGTATCTAGGAGAGCTTTTTGACTTTTGCCCCCCCCCCCGCCTCCCAACCTCGTTTGTCTTGAAAGAAGTTAATCCGTATTTTATTGCGAAGTCGACGAAGAAGTAGGTAAGCGCAGTAAATCTCGAGATTTACCACAAGGACCACAGATGACCAGTGCGATCACCACACCCCGCTCATCACTCTCTTTCTCTCTCTCTCTCTCTCTCTCTCTCTCTCTCTCACTACCTCGACGAGTTAAAATCAGCCTTAATTATTATTATCTGCCTCTGTTCCGATGCGGCAAACTTGAAGTTAAATTAGATTTGGGCATCCCGCCGGTAACGAGGATCTGATAAGGATGCGAGAAAATCTAGCCCGACACCTATCTTCATGTTGCTTGGCTTGAAGTTGTTATTATGACCCGATGCGCCACTGCAAGGACACGAGTGGAAATGTTTCGCTCGTTGTGCATTGTTTTGTTCCATTTTCATCCTTCGTGTCGAATCCCGACATTATGAACTTTAAGACACGAACAACGGATTTCTGTTTCACTGGCAACTGCGAAAACCCTTGTAAATTGACGTTTGTATACAATCAACTTATACTTCTGAATCACTTGTATGGTCCACGAAAAAATTGCTCATTTATTAACAATTTATTTATCCGCAACTATTGTTTACACTAGTTTATTATATATTAGTAATAGTAACAATAGCAACTATTGTTTTAAGTAGTTACTAAAAACAAAAACAAATAAAACTTAATTCCACTTCCGTTGACCGATATAAGTCAAAATAATAAATATTTTTAGCGTCTTACAGTCTTTTTAACAAACTAAATTAATATTAGGATAATAAGCATGACGACTATCAGGGCAGTTCTCGTTTAGAAATACCCCCGTGGGATCTGAAATACAAAACCGAAAATATTAAAATCAAAGCGAATTTTTTTAGCAGAGGAATTGCCTTTCTTATGTATAAAGACCAATGCTCCTGGCTGCTCGGCTTCTTTTTAGGATATAAAAAAAAATAATTCATATGGGAGAATTGTATCACACCATTTGATGATTTTTTTCGTACATATTTATTAATGGGAAGCGAGAGGGAAAGAGAGAAGTATACGTAGATATTTACTTTATTTTCCTCCATCTAACTTACAAATCGCAACGTTTACCTAAGGTAAAAGTGTTTAGGTTCTAAGGTTGAAAAATAGGCTAATTTGTTACGAATCTCGTTACAGCCCAAACCTTAAGTTATCGTCATAAATCTCTCATTTCATAACAAAAATCCATATTTTATCCGATTACAAATACGTTGTTTCAGTTGATCAATGTTTTACTTTTCTATGAAGTTATTTTTCAATTATATATTAAATTATTCCTGTGGTGGAAATATGAGAAAGAGGAGTAGGCTCTCGAGTAAATGATCTAATTTTATTTTATTAATTTTATTACAAGTACAGTGTGTCACGATAGTAACAGAAAAAATCCCGGCCGCTGCTCGCCGCTCGACCTTTTAAAGCCCGCACACTCCCCCCCCCCCCCGTCGCTACAGAGTGGGGAGAGCGGTGAAATTTTCGGTCGAATCACAGAAAAACATTAGCGCGCGCATTACTCAAACGCGGACGTTAGACTTCCTAGAGAGTACATTGTGCCATCAGAAAAGCACCGTGTTTTCAATACATTTGGCTAAACGTGTACGTAGGCCTCCGTACACGCCAGTTGGTAAACGGCGAGAGGCAGAGCTACCCTTTTTTCTTTCTTTTATCATTGAAATATCCATTAAAAAATTTCTTTCCTTGCATTTTCGCCTTACAATTTTCTTTACAGGTTGCTCATCTGATACACGGAGTTTTATAAATTTAACGTAATCGGAACGCACTGGATAAATCGTGAGTCGCTTTTCCCGGAACCATTAGTTATCGAGGCATAGAGAATGCGGAACACAAAGACAATATTCCCGAAATGTAAACGAAACATAAAGACCTATCTTTTGCATGATAACATACTAATATAGCATTAAATTCGAACCGAATTTCAAGACAAAACACTCTAGATTTATCCTATTTTTTGTTTATTCTCGCTACTTATTCAACGGATCCTGTTTTTTACAGAACCCAACGAAAATTTTATAATCGTTGTTTGTTACAACTGAAATCGTATCCTTTAATAAAAATATAAAAAAAACTAAACAAATTTCTACCTGTGTTTTATATAAAAATTATCTTCCATTTAGTTATTATCTATAATGCTATAACGATGTAACTTATTTTTATTTTTAATCCATTTGAACAGAATTTTTATTGTTATTATTACTTATTACACAATAAGTTTGTATACGGCGCATATTAATAAACAATCCGTTACAATTCCATTTACTATGTTTCTTTGCATTCCTTAGCATTTATAAGGTAATAATAATGTATTGTCACCATGACATGCTTCTAACGTATTCTAAATTTTTAAATAGTTATTGCGATTGACAAAATTTTTCAATTTACATTGGATTGACAAATAGACAAATTTTCAAAGTTCATTGATTTTAAAGGATAAAATTGCCGTTGTTCGTTATGAAACACCCTTAAATAATAATCCTATAGTTATTAATACCACTTGAAGCAATTGATAAACATTTTTCTACCCACCTATGCAACACTTTATTTTGTAATTTATATTCCTCTAATAATCCAGCTAATTATTGATCAATTATGTAAAATATGAATAAATATGTTTATTTCCTAAGCTTATTAGAAGATGTACATACTACTTGATTCTACGAGCCTATCCCCCAAAAATATAAAAATATAAAAATATAAAAAGAAGTTTGGAATCAATAAAGGGAGTAAATTTGTGAATATTTGGACTATCAGTTATTCTTTTAATATTAAGATCAAAGCAACAGGTGGCTTCAATGTGCTCGTTCTATATTTTTATCTCAACTTGTTAGTTTACGTGTTAGTATGTTTTTGAATTAGGTAGGTCAATGGGATTTAGGTTCTATTTTGTAGCTTAAGAGAGATAAAATCTATATGAATAAGCAATTTAAATACAATAAAGATGGCAACAAATTTAGATATGCCCCTAGAACGTATATGTATAAATAGAGGAAAAAATGTCAGGCACGGCATAGTTCGCCATTAGTATTATTATTATTCTCATAAGAGACTATTATTATTCTCATATTTATCAAGAAGGAAAAAACGTGAAAATGGGGTTTGCAAAATGCTCATTAATTTTTGCTCTATTGACAGTGTGTTTAATTAATGTCCACGGCGTGAACTACGGCAGTGTTGGGGCGATGACGGCACAGAGCGAGTGGTTTCATAGGCAGACATATTACGAGGAGCCTACAGAAGAGGACCCAGTTGTCATCATTAAGAGGAAAATACCTGTTCCCGCTTACAAAGTCTTTACGTATCTCCAGGCTACCGATCAGACGTGCTTAGAACGTACCTTCTTCTATTTGGAAGCGCACGCCGGTAATACAATACCTCAAACGGTCGACATGACACTCACGGGCAAGCCTGGTAAAACTGTTCACGCTTACGTCGAAATGTACGCAGAGCCGGTATAAAATAAAAAAAAATGTAAGAATCGTCGAGAAGCTAATAAATTTTTGTATTATTGATAATTAAAAGTCGTCTATTTCATTTGATATAATTTTCCTGGATTAAACGTACGTTAACCCGAAATTGTACAAAATTTATCCTGGGCTGGATTATTTTTGTAAATCTCAGCGGCATTAGTTTTATATCAAGGATTGCCGTAGCGCTCTAAACTCCAGATATATATATATATATATATATATATATATATATATATATATATATATATATATAGAGAGAGAGAGAGAGAGAGAGAGAGAGAGAGAGAGAGAGAGAGAGCTAATGCCAATTTCACTTTGAAATTAGATCTATATTATATTGATAAAGCATAAAACTCGTTGTTCTAAGTTAGTGTGGCAAAATGTTTGCTACAGGCTTCAAGGCTTCAAGGGTCAAAACATCCTCGAGGTATTGCATCCAAAAGAAGAACTTTTAACAAAAGTAAAATAGTTGGGCGAGTTTGATCTATTCTTAGGACAGTAACAATTTTAAATACATCTTTTCAGGTATTTTATAAAAAATTTATACGAAAATATTTAGCGCAAAAAATATTTTATAATTAAATTCAAAATCAGTTCACTGATATAGTCGAATGTTCTACTGATTGTGATAAAGGGAAACATAATAATATATGTTCTTAGCATATTAAGAAATTTAAAACTTATGAATCTTTCATGTATTTTATAAAAACTTTATAAAAATATTTTTCTAAATTCAGTAATATATTAAGGCAAAAATCCAAACATAATAATATATGTAATTATATTGTAAGTCTTTTCATAGTAAAACAAAAAAATGTTCATAGAATAGTATATAACTAGATATATATATATATATATATATATATATATATATATATATACAACATAATTTTCTAAAATTTAACGAATTGCATTATTTTCTGATGAAATACATTGACTACTATTTATAATCAGATACTATAGTAGACTCCCTATTCGAGAAGTTAATGGGTAAGTATAGTTTTTAAGCTTATCAAATTAAGTTGATAAATTCACACAATTTTTTATTATTTATTTCAATATTTTAACTGATGTATTATATAAATTTATAGATATAAGTAAAGTATGTATAATAAATCGTATATATTATAAAAGTTTATAGCAAAGACATGCTTTAAAAAATATTTTCAAAACAGCACAGATATTTTAGACTAGATTGAGATATTTGACCTGAAGTTAGTCTACTTAAATCATTTATGATTTGGAATACATCAATTATATGTTGTTTACAAACACATCGTAGACCTCCGTCGTTGATTAGCACCGGTATTGAGAAGCATAAATATAGCGACGTTATATAACATAAAAAAAATCAATTATATGCACATACGGAAATATGAACTACAAAAATACGTGAATAATAAGATGGTGTTTTACTCATTTATTATTATTTTTTTTAATTGAATTATATTATGAATTTGAAATATGACGATTTTGCTTAAATTGGGTTGTCTTATATTCTGTAGCATAAATCAAATTGTTTTGCGTTGTATTCTTTTGACCAGTGAAAATAATACGATTATCAGGTTGACGAAAGGGAAAACAGTAGATATAATTTTCATGTGTCCTTATGCCAAATCGTGTTCTTAAATTGATATGTTCACTTGCTACCCGTTCGGTGTCGGAGTAACATTGACCCAGTAGCATGAAAAATACATTTATTTCGCATAGAATCAGTATAATAAATTTAATCTTTCAATTTGCATAAGTAAAAATACATAAACGAATTGAGAATTACTTTTAATATGAATAAATTAAATAAAGTAAATTCTTTGAATGTAATTTCTATCTATAATTAATTAAAAATTTATAAGCAGCCTATCGAACATGGCAGAGTGATACCATCAATGAAAATGTACGTATTTTTTAAAAACAATATATATATATATATATATATATATATATATATATTGTTTTTAAAAAATACGTTTTAATACGTATTAAAAAATATATATATAATATATATATATATATATATATATATATATATATCAGTATTGAATATGAATAATTTATTTAATTATATTTTAAATAGTTTCCAAGAAAATCAATCGTTCTTGTCCGAATGTACATCTGTATTCCATGAGCAAAAATTTCTGTATGAAATAAACAAAAATTTTAGTTTTAACTTAAAATGCGTCCTATCCTTTCATCGTTCGTGAACCGTAGCTAAACCATAATAGGCCAATCGTAGCACAAAGAACTACATATGATTTCAAAAGGGATGCTAAAACTTTTTAATTAAGTCTAAGAAAGGGATTATCAGTTTTTCAATATAGTATTTAAAACTGGATGTTTTGGTAAATAAAAAAAAAATGAATAACCCACCTCAATTATTAGGTCTAAATAAACGTTCCCATTTCAAATGAGATAGAATAGGCTTAGGTTTATAAAGTTTTTAATTCTAAGTAATTTTAAAAGTTTCTCATTTTCATTCTAATTAAATCATATAATTACTCCCCCCCCTTCTCTCTCTCTCTCTCTCTCTCTCTCTCTCTCTCTCTCTCTCTCTCTTTCTCTTTCTATCAAAAAACAGCATTTCAAGATAAAAGTCTCAGAATCAAAAGATGTATTTTAATATGATCTACAACACTTTTTCCATGAACTATTTTTAAAAAGATCCGTTTTTCCAAGATAAATGTGATAAACTATAACTATATTTTTTTGTTTGTTCTTTTTACCATGATAATAAAATCAGTCACTATTTTATCTGTCATATTCATCCTTTAATTCGGAATACGCCTTTATTATTTTCATTTTAGCGTGCCCTTTTCGGAAGTTCAGTATAAAAAAAAAATTTATGAAGTAGAAACATATTATTTTCAACGATAATAATTACAAAAATGGTTTGCCTAACAAACTATAATTTTTTTCGCATATGAATCATTTCATTTCTACATTCATTTTGTTTTTGTTTCAATTTTCGAAAACTCAGAGAATGTCGCACTGCATTAGAAGATGCAGGGAAAAAGTTTCGATATTATCAATTTAAATCGACGGATGGACAAAACATAAAATCACAATCGTTTATTATCGTTTAATATTGTTTTCTTTAAGAATTCCATTTTATTTTACCGTTCCTCCAATTTTATTTGTGTAAAATAACACAGTTTAAATGAACTCATATTTTCATTCAATAGTAAAACTAGGACATAATTTTTATATTTTATCTAAGATACATAATTTTATCTAAGGTACATAATTTAACTGAAAATAATTTCAAATAATTTTATTATATTTTCTCGATCAAATTTTTTTTTAATATTTTGACGTTAAAGTAGTATGAATTAAATCTATTCGAAAATAATTCACGATATATAGATAAATTCGCCTCTTGGTCCTATATTATCAAAAATATACTCCACAAAAATCTACTTCACAATTATATTTTAAAGGACCTAAGGCTATGGTGACTTTAAAATTCGACAAAAGGAATAATCAAGTTATTTTTGTAATCTTCAATCAAATATTTATTATTATTTTTACATTGTTTCATTATATATTAATCGTAAATATTTTTTCGCATACGAAAATTCTTGAAAACATGTTTATGAAGAAAACATATGAATATCTTATTTTTATAAAATTACGTCGAATTATTTCTTGAAAATTTGAAACATATATTTCCTTATTCAGACTGAATTTCTTTTATGTTTCAATCTAGAATCTTAAAATGAATAAGAATACGTTTTCAACAATGTCAATAATGGCCTATGTCGATTCTTAATTAATAAATTCTCTATCTATCCCTCTTTCTCTCTGCGTGCGAGCGCGCGCACGCAAGATTTTCGACATGGCAATCGATGCAACGGCAACCAATAGTCAACGGCAAACGGGATTGAACAACCACAAAGCTGAAAACAACTCGAAACATAAAGTAAAGCGAGTTTTGCGGCGAAGCGAAAGAATCCGAGCCGAAACAGATCGAAAACGCGTAATCGTTACTGAAGAAAAAATAATAGTAAAAAGGAAACAAAAGAGAATAAAGTTAGCAACGCGCGTGCTGGACAACGGAAGGCGAGGGGAAGGGAGTTCAGTGCGGCTAGGAGAGCGCAAAAGTGCGACGCAGAAAAAGAAATAAGGCTAAGCGCAAGAAGAAACAGCTGGTCCCTAGGCTCTCTCTCTCTCTCTCTCTCTCTCTCTCTCTCTCTCGTGTGTGTGTGTGTGTGTGTGTGTGTGTGTGTGTGTGTGTGCGCGCGCGTGTGTGTGTTCGCCTGCGTAAGCTCCTAAGTGGTAAGAAAATTATGATTCCCCAATGAGAGAAGGGTCCATGCGCGCATTCTGGGAGGCGCGAGCTCCTCTCTGACGGGAGCACCGGCGGAGAGCCGAGGCGCATCATCGTCAGTGGGACTCGGCTCGGCGGCCGATCCATTCCTATACATCCCCCCGTCCCCCGTCCTCCTTGCAGGCTATCCGAGCGCACGCGGCGCTGCTGCGTCGACACGACGGCGCGCGCGCGCGCGCATTGCCGTTCGTTCACCCGCTGCGACCTTCGCAAGGTCACTGCCAGGGGAAAACGCTCGCGCACGCGCAAAAGCCAAGAAAAGAGAGTGGTCCGGGACGTCGCCGCTCGCGCGGGAAAAGAAGGGACATGCAAAAACGCAGAAACAAAAGAACGATGAGGGAAGAAGGGGAGTGGGGGAAGATAGAAGAGAGATAGAGAGAGAGAGAGGCAGAGGGGGATAGGGGGCTTGAGATAATCAACGCCTGGCGTTATGCTCCAGAGAAAACTCCGCTATGCACAGCAGGAGTAACTGCTAGGGGCTAAAAAAGAACATTGTAAAAGAAGCTAGGGGGGACGAGTTAACAGAAGAAGGGGGCAGGGGGGATTTAAGAGACCCAAAGAGACAGACACGATCGAACGGGTGGGTAAAACGGATTTCGTTAAAGCGTTTAATTAATTCGTTTCGATGATTGAAATCGCTCCCGCCCCCTTCCGGTGTAATTACACGTATACTCTATCCGTTAAATACGAGCAAACATCGGCAAACAATTTCGGTGAAAGAAATTTTCGAAGCTTCGCCATCATCTGCCAAAGGTATCTCGAATTGTTGGAAAGTAATGTCAGGCCAGAGACGAGCTTGGACTGGTGCCGGCTTTATCTGACATTCTATTACTTTCAGTTACATTGGATGACGTAATATACTATGTCTCCTTTCGCATGCGTCTAACGAAATTCAACGACTTTTAACACTGGCTTAACAGATCCCAAAAAGTATTTTGCGCTAGAGCTTCGTCGTCAACATAAACATCGGATAAGAAGCGCATTGAATTGTACTTCGGCGATTCGTAAAAATTTCGATTTCATGAATAATATGTATCCTAACGTAATTATCAGTTCGTCACATTAGCATCATTATTATTCGACGAACGTATGTCCGAGGCGTGACAGGTGTGACCGATCGGTCGAAAGTCATAATACATTATACAATTAAATGATCTACTTCTAAACATGCGTTTATAAACGATTACACAGTCGGGCGGTCTAACGTTATGTATTCCATACAGTATGTTTTACAAGACCGTGTACGGTACCAAATTTGATCTTTGACACCGTCTCAGGATGAAGACCAGTTTGATCACGTAGCAACGCTAGTAACAGCCCTCAGATGTTTTGTAAAGAAATTTTGTCGAAAGAATGTTTGGTCCTTAATTGGGACAACATGATATTTTGAAATAAATTTCTTTTTCTGCATGATTCCTTCTATCACTCATACTTGCTTATTTCTCTATACTCTTATTTCAGAACCAGATCTGGGGTTTCTTTGGCTTTGCAATCGAAGAACATCAATCCTTCTTTAGACGATTCTTCGGTTCACGAATCACGCAACTGTTTTTAACATATTTTATTCCAAAATTGTGCAGAATCGAGTAGGTAAGAAACAGATCCAGGTATTCACTCTACGTATCATTCTGAATCTCCCGAGGCCTGAGCATGATTTAAAAATGGTTTTATAAGTTTATTATGTACAGTTAACTCGTTCGGTTGGCGTGTTAGAAGCAGTATCGGAATTATGCACCACTAAAAACCGATTTTCACCCAATTCTTGGTCCAATTTTCAATGATAATTTGTATTCGGTAACTTTATATTAGCTAAGCTCAGCAAAAATATAAATAATCAAATATCTTCGAACTTGAGGATCATATCCCAAATTTTCGTAATAACTTTACTCAATAAGGTCAATCGTACAGCCTGGTTCATAAAATGAATCGATTTCAGGAGAATATCATTACAAACTTGGCTCAACAAATACTAATGAATCGATAACAAATAAGTTCAGGTCGACTCGATAGGTGTAGACTCGACTCAAAATATAAAATCTTCTTTCCATCCCAGTTAACGTCGCTTCATCAAACCTGATTTAACAACAACCTCAGACTCGCCCTTGGACGTGTAATATTTTAATAAAAACTAAAATGACATCTAACGAATTTAATGTTTGAAACGAGCCCCTTTTCAAATCAGTCCTCTTGGATTACGATAAATTATATATAGTTCAATATTATTATATAGCTCGATAGTTACAAAGGTATCACTATTAGTTTTTTCTATATCGAAGTTATATAATGATTGTGAAGTTTGAATTCGATGCCGGGTGAATTTTCTATTTTCATCATTTTTGGGCTGAAGATAATTTATTTTATTAAATTTTTTTTTTATTCCTTCTGGCAACTTTAAACAATATTCTTCATTAAAATAAAAAAAAATTTTTGACAAAGAAAAAGGTTAGTGTGTGCACATATTTTTAAAATAAGTCTTTTATTAAAATATTACTTAAAATCATACATTTTTGTTCCGGGTATATAGACATACATATATGAAATTTCTTCATTTTTCTATACAATATGAGAAATATAAATTATAGGCCTGGTATTTAAGAAAAAAAAAACCCTGGTATTAACGTAATACCGATCCTTTCGCTTATGCGATTTGAATTACTACAAAAAAAAAAAAAAAAAAAAAACAACAACAGCTAGGCATCTTAAAGTCGTTTGGCGAGTAGAAACGTAAACAGCGGTCCACCATTTATACCGAGCTACTTAATGTCTTGAATGTAGATAAATCATCATGCGAATGAAAGAGCAGATTTAGTATGAAGGAAAGCCAGTCTCTCAAGTGAAAATTAAATAATTAAAAAAAGAAGACATAATCTCATTAGTATATCGGAAGTACAATCAGCTAAGTATATTTGTAAAATTACAGATTGGATTTTACATAAATTTTGATTATGGTTTATCTTTGTTTCAGTAATATAAATAGTGTGTGTGTATGTGCGCGCGCGCGCGCGTAAAATAAATTTTATAGCACAGCATATATGACTCTAATACCGATCTAATTCACATTCAATAAAGAAAAAAAGAGCTGTAGATAACACGCAAACAAGGAAGATAGGGGAGGGGAAGGAAATAAGAGAAGAGAAGACGATAGAGGGCAATAACTTGTTTTCCCGTGAAACGATGACAACGTGCGCAGCAGTACTTGCGTAAAAACAGCGAAGGAGAAAAAGGAGGAAAGGCAGAAAGGGAGAGAGAGAGAGAGGGAGAGAGAAAGCAGGAGAGAGGAAGGTAGAGAGAACGAACTGACCAGATATATACATTCCTTGGTCAGGTTAAAAATAACACTGCACCGGATATTTATAGTAAGCGACGGTGAGCGCGAAGCATTACGTATAGCCTCCGTACAGTGCATCGACTTTTGTGCATGATCCCAGAGTATATATATATATATATATATATATATATATATATATATGTGTGTGTGTGTGTGTGTGTGTGTGTGTGTGTGTGTGTGTGTGTGTGTGTGTGTGTGTGTGTGTGTGTGCGTGCGTGCGTGTGCGTGTGTGTGTGTCTACACATATATATACATAAACTTATATATACGACGAAGAGGAGAAGGGAATATGGAGACACTCTACGAGGGTGCCGGAAAGGAGAGATGAAGATACAGCACGATAGAAAAAAAAGAGGGAAATGTAGGCTTTAGTGCAGGGTAGATACCTTGACATATGGTGTTTCTGTACTGAGGACGGACAAGAATTTCGATTTTTCTAGTAGGATAAGAGCAGTAAGTATTGATCTTTATAACGCTGTTGTGTTTCTCATGATTGTTTTATTTGTAAATACTTACAATGATGATTACAAAAATCTGGCGGATACTCTAGTATTTTAAGGCAACCGTATAAATATATAAACAACAGTGCGTAAATTTTTTTACAAATGACTTGTTAATTTTACTTATCGACACGCATACTATAAATTATTACTAATTATGTGGAAATAACTATTATTATTAGAAAGGGGCGAGTGTTATACAATAAACTAGTATAATGTATAGTTAAAGAATGCTAGACAAATGATCTTGAACTGATCCTTATAATCACTATAATCTCCTGTCTATTAGAAAAAATATTTGTACAACAATGAGTGTAAAACTCAATTTTACATCGACATGTTTCGAAAATAAAATGTTGCTTCTCCAACAGCGTGTCTTACGCGCCCAGCGGGGCGAACCATTAAATTTTAAGCTCACCGCTTAAGCATAGGATTTTACTCTGAAAATACGATAGTGTAAAATTGCATTTTACGCTTACAATTATATGGAAGGGGGGTTAGTCGGCGTCCTTGATCGGCGTAATACCTGCACAGTGTAAATTCACGTTTTACGGTCATGTTGTATAATGCACTATTTTATACACTTTCTGTATATTTTTATATATGTTCTTTCCCCCTTCTCGCAATGTTATTTGCAATGCAATTCTTAAATAATGAATTTATCTATTCTCTTTTATCTTTCTCAACGCGACAAAATGGAGTTTTCTTGAATACTTTTAGACAGATGATTATTACACAATTAATGTTTTAAAGTTTTATGGACAACTATTCCTTTTAAGAAGTATAGGTGATGATTTTTGACCATCTTTGATGAGATCTACCATTGTGAGATTTAACATCGTCGCGTTTGTATCATTCCCCACAGCTTGGTTCTTCATTTTCGCGTGTGTGTGTGTGTGTAATTGGAATCGATAATTTGCCGTAGAATGAGAAGAAAATTGGAGAGAAAAAAAATGATCGAGAAATCGAGACAAATTGGTATCGGGGCTCAAGGATGTTTCCCATTCGCTACGGCGGAAGTCGACGTTTATTAGAAACAGAAAAAAAAAACGAAAAAAATTCTCAAAAACCAATGCGTACTTTTAAGCTTAAAAATCAAAAAAATAATATGATAATGCATGTCTAATGTCAATCTTAAGTTTTGATTATTCCTTAATAATTGTATTTAACGTAAATATAGCTTTGCATTCGATTCGTTTACAAACGGATCGAAATGCACAGAGTTGTGAAGAAAAATCAAAAACAGCAAAAAATTTTGTACACGTCTTATGTATTCGTTTGTAAACGTCGGTTCTTTTGCACTTTGCTGAGCGACCGTAAGGAAGTGTTCATGATTTAGCTCTGGTAGTGCATATACGAAATCGCAGTAGTTGACCGGAAGATGCGGCAATCTGGCGTTACAAGAGTTTCGTCGTCAATGGCAGAGCAAGATAGAAGACAGAAACTGGGAATGCAACGACTGAGAATAATTTTCTCGGCTCAGCTTTTACATTTTCTTATTTATACATATACAGAAATTGGGAAAATTACGATAATGGGAAAAAGTGTCCATTTTTAATAAATCGGCTTGTTCACAAAGGCAATTGGAAACCATCCAAGGTTGAACAAATCCAAATGCTAGATTTTTGCTCATACTCCCCCTTCCGCGCTTTACAACTGGCTTCTCCATGTGTGCCACTATTTTTCTACGTTTTAGTTTCAGCCACAATTTTACGATTAGAGTCTTACAGGCGCAAAGGAACCTTCGACACCTCGTCTACTTGCTAATTTTCTATACATAGAAAAAATTATACGAAATACACGAATATATGAATAAAATTAGCTCAGAGTTTCCATTGATTCGAATTATTTCCTCTTGCTAAAGAAAAAAAAAAAAAAGAAAGAATGAAAGAAAATCATCAAATCAGCAAAGCGTCCGAGACGAAAAAATCCGCTTAAAGTTCGACGTAGCGGCGTCTCTCCTCGTTTACGCGAACAAAGCAGCGCCCCGACATGATACGGCAAAAGGAACGTATCGTCACGTATGAAGTATAGCTATATAATCGCGTCGTTAATGTACCGCCGACGACGACGACGACGACGACGACGACGACGACGACGAGGAGGAGGACGGACGGACGGACGGACTGTATAAATAACGCGCCGCCTCGGCCGGGGGCCGCCTGCGGATATTATATTAACGGCCAACGGGTGCAATGCGCCCGTGGCGAGCGTGGCCTTGGCGCGGCGACGAGGGGGCAAGGCCGACCGACCGACCGACCGACCGACCCCCTCCCCTCCCCGCGCCGTGGGGCGGGGGGGGGGGGGTAATAATTTTTCTCCCGGTCACCGCCGCGTCACAGCCGCTCCTATCTCTCCCCGCGAATGCGGGCTGCGTCCGATCGCGCGCCACGGATGCTGCTCCCATATTTTTCCTCGCGCCTTCCTTTTGTGTATATATATATATATATATATATATATATATATATATATATATATATATATATAGTCTATATATACATATATTGTCCGAAATTCCATCTCAACTTTAGTTCTTAACGGATTTCGAGGCTCTCGTTTTTTTCTTTGTTTTTTTGTTGGATATGTTTTGTTTTGTTTATTAATTAATTGTGAAGCATCTAACTTTATTATGACATTGTGCATTTGTTGAACTATTGATTTCCATTGAAATTTGCATTCTCGATGAAAATAGAACAATTATTTATATTATCAACTGATGCATAAATCCATATTTAATATAATTAGATTATCATATAAATATTTATTAACTTGTTAAAATAATCACAAAAAAGTTTTAAGTAAAAAAGAAAGTAAAAAAAAAATAGAAAAACTTTTAAAGACTAATAAATATCAGACAAATTTTATTTCTCTGCAGAAATTGTGATTTGATGTCGAAAACTATCGAATAAATTATCGAATACTATCATTAAAATATTTATTTTTACAAACTCATACGAGTATATTGTCGAGCAAATTAGATTTACTTAATTATATAGTAAAAAAAAAATTTTTTTAATAATTGCTGCTATTTTGAATTATTTTTCTCGAACAGCCACCTATCCTTATAATCCGAATTCAATTCAATGTACTAGAAGATTGTGTTTTATGCGATTAAAAATATTTATTGATATCAATCTACAAACATTACGTCAGTAGGGTGGATGGGGTCATTAGCTTCTCACAGTTTTCTTACTATGGGGAGGAGGTTCAAAAGGACAAAACTTTCATACGTAAAAATGTCCACGAGCCAAGATTTCTCATATTATTATGATCGGAACCGTCGGGACCCTATTATAAGCTTGCGCATTCAAATTTTGTATAAGACTATTTCGGCGCGTTGATTAGCAAAATTTTAAAATTGTTTTCTAAGAAAAAACTTAACTGTTGAAATGGATATGCGTGTATATATATATATATATATATATATATATATATATATATATATATATATATATACAAGACAAAAACTACCCATAAAAAGTAAGGATATAAATATCGTATACATATAACGTCTTTTGAGTTCGACAGTGAATCGCTAAAATTATTACGAATACGTGATGAGGAGATACGCGGATCAGGGGAAGCTCGCGGCACAAACAGCGAAAACCCAATAAGAATTATGATACATCGAGTGTCTCTAATAATTGGAAAAAGTATTTCTAATATGTTTTTCTTTGGGCTGGATGGAGCGCATTCGAAACTTGATTTAACCCTAATCGACCGCTATGAACGTTTTTATCGGCAACATCAAATTTTCCGATGGTACGAATTGACGTCGATATTATATAACTCGACTGGACAGTATATGTATAACGTTCGTTTGCTTATGCCTATGTAGTACTAGTTATCAACAGACATAATATACATACGTAACATCAATGTACTTCCGTAGCCGGGGAAACAACGTTAAAAACTCACCTGAAACAGAAAGATAAGACAATATTGTAAAATGGCAATTTAATTACAAAATATTAAAATTTGATTCAATGGTAATTATTAAGCATACAAAGTGCATCGTTTTGACTATTTTATCGTCAGTCGCAAATGTTCCAATTGAAGCGTTGAAGGTTAAATCGTTCAAAATCATTAATGATAAGGTTTCAACAGGCATTATGAATTTTGAAAAAATGCGAATCAATCTCGATCTTACGCGTAGACGATAATTGCCAAATAGGGCGGTCAAAAAAAAAAAAAAAACAAATTGGAAAAATTCAAGAAACTATAACTTGTAATAAATATGTCTTTTTCACGAAACGAATTGTCTATATATCCCAAGCGAAAAATAAATCCTGTACAAAATATTAACTCCCCCCCTTTTTTTTAAAAAAACAAAGCTACAGTCAGTTTAACAAAGATAAAGACAACTCGATTCGTATTCTACGGCTGAAAATACGAGCTCAATACGAGACTGGACCTTTTTCTTATCCGGTAATATATATATATAAACACTTTATGGTCACGTTGATTCTGCCAATGGGTGCAGTTTGGAATTAAATTACAAAATCTCTACGGAGATGGCTCTGTTACATATTCGCGGCGCGATAGCATTGTTGTCATCCTCTTCGTCGTCCATTACAAGCCGTCTACTCACGCGGTCCCATAAATCTCGGTGAAAACAGCCTCGCACAGATCTACTATTACGTGTGCACATATATACGGGACAGTATGGGACAATATTGGACATTACTTTTATAGGGACATAAAATCTTTCAGGTATAAGCTGTACATACAGCATGTGTGCTGTGTGCTGTGTGCTGTGTGGGTGTGTGAAACCTAGAGAGCCACAAACAGTTTATACCTACCATAGTAAAAATTGATATTTTATAACGCATTCTGCTATACGTAAATTTCTGATATACATTCATTTCAGAAATTATTCAGGCGATTGCGTCGCTCGCGCATCAATTCGGTTACATTTAAATTATGATATTATATGATGAATGTAATGTATTAAGGCAAAAATTTCGAATATAAATAAAAGAGAAAAAAGAGGGACAAAAAACGCACATAACCTCGCACTCTAGTTTGATTATTAATAGCATTACTTATAAAAGTACACTATGCGCAACGACAAAAAACATGGCGACGTAAGATTCTGCATTCGAAGTTTTTACACCGTCAATAGCGCTTATACAAATATTAATAAGAGCGCGTGTGACGGACATTAAATTAGGCGCGTTTACGTGATGAGCAGTTGGCTATATCATTGCGATACAAAAACGCGTTAAACCAGAGTCTACGAAAGACCGCGGAATATACGCGGATGGGGGGGGGGGATAAGATTCCTGGGTGGGGCGAACGAACAAACTTCATAGGCCGGCGCAGGACTCATTGCTCGAGCTGGATTCGATTCGAAAATTTGACCCTACAGGCAAGGTAGTTCATTGACGTTACCCACTGAAATACAATCCCCCCTCCCCAGATCCCTTCTATGCATACTCATTCACTCTCTCTCTCTCTCTCTCTCTCTCTCTCTCTCTGTCTCTCGCTCACTGTTTAAATCTGGACGAAGCGAGTCACTCTCCTTGTAATTTCATTCCGGGCATCTGATCAATCTTAAATCTTTTTGATTTTACAGTCGTCAGATGTGTAAAATTAATTAAAAGATAAGAAGAACGCGCCTCAACAGCCATATAGTTTTCGAGATAAGGAAGAGCATTTATTTAAATTTGAATAAATTGAATAAATTATTTCAGTTAACATTTCATTCGAATTTTCTTATTACTTTTTTTTTTATACCTATACATAAATTAGGTTCCAAAGGAACAAACGCAGAAATCAAAAGGAAATGCAGTCAGGCCCAAGCAAATGGGAAAACAAAAGAGAAATTAAAAAATAATATTTTATATTCAGATTTTTATTTATCAAGAAAGAAATTTCATTCCGTCAAACAAATTCCTCGCGATATATCAGTACATTTATAATGCGCACTTACATTACTCAAGAGCCAAGATCATTGATACATTATATTTAATTATAGTAAAATATCCGTGATAATCCGAATGTTTAAATATTAGCATTTTTCATTTACGTTAGATCACTTTACTGAAAAATAAATTTATTCATGTCGCTTGAAACACTTAACTAATCAACTTTTTATTTGTTTTACTCTGAATTTATAATCAATATAATTATTTAATCTATATAATAGAATTACATGTTTTTACATTGATCTAATTCATAATTAAATTAATACTGTTGTATAAGGTAATATTATTAATAAATATATAATCGATACGAAAGAATAAAGTAATTTAACATAAACAACTAATATTTTATGTATAATCGAATTAAAAAGCTTATCAAACTTGTCGCAATCTATACGTAACACATCTAACCGCAATAGCATAATATATAATTTGAGATTAATTCAACGACGCATCTTAAAATTGAATGGACAAATGAAAAAAAAAAAAAAAATTATTTGTATCTGGTTGAAAATAAATTCCATACCTCGAACGACAATGTTCGCTCTCGATTCAAATATTACGTATGATACCGTGGCTATATTATATTGCGCTTTCTACTTCGAGCGATCCGTAGGAGCGCCTTATGTACGCGCCCGTGGGCCAGACATACAACCACTGGGGGCGTAGCTCAGATGGTAGAGCGCTCGCTTAGCATGCGAGAGGTACCGGGATCGATACCCGGCGCCTCCAAGTTTTTTTTTTTTTTTACTTTTTTCGTCAACGTTCCATTTTTTTTTGTAAATTTCCTTTTTTATTTTGCTCGAAATAAATTATAACATTTAAACTAACTCTGAAAATATTTTTATATTATGCTATTTTTATGATTGAGCATTTTTTACTGCTATAATTTTTTCAAATTTTTTATTTAATACTTAAAAAATTTAGAATAAATTTTCTTCATTAAAAATAACATTTGCTAGTATAAATTTTTAATAATTATGACTGATTAATTAATTCATCATAATTTTTAAATTTTATTTAAATATACACTCTTAGTATGATTTTATCTAGAATTTTCTTTTTGAAGATGGTATCTAGTATAAAATCGTAGAGGTGTTTTTTTTAGGAGTACAGGAAATAAAATCGAGGATATATAAAATAGAAAAATAAGCAATATTTGAGATGAAATCTAGATAAGAAACAGGAATATATTGCAGAAAGACGGGTTAGGGAATAATTCAATGAAATCCAATGCTATGTGAAACAACAAAAAAAAGAAAATTATAGAAATGTAATAGGAATAATTCTCACAAAAAATTGTCACGATAATTACTAATATTATTATTGATATAATTTACGTTTAATGGGCATACAAGAAAATAATATTATCAAATTAATATTTACAATACATGTATGGTTGAGACATTCTCGCTCGAAACAATAAAAAAAGAAACGAGAAAATAATAAATTATTTTATTATAAATAAGGTTAAAAAAATTTTGATTAAAAAATTAAATATTAAAAATTAAAAATAAATATTAACAATTTTAATTAAAAATTTTCAAAAAAAATTGATTCTTGCTCGTCAAAATATTCTTTTCTTTTTACGTAAATAGCTAAAAGTCAAACAAATGCTTTGACACTTAATAAAAAATCATCGTTTAAACATAAATAAATAATACTATTCATTATAATGTAGAGAAAGTCTCGATACAGTGATAAAATTGTAATAAGTGGACGAAGTGTGCATAAAGTTATCTATGCATGTGTAAATAAATATGTAAACAGATATACAAAAATTAATTGTATTAAAATTATTTGCAATAATAATAACAATAATAACAATAACAACAATAATAATAATAATAATAAGAGTTCCAGAATTTCAAATTTTAGGGTTTAAAAAAGCAGTTTTACATACGAAAGATATATGCAAGCTGAAATTTAATAAATTACTATATAAGTTTTATTTTTCTATTTTATTCGATTAAAAGCTCTATTAAAACGTCTTACCCTGTTAAAAAGATTAAAGGATCAGTTTTCAAATTAACTTTCTATTTTTCTTGTCATATAGAGATATCAAAAATGACGCACAGCCAGTTTTTGAGTTCAAAATTCATTCATTTGAACTTAATTATATACTCTTATGATAGTCTTGAGGGTTTTTTTTTATGTATAACGAAAAAAAATGTACTGAACGTCATTTTGTACTTTTTCGCTAAACGAAATTGTTAGATTTTACAAAGCTGCTCTCTGGTTTTTAATAATTGGAGATTGTGAGTTTGACGAATTGACTCATTCGGCCAAAAACGTATACAGATAATTCGACAATAAAACAAGATTTGACACGTAGTTGACAGATAATTGTTTGACTATGGGTGATGATGAAATATAGTTCTATATTGCTAATGAGAAACTTGATATCCCCATTTCACTCAGGTAATTTTTTTTCCGAATAATTATATTTAATAGTATATAAGAATTTTTTTTAATAATATACGAGCCGTAGAACAGTTCGCGCGTTATACAGAGTGTCTATCTATACCAATTCTGGAAGAACCTACAAATATGAGGGGTTTTTTTTCAATATCATCCAAGATTTCTTACAGTTTTATTTCATTATCAAGAAAAATAAAATTCATATAAGATCCGTAATTCAAAGAATAAATATAAACTCTTGCGAGAGAGAGAGAGAGAGAGAGAGAGAGAGAAAATTCCGATATTCACAATATTAGAATATCATCGTATTCAGATATTCAAAATATTTGAAGAAAGGCAAACAATATTATAGAAAATTCACGAGCAGTGATCAAACGCATAGAAAGAGACAAATATGTGCTAAAAAAATCATAGGAAAAGTATGAAATAAATTAAATAATTTCTATAATTTCCTAATGAGGGACATTACAACATTTCATTGGACTCATTGAAAATTCGAAATAGAAAATTATATATAGCAATAAAGTTTTTATACTTATAGAGCTTCTTCAGTTACCAAGGTACATATATATGTTTTTATTTCATTCGCTAACGGCAATTTGCGCGAATCGATCGAAAATCCTGCCTGCATCTCTTTCTCGCTCGATGCCCTGCTACGCGCACTATATATATTCAAATCCTGGGGCTCGTCACTCCGGAGCCAAAAGGGGACTGGCAGTCCCCCCTCCACCGAATTCCTACGTCGCCGCCGTGTCGCCGACAGCCGCGAGCTCAATACTACCGTATCCTCTATATATATATATATATATATATATATATATATATATATATATATCGGATTATTCGCGCCATCGGCGCCTTGGGGGAAGGGGGAGGGCGGTTGGTACGTACACGCGCGCGCGCGCGCGCTCGGATACCTCCGCATCGGGAACAAATTAATACGATGAGCGAGGGGGTTAGGGTAGGGGGTGAGGTAGCCGACGCCATTGAAATTGCATGTTACGGATAATTGGCAATTTCTGTATAACGCGAGATACAGGCGCGCTCTCGTAGTCGTACGTGTGTATCCACCTCCCCCCTCATCTTGCGCGGGAAACTGTCACGCGGGCACCGTAGGCGTCGTCCCGCGTCTGTATACACATAAGTGATAAGGCCCGCTTCGCGAGGGGGGCCCTTGAATTTATATACGGGCTTATTATTATTATATATATATACATATACATATATATGTATATATATTATATACGCCCATGCATGTATGTATATAGACGTATGTTCGCGGACCCGTTGAAAAGCCCCGATGGCGACGATGATAGCGGTCACAATGTCGACAGCGACAGGGACGCTGACGCCGACGATGATGGGTATGGCGATGATCATGATGATGATGATGACGATGATGATGACGATGATGACGATGACGAGGACGACGCCGCCGCCGACGGTATAGCGACCACGGGCGGGAGTCGTACGGAGACGCGGGTCCCCGGCTTTGGAAATTCATTTTACCGAGGCCGCCGCGTAATGCCCGCGTAATGCAGTGCCAGGGCGGGAGTCCACGCTTCGCGAATGAAAATGTTTAAGAATCGGAGGGGGCGGTAGGGCAGAATCCGTTTAATGAGAGGAAGAGATTGATTGAAGAGTGGCTTGCATGTATTGATTGTAAGTACACAGTCACGCCAATAGCGACTTATTACAGTGGCTTCCTCTGTATGTGTGTGTGTGTGTGCGCGCGCGCGCACACGTCTCGTTTTATGTATTCTGATTGGTTGAATTCGAATCTATAAATTTAGTGTTACCCAATTACGTTACTTTTTTTATTTTAATCACCAATCCTTATGCCCTGTAACTCCTCTTCAATCCTGAATCATGAAAGAAAGCAATTTCCAGTTTTATGTACTTTTACCGGATTCTTTTATCCTGGAATGGCCTGCGAAGTGGATCGCATACCCCATAAAAAAACGTCCGTTAGACGTATACGCCTAGACGGAAAAAATTTAATTATTTTTGAATATAATTTAAAACAATGTTTTCAATCTACAATAACCATTTTATAAAATAATCTTCACTGGTTGGTAAAACAATTGAATAATGCTTTCTTCCTGAGTATGTAAATTTATGGATAATTAAATTTTTTTAAAAATTGTTTGATACATTTTTTATTGTTGCTTCATGAAGAAATGTTATCGGCTGTGAATCATGTACAATTTTTAAAAGGTCCGGCACCACATAATTAATTTTAAAAAATTATCATTGACACAGTCAACGTTTTGAATTCCCAGTTTCTTAATGTAAAATAAAAGTGAGAACTTTTCTGTTTTCCTAAAAAATACGGACCTATATATGAAACTTTTAAACGAAAGGGTAAATATAAAATTTTATGAAATAAACAATTTTTCCATTCCAATCTGAATTGGGTATAAAACAGATTTTCCGTAAATGAAAAATTGCTTAGACTTGCAATATGATCATATGTGATGATTATCATTTCAGTACGTTTTGTATGAGTTAGTATAAGAGTTGTATACTTTAATCGTAAGATAGTACACCGTCTTGCGAATGAACGAGCGTTAGGTCTTAAGACTTCAGTAGGTTCATTTTGGTGCCAATCAGAGGTGCCTGACCCACTTTCGATCAAAACAGTCTTTTCGATTTACAAAGAAACCTTGACCTACGTATAAGTGTATATTACAATTCTTGCGTCAATGAATTGGCAAATCAATGGGAAATAATAGAGAGAGAGAGAGAGAGAGAGAGAGAGAGAGAGAGAGAGAGAGAGAGAGAACATTATAACAATACAAGGAAGTCTACTGTTAGGAAGCGTCAGCTGCGGGATTCAAACAGTCAACGTGGTGGCTTAGAACCGTTTAGGACAACGTTATCGAGTATCGATCGATCTATCGACTGATCGCTCGGGCCTGATTTATATGCATCGCGGTCTGATTCCATGATGCAGCGGGGTAGAGCGCGAGATAAGCCGATGAAGCGAAGGGGAAAGGATGAGATAGAGGGACGATGAGAGATAAAGAGCTGGGCTGAATCCTCGATGGCAGGCGAGCATCAGTCTGAACATAAACATAAGCCTCGTTCCTGATCTCGAGTGTTGGATGGCCTATCGCCACCTTTCACTGTCGCTCTCACTGTACTCTTATTCCTCTTATTCTCTGCTTTTACCAGAACAGTTCTCGCAAGATGGATCGTATACCGGAAGAGACCATCGAGAAGCAAGACATATACATACATATTGTAATGCTCAATGAAAGATATTTTTAGTGTTTGGTTATATACATACAATAGGCGATGACGTTACCGGACATGCGTCCAATAGAGGTTCACATTATTGTTAATTTTTGCTTCGAGCAAAAGCTTCTTCCATTGGAATAGTCAAACCATTATTCTGTATAATTATTCTACAGGTTAAATTAGCTATATCCCTGCACTAGTTCATTTCGTACTTATTTTTCAAACGATTCTTAATTCAGAACAATTAGAGTTTATACAAATTTTCAATAGTTTAAACGTGAACCCGCAACAATAGAATTCTGGCTGTTGGTTTACACGGATAGAACATCAGATGAACGAATGATTTGATATACGTTAAATGAGCTAATTTTACTCTCAAAATGAATTTTGTAAAGTTAAATCCTATAGGACATCTACGAAAGCATCTAAATTTAGCGAAATGAAAATTGTCAATAATTTGCGAAGATACTGTATTCATTAGAACTTTTTTGCTTAAAATTATATATTCTTTATTCAAATTTCATGTAAAATGTAGGAGTATTTCATGTCAATTACATGTAAAATTTCATAAAATTTCATGTAAAATGTAGGAATATTCATTTAAAACAAAACAAAATCCTCTAATTACACAACATATTAAGCTGATGTACGCGAAGGTGTATTTTGTAGGTAATTAGAATTACTAACTCGTTCAACCCGAACCAAATCCGCTATCCACATGAGTCTATCTATCCTTTACAGTTACTTAGAACGTTTACTCAAATTTAAAGTAGTTTTCAATATATCATATTAAACTGAACTTGAATGTATCAACTTCGGACAGTGTATGCATTACACCCTAGTACTAGTTCGATTCCAGACATGAGACACTTGTATATTACTGTAGTATTTGGAATTGGTAAGGACCTCAGAAAACACATTTTCGCGATCAAAGACAGATTAATTCAATTTCAAATGATATATAAAGAAATACACGAGACTTCGGATTGTACGCGGATTCTCGTGTTCGTTATGAGGCGGGCATATATGTCGTGTCGGCTCGTTGCATCGTTTGAAAAGTCCAGCGGCCACCACACTCAAGGATCGACGGAGGGTTATTATTACTCTCGGGGACTTTATTACCTGGCCACAAAAAGAGAGAGGGATGGAGAAAGAGGACGAGATACACAGGTGGAGCGGAGTCTCCTTTTCTTTATCTCTCTCTCTCTCTCTCTCTCTCTCTCTCTTCTCGTCCATAATGCAATTAATGCACGCACCGAATGCCCTTACAAGTGATTCTCGCGTGCATGGAACGGGCAATTCCTGCACACACGAACCTCTCTCGCTCTCTTTCTCTCTCTCACTCTCTCGTGCGCTTTAGTGTCTCATTATTAGACTCTGCATGAACCATTTATATTAATTTTACTCCCCACACTTTACCTTCTCGTTCTCATTCTCTCTCTCTCTCTCTCTCTCTCTCTCTCTCTCTCTCTCTCTCTCTCTCTCTCTCTCTCTTACTTCAGTTGTTAATCTGCGCCAAACAACCAGCAGATCGAGAATGGTGCTTTAAGAACGTTTACTACGACTCTTTGCACGAAGCATCTCTCAAGAATGAGAGCTATTTCCCCTATTGACCTTGCTCTCTCTCTCTCTCTCTCTCTCTTTCTCTCTCTCTTTCTCCCTCCCTTACTATCTCTCTCTCTCTCTCTCTCTCCTTAGAAAGCGACGAGAGACTCAAGCAGAGACGTATTATTGCCTTTCGTGTATACTGCCAGCCAAAACCAAAGGTGCGTGTATGGTCCTGTTTCCATCACAGAAGAGGGATAATCTACGTGCAACTACGTGGCTCCCCATTGTCAACAATGCGGTTCAGTTGGCAAGGCGGGGGGGGGGGGGGTTTCGGGAGCACGGCAGCAACCAGGCAACGGAATGGAAAGCTAAGGAGGGGGGGGATTCAGAGACACGTTTTCGCGCGCCGCGCGTACGCTTGCTTAAGCATCAGAGAGGCTGCGGCTGACAGGAGCTGGCGGGATAAATTTCATTCGATGCCGAATCAGACGTGTATTCTGGAGGATTGGGCGAGATCGAGCGACTATACGCGTCCATGCCGTGTACCAACATACATTTCCCGACGCTACGAGGCTCGGGCAGATCGCAGGAGCAAGGGTAGAAATTCACGGATTGTTCCCGACGACCGTTGATATCCGATTTTGCGGATTTTATTTCAACTTTTTTAGAACGCATTGAAAATTGCTTGGAATTAATGCTACGCGTATATTTGGAATCAGTGATCGGAGTAGCCAATTGTGAAAATAATATAACCGAAAACCGTTCTCTTCGATCATTATTCGAAAACTATATATAACCAGGAACGGTGTTTTCCTCGTTGGGGATCTGGAGTAATTCGCATCCTAAAACCGATAGCATAATAAAAAAAAATCTGGAGGTTCATGAAATTGGATGTATTTTAAAATTGTCTTACAAACGTAAAAGTGAAATATATTACAGGATTGAAATGGAACTCACGTCAAAATTAAAAGATTATTTCTTTTTTGTTTCGAAACAGATAGACAGGAGCTAATGAAACACAGGGATTTAATTATAAATGTTGTTAATAAATTTCAAATAATATAATTGAAAAATACGTCTTCGTAAAAAAAGAAGTGAAATATCATTTTCTTCCTTATAATTATTAAAATAATCATTTATGAACAAAAATGTTTCAGGATATGTTAAACGATCTATCCAGAAAACGTATTTCTCATGACTTGCTTTCCACACTACATTTAGAGACTAAGCAATTCATCGATTTACTTTTTTTTAATACTTCAAATGAAAAGCATTTGAAAATTATACATATTTTATTAAATATTCTGAGAAATAGATGTTTTTGCGCTAATGATTTTATTAGTAAAAATATTCATAATTTTTTAAAACCAAAAAGTTCACTAAATATGCACTTCTGTATTATTTTCACACCCTAGAAAAATATTAAACGCTGCTTTTAAGTATATTAATTAAGTTGATTTTATTGATCTTCAAATTTTAAAGAAAATTAAATATCAACGAATTTTTCACACATTTCACACAATGATATTACTTGCTCATACGTACAAAAAAGAATTCAATTCAAACAAGTACCTGTTATCTATTAATTTAATAAATTAACAATAATCAACTCAACAGTCCAATTTCATATTAAAACAATGGAAGATTTTAATGTCTTGTATATATAAATATAAATAACGGATGAATCTTACGAATGGCGCACGACAAATTTGTGACGTCCACATAACGTTATTTCAACGTTTACATCGACTTACGATTTTCAATTCATTCGACGTCGTACTTTCGAAGATTCTTTAATACAAATCGAATATCTGTATATGAATATTGTCGATATACATTTATATACAGATATTATGTAGTTGAGATGTCTTATCGTACATTAAATGGCTAAAATATCATTACTTTCAAATTAATTTACTTTAACTATATATTTTAGGTCTTACTGATGATGATGATTATAAATTGATGAAAATAAGTTTGAGAAATGAAAATAAGTTAATATAGCAAATTCATTATGTGACTTCGCTGCTTGCAGGAGTGCAAGTGTAGCGCTATCGCGTCAATACACAGAACTTCGTGTAGATAAAAATGTATTATCTTGTATATCAGCATGCGTACATCAATTGTGACCGAAATTTTGTACTATTCTCTTACTTCTTTTCGCCGCGGAATGCTCTAAAGTAAATATCACGTTTCACAGTACACTCAAACATGTCATTCATTTTATGGGTTATTGTTGAATGTTGTTAACATTTACAGAAATTAACTACGGATTCTGATTAATTGCACATTTTTGAACGAATAGATGCTGAATTAATTTTTTGGCGATAAAATTCTATCACAGCCGATGAAATTTTATCAAGCACGGACTGATAAATGTGACCACTGCCACTGGTAGCGCCGGCACTCATTTATCGTTTCGTGCACACAAACGAACGGGAATGTTTTCTATTAAATGAACAGAAACAAATTTTGGTCATAATTACCCAAATTGGGTTACAGTCACCCATAGGTAAATGTGCCGACGAGTAACTATAAACCAATGTAGAATCATGTGTGCGACTGTTTTTATTATCACTAGGATTTTAAAAGAAAAAAAATCATAATGAAAATCATTTGTCTTCATACTTGTAACCTTAAAATGTGCTTTCTTTTTTTTTTAACCGATGTGCAAAACTTCCCAATCAGTTTGATTGTTATTTTTACCGCCCGGCAGAGCGCCAGTTATCTGCTGGATTGGTACATGTAAATTATATATATATGCTTTATATGCCCCATATAATCAACTAACCAGCTCTTATCTATTGATAGTTTCGTTTGCTTACAAACGATTTTGAATGCGACTGCTGTTTTAAGATATTGTATACGTCATGATTATTCTTTCTCAAACGAAATACAATGATTAACGGTTATCTTTAATTATTATCACATATCCAGCTAAACTTGACAATTTTAAATAAATACATTTGTTTGTTTGTACAACTTTTGTACAACTATGTTGCATTATAAAAACATATATATTTAAATAGATTAACTGATTTATTTCAAGGCATATTTTTTTAATAAAAAAAAAAGATAAATTATGAAACAGTCTTCGATTAAATTGACTAGAAAGCGGAAAGAAAAATTTAACAAATTCATTTTGTTGAAATCATTCAACATAATCGAATAGGCATATCATTAATTTTAATATCTCATTTGTTAAAAATAAGTAATATTTCAAAAACTTCCACGTCAGATGTATCTACGTTTTTCGCTGCAATTCAGGTACTATGTGGCCCGAGTCAATCGGTTACTTAATAAGGAGTCTATATAATATTGATAATTATATGTAAAATGTTTTAGCGGCAAAGTATTGGAATTTGAAAATAATTGCGTTGCGTTGCGTGCAATGCAATTTTAATATTATATATAATACAATAAAAATGATGAAAAAATATGTAAATATAATTCTTCTTAATTACAATTTAAGATAGTATACGCTCAGTCGCTTACATAGCTTGATTCCGAAAATGATTCCTTAATCGGTTAAAATAACTACCCTTGCCTTTTACATTTTATTGAACTGTTTGACATTAAAAAAAATTGTGTTTTAATAAATATTTATTTATATCAAGGAAATATTTCTTCAAAACAAGAAAAGAATTCCTGAAATTTTTCGTTTTGGCAAAGGTCAAAAGTCATGGCATATCTACAAACCATTTATTTAAAAAAAAAAACAAAACATTTATTTAAATCTAGAAAAGCCTTCTTCCTGCGTACACTACTTACTAAGTACAGTCGTACAAAAGAAGCGCTTAGCTCCAATTATCGGTTAACATAAGTATGAAAAAAAAAAAAAACAATCAATACCTTGTAAAAATTACTCGAAATTTACAATCGTCGAAGCGAACGTACGACTACGTATAATGGCCGCGTAATAAAGCCAGTTGCTCGTGAATTACAGCCCCCCCTCCCCCACATTCGCATTCTCTCCGTTATTACTTAACCGTACGTACATACGCATAACACATAACGTAAGTGTGTTACAGCTGACTGTATGACACGCGGTGGGAACGCTTCGACTCTCCACGTACACGCGGGGCCCCATTCGACGAGCCGCGGCACTTGACCGTGAAAATGCCCGACGCCCCCGTTTCGCGCGCTATGGGGACTTTCACTTCCACGTTGTACGAAGTGGCTCACGGTGCCGTAAAAGTGCGCGGGCGCGGGCGAGAGAGAGAGAGAGAGAGAGAGAGAGAGAGAGAGAGAGAGAGAGAAACCGCGTCGGAATAATGGGGGAATATGGGCGCGAGTGCGGCGAACCTGGGGAAAACGTAAAGGTCAGGGGTATGTAGGTTTTGCACGAGTTTTATGCGGTGAATGGCAAAAGTCTATTTTAGCTCTTTTCAGTTGAGGATTGCATTTATATGCGTAGAACTCGTGAAAAACCAATTTTACGCGCCGAAATCTGATACTTGACAATTTGTTTCAAAACAAAAACAAATATATTAGTTATAAAATGTGTCTATATTGTTTGAAAAAAAAAGTCAGATTGTCCTTTATTAACGATAATATATTGATTAATTTTTATTTATCAATTTTTAGTAATAATTTTTTCGTTTCAGATTGCAGGAGTCGATTATAAATGAGGCCAGTCTGACTGTCACTAACCATGTTATTTTATAAGACAATAAGACCGATAAAAATGATTTTTTTATTTTAAATTTTCAATAAACCTCACTACTTCATGTTTATGATTTCGTAAGTAGTGGAAATTCATTCACCTTTCCTTTCACCAATTTATAAAAAAATATAAATATAAAACCATTGAAATTAAGAAATTAATAGTATAGTGTTATTCAAAGTATTATTTCATTTGATATATCACTCTAATTATATATATATATGAGAGAGGGAGAAAGAGAGAGAGAGAGAGACAACAGAAATTGCTAGTCACTTTTATAACGCTCCACAACTGTAATAATACAGTTTAAACGCATATCCCATAAAACTTGCCAACATTTTGACATTTTCGAATGCCCGCTCTCTCTCTCTCTCTCTCTCTCTCTCTCTCTCTCTCTCTCTCTCTCTCTCTCTCCCTCCCTCTGTCTCTCGCCACAGATCGCAATATCATATCAAGCCCTGCACTTCGCGGCCGGCGCCGATGGAAAATCGCGGAAAGACTCGCTCGCTCTTATCGCCCCGCCCCGCCCCCCTGCAACTTCCCTTAGATCCCACGAGAGCGGATCTCCCTGCAAGAGCAAGCCCCGTCCCCGGGGCCGCTCGCGGCGAATTCCTGCGGACGCGTCGCGGCGTGCAGAGCTGCCGCCCCGCAGCAGCGAGCTCCGTTACGGTTAAATCTCACCCGTCCGTCGCCGTCGTTCGTCAGTCTTGCGTATGTATGGGCGTGCGTGTAGGTATAAGTATTTTTCAATTATCCGCGCGCGCGCGCGCTCGCGATAATCACGGGCTCGGGGGGGGGGGGGCTCGTCCAGTCAATTACTCCTTGATATGCGCGCTGCCCCCGCCCCCTTTTAATTTGACGCGTTTGTGTGACGAGGGCTCTGTGCGTGAACAATCGCCCGGTGAGAAAGAAAAAAAAATAAAAACAAAAAGCTGGTACAATTTTGAATGACTGCGATCGGTCGCTAATTACGGATCCTCATATATGTGGAGCAATAATTCCATTTGGAAGGTGAGAACAAGTAAGATCTTACTCTTGATCGAAATCGAAGGAATTAATTAATGAATATTTTCACTGGTCTTACAGTGCAATTTTTAGAAAATGACAGTCAGACTGTCATTATAATATTTAATTTTTTATTTTTATTATTTTTGTATATTGATGTATTAATATTAATATAAATATCTATTGATTTTATTACGGATTATTTTCGATTTCTTTAATTGGACTATAAGACCAATGAAAATATTCATTAATTTGTATATAAGCAGTCAACAAAAGCACAAGTAAAGTATTCGAAATCGAAGAAAAATAAAGTTCTTTAGTTGAAGATATACGAATTTGATTATGTTTCACGTTAACGATCTTATTAGTTTGTCAACCTGTAGAAGACCGAGATTTTTCAAAATGAGTCGATTTCTCATCGCTATAGAAATGTATTATGACGAGGTTTCAAAATTAGAGTCAATCCAAGGTCAATAGTTGGCAACCCTTTTTATTTTTTGTTAACACACTTTTGATTTTTCGGCAACCCTTTTTGTCTATGTTTCTGTTAACACCTGTAGCTGTAATAAGAATAAATCAAAAAGAAAAAAAAATTCATTTTGACAAGTTATTTTTTAACATTAATTAATAGATTTGATCGAAATACATTGTTTCTACATGTTGCAAAGCAAGAAATTATTTGCCTTAATAATAGACTCGATTTCAGAGCGTACCTGATGCTAAAATCCATTTTGATTAACAGTCAATATTTCCAACCTCGAGGAGGTCCTGCTAATTTGAACCTATTCATATTGGAGCAATTTTTTCGGACGTTTGTATTAAAAAAAAAAAAAAAACTTTAGCCTGCAAAATGTTTAAGCGCCCCAAATTTATGGGCGTATAGCGTGCCGAGCAATGAAGTCAAGATTCTTAAACCCCGACCCCCGGCCCCTATTCCTCTCTCTCTCTCTCTCTCTCTCTCTCTCTCTCTCTCTCTCTCTCTAACAGTTTTTACGCCGTACACTTATGGGTCAGTCAGCGTAATGGGAGGAGGTGACGGAGAGGCGAGTGCAAGTTTTTCTCCCTCGTTTGTCCAGAATCCCGCTCCGACCCCCTCCCCTCACATTTAGCCGAGGATCTGGATGCTGCCAAAGCGCCAACTCTAAATGGCAACATCGCGCTGGGGATTTCAGTAAAGCGCGGCACGCTGACGCCTAATGTTCATTGTGTACTTTATGTATATAGGTGCAATGGGATCGTGCTGCGCGATTATATATATATATATATATATATATATATATATATATATATATATATATATGGAAATATGTAAAATTAACAACTTTACCACAAAAATCGAAGTTTGGTAGAAAGTATTGGGAAACACGCATGAATCTGCCACTTTTGAAAACTGTTCTGTAACGTTACAAAAACAGTACTTTTTCACGCTTAAAATTGTTTTGTACGTCTGCGCAGAACTTGAAACGCCAAGTTGAAAAATAAAGTAAGGCGTGTGTTTACCGCGGCGAAAGAATTCATTTTATGTTAATAGAATGAATTTAAATCGCAACAAAGGCGCTCGGATCGTAAAATTGAGAAAAGTTGTTCGAAAATTAATGAACAATTTATAACAAGAAAAAAAAAGACAAAATAATTTACGATTTACCAAAGATTTTATTAAAATGTAACTGCTTTATTAAAATTTCCCATATAAAAATAATCGACATCGCCTGTTTAATCCCCGGCAAAAACGCTGGTAAGTTAACGGCCCAATAACCACCGAGTCGCTGCCCGCCTTAACACGGCAAGAACGGCTCTCCGTTTATTACTTTAATGAGCGTCTGAAAGAAAAAAATATTGCCAATGAAAGAAAATTTTTTCGAAATCATTTCTGATTGGAGTAGACGCGTATGTCTCGAAATGAAAAGGGTCTGCATGTTCCTGTCACTTTTTGAATTGTACGGAGCATTTTGGAAACTTTTATAGAAGTTCGAATTTCCTCGACTACACATATATTTGAAGTTGCTTATTTCATGCTTGAAATGAGTTATTTGTTCACTCACGTGTCCTGCTTACTATATTTTTCCTTATCGAGGAATCCCCAATTATAAAAATAAATTATCTTACTATATATTAAAAGAAAAGAAAAATGAAAATGTCTTTTAAGCGAAAAGCTCCTCTCGCTCCTCCTTTTTTTGCTGTTTGCCTACTGCAATATCGGAGCAATTCCCTCCAAACGTTTTCGCAACAATTGCATGTAATTTATTTATTTATTCATATGACTTTTTGAATCAACATTAATTCCTAGTAGCAGTTCATGAAAAATACTAATTGCATTAAGGTAGACATATTTTTTAATACTCATTGTCAAATTTTGCGGATGAGATTTGTACTTGCAAGGCTCTTATTTTTACAAAAATTTTTATCAACTACTTTTGGTATTCTATTTTGTAATGTTTGTAAAGTAGTCAAATTATTTTCACGAACTCAGCCTCAAGTAATTTTTTCGTAGCCTTGAAAACTGTGACAAAAAGCGTAATAAATCATACGAGTATACATAAAATCAGTATCCGTGTATGTAGATATTTTATAGAAAGAACATGTCAAGCAATTTTTTCACGTACACACAATTTATTTAACTTAACGCTGTTCACTTTTCGCATATAATTCTTTTTGGACACTTTCATAATAAATATACCAAAAGTAATGTACGCAGATTTCGAAATATTTGAGATTAAGCTTATTCGCATGCCACACCTGAACTTATTTTTCAGTTATTAGATAATTACTATATCTTAGGCATTAATATACCAAATAAATAGTAGAGGAGCAAATATTGTACTTCGAGGAAGTCCAGGATTCATTTCAGCCGTATCACTTGAAGACTGATTGATCTTAGTTCTCTGCCATCGGCAGGTAGTTATATATATGTTCAAAGAAAGAGAGAAAGAGAGAAAAAAGCCTACTCTCTTCATCGAATCATCATTTCCCCACATCTTCAGACAGTAGCTTCCATATATATATATATATATCAGCTTCCATATAAATAAGGCAGGGGGGCTTATGCATTATTCCGAACAAAGTGATGGAAAAGCGAAGGAGTCGCCGAGAGGGATAAGCGCTTTCGTTCTTTTGCCGGATCAAAGTATGGACTTCCGTTGGTCCGGTAGCCGAGCGTCGGGCCAACACGACGCGCATAGACGAGGAGCGCCTTTATTGTTCCAAGGATTTTGATCTCCCCCCCCCGGCCCACGTTGACATCGAATGGAGCCGCAGTAATTCCTCCCGTCGTACGGCCGCCATTCCTATCGCGATGAAACGTGCACAACTCCTGGCTCTATGCGCTATTTCAAGATTTGTAATTGCGAACGCGCGGCGGGATGGGAATTTTATTTTTTTTCGTGTTTTGGCGTCGATCGATTGTAATAATGGGCGAGGAGCTGCCTAATTCGGCCGCAATCGCTTGAATAAAAACAATGCGAAAAACGAGCGAAAGAAAATTAATTTACATTTTCCAAAATTATTTGAAAATTTCACCGAGTTTCATCATTCATTTCAAATAGCTCAGGAATCTTGAACTGACATTATACTTTGTAAGATGTATGTAATAAAGAATTTTAAATGTCTGATTCCCATCTCAATTAACCAATTTTTTTTTTCATTCTTACAGTCTTTATACAATAATACAATGATACTGATATAATGATAGTCAGACTGTTCCTGGTTAGATTCACCATCCTTGAATTGGAAATGGATATTACCACTAGAGAAAAAAACATTAAATCCAAAATAAAATAAAAATTAAAAATAAGTATAAATTAATCGATCGTTTCGAAGCGCCCCGGCTCATCTTCAGGAACGTAATTCATTTAACTAAATAATCTGTTTTCACCGTTTACTTAAAATCATTTCAATTTCTTATTTTGCCCTTCGGACAAAAATTTTCCTTCGCCTCCTTCTTACAACGTTCAAGACTTCATAAGGTAAGTGGAAGCGATCGTTACATCGATTTTCCAATACTTGTCAGTGGATCAATACACGTGTATTTCTCTTTTTTCTTCTTCAGATTCAGTTACACAAAGTGCTTATGGCACAATGTTTCGATCATTTATTTAACAATGAATTTATCTACTGACGTGCAATCGTTCGATGTTCATACGTTACTTTTTATAGTGCGAAATTGAACCAGACCGCTGCTGTCATCTATGAACAACCGTAGAAAACTCGAATGAACGTAGAGCCTCTATTTCTGTTGTTTACGACGCGGATTATCAGCGTAGCAATGCATTGATCGGCTTAATCTGAAAGTAAGGCCGAAAAAGTGACGAGTAGGAAGATAAAAGAGGGGATTGATTAAGAACGAAGAAAAGCTGACGAGAGCTGCTTGTATTTGCGCCTGTATACGATTATCTCTCATGAATTGGTGCCAGCCAAAATGCATTTGGCGGTGATACCTCGATCGATTTTTCAAACCTATACTTCTAAAATTGGTTTAGGCACGTGTACTAATGTACTGATATGGATCATGGAGCGTATTTCGAAAGGCAATAAAGACATGTGCGATGATTCGACATTGTTCTCTCTATTGCCAAAGTGGAAAAAGCAACTCTCGCACAACTGGAAATAAAGATCAATAATCTATTTTTTTATTTCTTACAAAGTATTAATACCGACGTAACAGATTAATTTAAAAATATTAAAAAATTCTTGATTTTTTAAATAGAAGAAATCAGAATAGCTGATATGATAAACTCAAGTTAATTTATCATTAGCAAATTAATTTTTTTTTTACATAATTCTTGTTACAAAAGTATTCAATATATCTAGACAGATCATATGAGTTTGTACAATGTGTCGAAATTACATGTAATGAAAATAAGAGACGACTATGACATTACTACTATTAGAAACAGCGTCATTGCAGCAGTAAGAGCAGTAGTGATAACTTAGAACATTCAAGATTACTTTATTAAAGTGACTTAAATCAAATTGACGAAACTTCCAGTATAGAGAGATTTTCAATTTGAAGACCTAATAAATATAACCAAGATATTTTCTCCGCCTGAAAGAGTAGATTGTAATATAGCTGAGGTGACACATAATCTATTAATGAACGAACCTTATCGTTCGTGAATTATTTGTACATAAACGATCGATTTGGCTGGAATATACTTCAAATGCAAATGACCAAAATAAAGCAACGACCTATAGATTATCGAATAACGCAGCGCCAATAACGCTCTCAACTTATTTATGTATTTATTATATATATATATATATATATATATATATATATATATATATATATAAATGTTAAGAATCTAACTTCCCAAATTTTCCGCTATTACCCGCCCCTCGAAGATTAACTCGCTTAAAACCAACTACGCTAGATGGCTCTTTATAACCGCCGTTCACGCTCGCGGTCTTATATAACTTTGTTCACGTTAATATTGGATCGGTATATAGCGCGGAGAGAGAGAGAGAGAGAGAGAGAGAAGAGAGGGAAAAGTTCCCCCCCTTCCCACTCCACTCGCGACAATGTGTAGAAACCACGGGACCTCGCCCGCGCGCCAGCGCAGTCCCTTTCCAAGCGGCTTAGCCCATAATACGGCTCCTGCTATAATCTCGTCCCGCAGCGGGCGAAGAAAATCGCCGTCGGGTGCGGGTGGGTGGAAGGGGGGATTTTCTCTGGACTCGCGCCAGCCTAGTCGAACGACTCATATATATATAATACGTTTTCACGAGGGGGCGAGGGTACGCGGGCCTTGCGCCGCCAGATCTCGGAAGATCCTCCTACGCCCCCTCCCTTGCCCCGGCGGATTATCCGCGGGCCGTTCGATATATAAACCATGCAGAGCGAGTCGCGCACGTTTTCTCGTTTGCATTCGAACGACTGCGGTTCCCAAGTTTTATTGGAACGGCGCGCGCTCGCGCCTTGTGCGAAAGACAAATGATTGAGCAAAATTTTCGAAAATTCTCGTTTGCAGTTGTTAAAGTAAGGAATAAAAGAAAATTTTTGGATGGAATTCCAAGTATGTTCGTGGGAGAAAAAGCGCGTAGAAAGTCGCGCGCTTACAATGATCCAAAAAGATGTTATGAAACGGTTATATAACAAATTTTCATCCTATATTTGTTATTAGCGTCAATGAACCAATGGAAAAGATAAGGCACAGTGTTTAGGGATGAAAATCAAAAAAATCTTCGATAGCGAAAACTCATGGAAGAGTTGAAAATGGCGAAGAACAAGATTTGGCCGATGATTATGTAGCTGAACATCCTCTGACTAAGATCCCTTTACTTATAATGTAACTGTTACGAAGTAAAGTATATACTGCTTAACTTCATAACTTCATATACGTATATGGATAATATATATATATATATATATATATATATATATATATATATATTCATAACTTTATATAAGTATATAATTATATGGTATACATGTTAAGTAAAGTACCGAGGGATCGTTTGGGAGGTAAGTGTATAATATATATATATATATATATATATATATATATATATATATATATATATTTGATATAAACGGTATATTATATGTTCAAAGCAACACATCAAAATTGAAAATAGCACGGCGAGCACTTCTGGGTAAAAGGCTACACATTTAATTTTATAATATCGAAGGCTAGTGGGCTTGTTCTATAAGAAATTGTGCTGGCAGTCAAATTGGTTTATAATCAAGAAGCACAATTCAGCCACCCATGAGTGCCATAAAACTTGACCAACCGCGCAAAACATCCACATTTCAGTTGGATTTGCATAATATTGTTCGTTCCGCCATATGGACAATGCCTCATTTGTGTCCCAATACCAGAAAAAAAAAACAAGATCATCATCTCGGTTGAACCAGAGTTATCTTGGATCCTCAAATGAATTTATCACCCTTACATAATTCTAATTCTCCTCCTGATCTTGGAGTTCTGTTTGATTTTAGCCTCGCGCGTCTAACAAAGTCGACGAGACGTCTCGCTGTTCTTATCTTCATCTATGCGCTTAATTCTATGCTAGTTAAATCCATTAATTGCCTACTATAAAAGTCTGATTATCACTCTGTTTAGCCTACTCAGCAGCCACAGGCACTGCTTCTTCAATAATTGAGCGTGTCTTAAAGTGAATTCCTTATAGATACTTGCCATGCCACGTAGATGGGGTATCAGAATACATCTTCCGTTTGATTATAATTATGCTCCTTCTTATTCATAAACTAAGATTTGTTAAATTTTTAATGTACTTATATTCAACTTATAAGCATTAAATGAAATTATTAATCCAAAAGGACTCCGTTAATTATTGACTGCTGGTGTTGTTACACAATACTATGTTCATCGTCGAAGGACGATTCAAGATTATATTATGTTCGACTTATACACCTGTTTTACATCTCACACGACTCTATTGATTGACCCGAGTTTCAAAAAATTGAATTTTCCCATTTTTAGATATTTCTTTAAGACTGGTCATAAACATTATTTTTAACAGATCATTACTTTTAGTTTTCATTTTGTGATATCGACCAATGAATTTCTAATGTTTATTGAAATATAACTTCCGATGCGTTGATTAATCTATTTAAATTTTCCATCTTTGAAATTGACATATTATGTATCTCTTTTGCTATGGCTAATTATTACATAACTCTATACTTTATACTTCAATGGATTGAATTGAAAGGCTTTTTTCATTTATAAACGATAGCGCGTGATTATTTGTAAATATCTCGTGGAAGGATGATAACTTGCGATTACAAACGAAATGAAAAAATAACCCATAAATAAACAGATAAAGACTGCATATGACAAAATTGTCTGACGATGTTGATGATGATGATGTAAATAACGCGCCTCAGTAAATATAACTATTCGTTCCTCACAAAGCATCGCATTAAATCGTACCTTATTATCCATTGCGATTATCATTATATACTAACTAGTTTTACTATCATTCTACCTCGCCAATTGTAATTCCCTTAACAGAATCTTGCCTATACCCCTTAGAATGATATAGTAACGTAAAACTACATCGTAATGATGCATATAGAGTGGCTTCTAACTTTCGCACCGGCACCGCCGCACTCCCGCACGCACCTCGGCGCGTTTAGTCGAACGAAAATAGTCCGAAGCGGCCGCGCTCACCGCACGTATCATATAGACCTTTCACTCGGTTCGACAGAGAGATAGAGAGATAAAGAGAGAGAGAGAGAGAGAGAGAGAGAGAGAGAGAGAGAGAGAGAGAGAAGGAGAGCGGCAGGCACCTGATGACCGCGATACTTAAAACTAAATCAGAGCGAGTACGAGCTCATTACATCAACGGGGGGCGTAGCTCAGATGGTAGAGCGCTCGCTTAGCATGCGAGAGGTACCGGGATCGATACCCGGCGCCTCCAAATGTATTTTTTTTTTTTGTTGCGTTTACCACTTTTTTTTCGTCCCTCTATATTTGCTGTGTGCTTTTTTTATTTATATTTTTTTGTTCAAGCCTCTAAGGAGCCATTATAAAGTGCGATACGTTGAGCTATGTTTTTGTTTCTCAGCTGCTTCTATAATTAATCTGAATTACAGGCAAGCTCTTGATTCCATATGGATTCTGGACTCCATAATAATTATTTGAGATAACGTCCTATTTTTTTAAACAAAAGTACCATCCGCAGCTTTTTTTATAAGTAATTTATTTATATACTCATTTTTTTATTTTTTAGCTAATTTTATTATAACTTTTTAGCTATATTTTTTAGCTATATATTTTTTTTAATTATTGAAAATTCGGCAAAAATCAGAAAGTCGTAGATAATCATACGAATATTTCTTGGATATTTATTCTTTGTTGCAAGCAAATTTTTCCTCTCAAGAATTATTATCTAATAAAAATTATAAAAGCATGAGATTATAATTATTATAATTATAATTATTATCTAATAAAAATTATAAAAACATTGATAACTTTACGTAGTATTGGGACTTTTTAAATAATCTCTACGATGATAATTTCGTATATTCAATATCGATCAACTTGACCTCATAAATTCGCGTGTACTAATTATTATTGAAATGCGCTGAACGCGTTTGACAATTCACCATAAATTTCTTATATTTATTATAAAATGAACTTAAAAAATTTTATCAAATAATCAAGACTAAATCATATGCATTGCAGTGATTTCGGAGAAATGAAGTAGAAAATTATTTTACCGATCGGCGTACTTTGTTAACAAATGAAATATTTTGAAAGCGAAAAGAGACACAGACTATATCTGAAAACGTCATTTTGAAGTTAAGATCGTCGCTTTGAAGGAAAAAAAATAGTTCTCCAGCGTTCGCTTGTAGACATTTTTTGAAAGCACCCGGACACGTTCAACAATTTTTTTTAACAAAAAAGTACGTAAGAAACTTTTAATTTGACCTATATTAAACATTTCTTAGCTCAATTTTTAACGATGTAGAAATAGCAGTTTTAAGCCATTATCTATTGGCTTTTACTCCGATCTTGCAAAAGTTCATTCATTGAGATTGTAGACTCAAATGTCACGGATATAGTTCGCATAACTAGATTTAAGATAATTCAGAGCAAGAACAATTTAATTACGTAAATTTCTTACATTTTCCATTTCTCCGTCATTAAAAATTTAATAAAAAATTGTACTCTTTATTAAAATTAATTAATTTTTTACACGTGTCTGTTTTCCATACACCTCTATTCGCGAATAAAAAAAAAAAAACGAAGAAAAGCAACGGGCATCATTATTGGAAAGTTTTTTGTTTTAAGCCCGATGCGTACATAAGGAATCTTTTACACTATTATTCTTCCTTTAAAGGTCAAACCTTCAAAAATCCGATTTCCATATACCGAAATCCGTCGGTGGTTCGCCAAATCTTGGATTCTTTCGCGACTACTTCACGAATGAGACACATACAGGTGCGGCACAGTTATTCAACATACGCGACAAACGATGAAAAACTCGCGCCGCGGGCGTATTATCGCTCAATTTTCCCGTTTTCCTTGACGCCCCTGTCGAAAGGGCTGAACGACACGCGATTATTACGTTTCCTCGGACTGCTGGCCTAACCCCTTCACTCCCTCGTCCCACCCCGCCTCGTTGATTGCCCCGCTCACGCTTGCAGCGCTGACTAAATAATTCGGTGCTTATCGTCGTGGTGGTGGGAGATTGGTGGAAGAGAAGGAGGGTTTCGGGCTTCCCTCGAAATTGAAGTTGGCCCGGGCCAATTTTGTAAACGGGATCGAACGATTACCGAACGCGAGGGCCCTGCGTTTCGCGCCCATCTTCAACGCGCCGCACTTGTTTTTGCGAATCTCGAATTGCGGATACGAATTGCGGGCGAGGGAAGCGCAGGGAGGGGGAGGGACGCTGCCGAATTCTCTCCCACGGAAGGTTATGTAGACCCGGCTGTAGAGGAACGGAGCTGTGTTAGAAGCGGTATGTAGGATGGGTGTTTATGTATGTATGTATGTATGTATGTATGTATGTATGTATGTATGTATGTATGTACACACACCACACACACACACACACACACAACACACACACACACACACACACACACACTTTTTTTATATCTTTGCACGGGGAAAAAATATTGCATTCGCAGAGAACTAATAATGGTAGAGGGGCTTTTTCTCCCCTGATTTTTAGGGTTCGCAATTATTATATATATATATATATATATATATATATATATATATATATATATACACATCGTCCGTGATTGCACGCTTCGAGGAAGGTCGTCCAAAATTGGTTCCAGAGCAAAATTAAATATGTGTGTGTGTGTATGTGCGCGCGCACTCTAGCTCTTTTAAGATACGCGCTAAGGTGCCAGAGAATTTCCTGTTGAAAATTTCTGTTTAAACTTACGTACTTATCGTCAGAACATCATAAAGCAATGCCATTTTTCTTATTTATTTATTTATTTACTATAATTAAGCATTACCTTATTATTGTTTTTTGTATTGCAACTAGCATATCTTCTGGCACTATGTCTTTATTTTATCGTGTGTACGGAATATTATCAATTTGTCTTAAATTAAGACAACAATTTTTCATGAATTTACTATCATCGGTGAATGAATGATTTTATTTTAAAGATCATGCTCAAAATTCTAATGATTATATTTAAATTATTTTTTCATTCGTACAACTTTATTTCTACTAATTTGCAGATGCGGAAGGTTCTGGTGAATTTACTTAAGTTAATTTAGATTTAATTTCAGACTAATCAGATGTTCAATATTGATTTTGATTTGTTTAAAAATTTATTCGCAACCTTGTACAAAGCGATTTCAATTTCAGTTCTATATTAAACGCCGGGTGAAATTAATAAATAATCGTCAAAGCTAAACTTTGTATAGTTTAATCATCATAATAACTTTGTTCTTTTGATTTATCGTAAATTTAGAACAGTGTGATTTGACTTTTTTTTGACTCCGTAGATTAATTTCAAAATCATTGGATTAAAGGCATTACCTAGGCGCGTAAAATGGTAATCGGTCAAGAAAAAAACAATTCAATACTCATTAGAAAGTGTTAAATTCTTGCCTCAAAGCTTATTAATTTATATTTAAATAGGTTCTATACGTCAAGTAGCTCTGGGTATATAGTTATCAAACAATTGTGCAAATTCATTAAATATCAACTACCTTTAACAATGGTATAAAATGAAAAAAAAGTACGTCAATACTTGTCGATTAAAGAGATTTATTTGTAACTTCGTTTCAAATGAAACTATTGTTTACCTGCCATAAATTCATCTTTGCCATATTTTTTTCAGTCTTAATCATTGTTTAGATCAGACAACGATATTGAATTACTTAGATTTAAGATAAATTAGCTTTAAGTAATTTTAAAAGCCCAATAATTATACGGCTGATTCTTTTCTGAAGCAAGAGTATTTGTCAAATTTAATGGAAAATAAATAATGAATTGCGCGTAAAGAGTCGATATTAAATTACGAGAACGAAACAAACAACGTAGAAAGCGGCCTTTATTATATTCAAACTCTGTGACAACTACGCGTCTGTGGATGGCCCTGTGGAACTACACAAGCCTCATCGCGAACGTATGGGATGTCACCGGAATGAATCTGCAAGAATTCTTCGATCCCTGCATCATCTCGGTAAGATTTTTGGATTATTTGCACGGGAGATGAAAAATATCATCGTCGCTCGCCATAAAACTTCGTTCCAAGTCCCATGGTGATTCGTCGCGGTTTGGGAGGAGCTTATGGACAAGCATGAGTGCACGAAACTCCGAGATTCAATTTGGCACGATCGAGTTAAATAAATAATTCCGACCGCGAATGTTTTACATATTTTTAATGTCGACAAAAAAAAAGCCAGAGTGTTACATTTATGTCCTGTGTTAAAAAATAAAAGTTAAAATTAAGTATCTACTTTTCATTTTTTTTTTTTTGTCTTTAGCTCGTCCATTAGTCTATGCGAACTATCCAATGCCTATGCCACTGACTAACTAACTGCGCTGGCTCGCAGTCATCTGTAATAAACCAAAACACCGCTGCTGCCCTACTTATACTTTTTAACGATGATTCCAAATAAAAAAAAAATCTTGATCGAAGATTAATCGATCGGATCATTAATTATGTTCAGCTCGAAATGTATACGGAAATTTTAGATACACCTTTTCTAGCTGTGTGTGTGTGTGCGCGCGCGCGCGACGAGCACGTCTCCAAAAACTATTCTTGCACCGCTATGAGCATTCTTTCTCTCCCCCCCCCCCCGACCCAGCCGCCGACGAGACGGGAGCGCGCGCTCCCGTGCGACACACGTGCGCAGCCGAGTGATATAACAGCGCGAGGGATTCTTAACGCGTGTGTGAATTCCCGAAGCTGCAAATCGAATGCAATGGCGCGAAGACACTGTCTCGTGGGAGATTTCATTGCGGGCGTTCCGAGGCTCGCGTAATCAAAAGTGACTTTATGACCGTGCGCCGGGTCGATCGTAAACGTAGACAACGGCGAATAAATCACTTTTCCGTGTAGCGCGCGCGACACTTTGCCGTTCTTTATCGCTTTCTCACCCCGACCTCCACCCCATCCCCACGCCCCACGCTTTTCTAGACGTGCCTCGCATTTTGTCAATGGCTTTGTTAGCACTGTTAATACTCCCGCAATTGGCAGTGAAAATTATTCAAGCAGTGGTCACGGAAGCCACGTTAATAATCAATTCTCCTTTTTCTATACGTATACAATTTCTAGTTGGAATGGGGCTTAGCTGACGAAACGTAAAGCAGAAATAAATGAAACTAATTATTATTGGTACCTTATATATTAAACGTACTTACACGATCAGTAAGACTGAACCGAAACAACCTTTCATGAACATACCTGCAACAAAACATAAATCTTCGTATTAGTTGAAGTACAAACAACGTGGACAATAATAGATGTTAGTATTTTTTTTATTTCACGCGCACGAATAATAATTAATTATTTTATGTATTACCTATTTACACTTAAATAATATTTCTGCAGATCTTAATTATGAATATATCTAAAAAAATAAAGACTGTACAGTTCTGTGGAAATTTGATCCGTGTTTCGCATTATCAGTTACTGACAAACCATACAATATGACAACTAGAATTGATTTAAATAAATCTATTTTTGATAATTTCCTAAAGTACGGAAGCTGACAATGAGCGTGTTATGAATTTAGAATTAATCCATATAAAGATTGCATCTTCGACTCTATCGCCTTATTTTTACATGTCAACATAAATATTTATTGTATCTCTGATTATAACAAGTCAATTGGAAATAGCTATTAAGGATTGCCTGAGAGAATAAATTTTGATCTACTATTAATTCGACACAATGTAATTGAATGTATCTTAGAAATTGCAAAATATTTATTTTGATTTTTTTCTTTATAGCGTTTATTTTCTATTAAGTTGATCTCTACAAATACTTGCAAACAAAACAAAATATCAAGACAATTGCCAAAATTTATTAAGATCGTTCCGTTACTGAAACTGACCAGCTGAGTAAAATGAACCCTCAAAAGTATTAGAATCTACTGCAGTGCCCCATTGCCAAGGTATTTTCCTCTATATTTAAATTGGACGTTATAATCGCCCAAAAAATTTTTTTTTAATGAAATCCCAGTGTGCCAACATTTGATTTGAAAAAATGAACAGCATTGCTTGTAAAAAAGATACCAATGAAGACATGTCAGTAAATGCAGAATTTTAGTTGTGAATGGAATAGAGCTTTGATTGATAATAACTAGAATAATATATTAGAAACGTCTTACTTATATAATTATTACTTCATTTAAATCAACGCCATATGGAGGGTTTTTTTTCTTTGTAAAAAAATTCTCAAATTTAATTAGAGATAAGGACTGATATTAGGTAAGAAATTGGCAAATCTTATAATGTTATAACGTGAGGTTCTAAAGCTTCTTATCAAGTCATTTTGGCTCTTATCGAAATTAACAAACTTAATTTCAACCAACTCTGCGACCCAATTATCGTGGTCTCTACTTGTGAGATTTTTCTGTATAAGCTAAGTAAACTTCCTAATTATACTACCAATATGTCTAAGCAAAAATCCAATAATGTAGTTTATTACAGCGAAGAAAGTTGACAAAGAAAAGTCTATTAGCTATAGTCTAGTTATAGTTAGAGATAGAACCTTGAAATATATCTCGAAGTTTGAGCTTGCTAATTCCCCTATATGCTTGTAAGGTCTCATATTTGCTTCGGCATCTTAAAGTTAACCGAAAGCTCAATCGCTTCAATATTGGCCGAGCCGCTTACAAGCTAAACGTACAGTAGCTTTCTTATAGATGTGTAACACCTGTATTGATCAGGATCCAACTTCCTCCCAGACTACCCAAGACAATCAAAGCCTTTGTCGCTCTATTGACGCAGCGCCATGCACCAGCTATGTTAACCACAATAGCTCATTCTAACGAATCTGCAAATAGACGGCATCGGACGACAGGAATATCAGTGGAATGACTGTAACGTCCGACAAAGAACCTCTTTGTCAATGAACAAGCCAAATTGATGGGTGGAACCGACCGCAGAGAAACAGATCGCGTTGATAAGGTCCAAGAATGAAATTCAGGATGTTGTTGCAATTACGAGATTACGCCTGTTTTTAGCGAGCAAAATCCACCGACTTGTTTTGACAGTCAGTTATTCCATGCAGTGTATATGCAACTTGTCTATGTCAGCATACAGTTATGCGCCTAAGTATCTGATACTATGAAAACAACGCCAAACAGAAACAGGCCCACAGATCGATATCGGGCTCTAATTCAATTCCAGGCAGAAAAAAACAGTCTCGTTCGGCTGTTATCGGGACGGAGCATCGCGCCACGCGCCCTTCTCGCTGCGGCCGTCTTCGTCTTTCGCATTTACGCGCGGCAAGCATCGCGGGGGCCCGCGGCGTTCGCATGTCCGGCGCTGCGTATGTAACACGCGAAAATCTCATCGCTCGCGCACGCTCAATACACATTATACACATGAAACATAAATGCGCTGAGGTACGTGACAAGTCGCATTCCAGGCGCCCCATAGGAGCGTCGTGGTGCACGCGCTACTTTCGCATTTGCTGATAGAGAAAGAGAGAGACAGAGAGAGAGAGAGAGAGTGTATATGTGTAAGAGCAAGTTCAGATAGGCAGGGCACCGAGGCGCAGAGAGCAGCCGAGTCATATGGCTCAGCAGGCGCAAGCGCAATTCCGAGAAGACGCCAGCCTTGGCAAGGCCAGCTCAAAAAGCCCCGGCCTGTCTGGTTTCTTGCGCGAATTCCTGTGGCCGCGAGAGCGCGCAATCCCCAGGCAAGTAAGAGAGAGAGAGAGAGAGAGAGAGAGAGAGAGAGAGAGAGAGAGAGCGAGCGAGAGGGAGGGAGGGGGGTTGAGGTGTAAAGCCGCAATGTAGGCGCAGCGATCGCAGCACGGAGCAACGCAAACGTAAACAAGAGGGCATCGGACGGACCTTGGAAAGCTGATAAAATACTCAGCTGTATTCCTAGTTTCCATCACAACCGATGTATTATTCTTTTCTGGAGTGATTTGGGGATAAATAACCCATATGATAGGTAGTTTAATATCTGGAATCGAACTGGCCTCAGCAACTGTATTAAATTTCATTCTCGATAATGATTTACCAAAAAGGATCTGTACAACGATTTTTGTCATAACAATACAGAAAGGAATGCTTGATAAATAATGTTGTTAGAAAAGTCAAATATGACTACTAGAGATAACCAATTGGTCTGCTGAATTATGGTGGACTAATTAATCAAATGGTCTCAAATATATGGGCTGGTTCATAAAAATTCTAATAGTTACAATTACCAACTTCATTGTGAACCATACTGATAGAGAAAACATTTCTATTTAATATCTTCTACAGTGATCATTTCTTAATTTAAATTATAATATGCATAACAGTAGCTGATATTTCTAGCGCTTCTATTTACTCCTATTATAAGTTCACTAAAATACTGATATCAAGTTCATATTTGCATGAAGGGAGATTACTTCTAATAATACTCCTCGATACTGAAACTATGACTCTAACATTACTGTATCTCTTAGAGATTTCACGCTGACTTTAATGCATATCGACATTTGAGAGTAACAATATATCCAAAATTTAACAACTAAAATAATACGATCGCAAGCAGAGTTTTTCACGAAGAAGATTCTATAAAGACTTTGATTAGTGATGATGATCACTGAAATTGGAATTGGTATCATATTTTTTCATCAATTTCATTTGATATATAGTGTTACATTCAAATAATGTTCTAAGTTAACCAATTCCATCCAATATATTCTTAATATACTAAGACAGAACCAATTCAATAATCTAATTTATCTTTGTTAAAATGTTTTGAGTTAATTATTGAAATACTTTTTATCATTTATTGTAACGACAGAAATGAAAAATTCAAAAAAAAGTTTAGTTTCACCAGATATTACCGATTGGATATACTTGAAAATCGTCAACAATAATGCGGAATGCAAAACAATGCGTTTTAATCTCGAAATACCTTGCGAACGCTCACAGATATATAAACATATGTACGATTTTACGCAGACGCACAAATTGAAACATATACACATTGATTACTGCCCCTTAAACTAAGGAATTCCGGAACTTTCTCAGAATGCTCCTGTAGGCGAGCGGTGGCTTTTTTACGCGAGAGTACTTATGCAAGCGATGGTACGCGCGCGCGCGGCGATGTAACAACCGCGCGGGCCATAACGAGAGCTCGTAGTAAGTAAAATTAGCCCTTTTTAAATATTAAACATCGGAATTTCTCCAATTACGTAGGGTTTCCGGGCATTTACAGGTAGGGCGATTTGACGGAAATTCATGGAAAAGCCGTATAAATCACAGATCTGCGCCTTTATCCTGGACGGGACACGAAACTTCCATGGTATATATTACGATACATCCAGCTTATGCATATAGAGGATTTAATGAAGAAAACTGTATATGACTTAAAGTCACCGATTCCTTAGACGGGATGGCAGTAATTTCCGCCATTTGTTATATTTAGTAGTTAGTAAAAACCTATTTGCTTTGGTAGATTATAAGCTTACTTTTAAGCAAAACCAAGTCGAGTCAATATTATATAAAAACTAAAAGTTGAGACTATAAGTACTTAGAGTCGATAAAATAGTATACCTTAGATTTATTTGGGTAACTTTAGTAATATACCAGTTGAGCATGTCAAGATAGCGGAAAGATGGACTTTAGGAATTTTTAGAGGCTTGTACTATAGAATTCACGACCTTTGGAAGCGTATTGGGATAAGCTGAACCTACGGAAGTAGGTAGAAAAATGTACTTTAAATAAGTCACTGAAATAAAATCTGCCTTTCAGTTAATTCAACGGATCATTCATTTGATAAAATATTACCTAGGAATTGAACATCAAAATTAATTTGCATTAATTTTAACCAATCATTATACATTAAATTAGACCAAAAGTTATCTATTTGAAAAGTATAGTAAAGTATAAATTTAATCAGAAAAAATTCGATAAGAAATAATAAATGGGTAACAGAATACTTATGTAAGTTGGATAACTGAAGAGCAAGAACACTTTTTCTGATCATTTTTATCATGGACAAGGCATTAAAAGAGTTTGCTTATATTTTATTTCCCAACAAATTTAACATTACGACATCATTAAAAATTATGAAGCATTTACAACAGTCTATAGTTTTGAGTACGCAAGTATTTGAGTCGCATAAGCCATTTGATGAAGATGATGAAGCCGTACAGAACTTGTCTCGAACGAGCTGTTTATTCATATGTGTTGACAAACGACGATTTCCAAAATTTTAAGAAAATTATGCAAGAAATTCACCTTCTTCACGTTATCACAATTTCTTATTTAGGTCACCTCAATAAATTGTGATCAATACTTTGGATATGAATTTTTTAAAAAACAACATAGAATAAGGACCGAAAAAATACTTACTAATTAAGCTAATATCTTGACTTTAATAAAATACATTATTACAGATGACGAGACGTGGGTTTATAATATGTCCAATGTATCATGTCCAAATAAGTAGAAAATTAAGGTTATGTTCCTCACTTTTTTCAATTACCATGTTATAGTTAATAGAAGTTTTTTGCAGAGGATCAAACGGTGAAGAATAAATGCTTTGCCATTTTCTATGGATACGTGGTTATCTAGGTTATTTTTTTGACTTTTTTGTTTCTAATATTCAAAATCAACGCCGAGGAATACAGCAGCATCAGTCGCTTGAGGTTATAAAAAAAATTTCCTGCCAACACTAAAAATCGTACCTGTCGAGGCTCGTCTGAAGTCTATATGGACAACTGAAAGAGCAATCGTTTTCATTCTTGTAATGCTGAAAAGAGGCCGATTTTAAAATCGAGTCTAAATATTTATATCGCAGCACGTATAGCGACGATTTTTAATCAGTCTGAGTCAAATTTGAATGCGCTGAGAAAAATTGTTAATATTATTGTTCTTCCATTGACTCAATTGATGAAAAAGAGTCCAATAATTTTTTTTCAATATAATATTGTAAATTGACACAGTCCGTCCCTAAACTTAAAAAAATATTATCTAAATCTTATTCATATTAGTTTCTCAATATAGATGGCGTATTTTACAGTGTATTGAAAGAAAAATTAAAGTTTGCTATCCTCTTCATTTATTATCAATTTTTGATCTATGTCAATTTATTTTACTATCAGTACGAAGGAGAGGGGAATCGATCATGGTTGAAAACTAATTTTATTTAAACGTACTATTATTTATACCATACAAAGACGCACAATGAATCCCGGACATATTCCGGTGCACTGACAAGTCTTCCCTTCTTGACAACTTCCGTCATCTCATCCCCCTCTCCACCGTAGAACCACTACAAACCTGTCGTACCCGCTTCAAAAATCATTTTTATCACCCTCGCAAAAACTTCCCGATAGGTTACATCACTGTAAAGCTTTATCGCGCGATCGGCAAAACTCTAGATTCGTCTTTTCTTCCCGGGAAGAACGCGTCACTCCATCCATATCCCCATCCGCGTATATATATAGATAAAGAACCAATCCTCGGACACGAGTCGATCGTACAACGCGTCGGGTTCAAGAAGGAAGGTGGGGGGGGGGGAGCGAGGGTCGATGGTAAGGTCAGAAAAACAGAACGAGCGATTGCATAACACCGAAGCCCAATGTGGGAGTTGCAGCTCGATACCACGATACGTCACATCGCGCGTCGGACCGGCTCGTCCGCCTTGTAACCTCGGACCCTCCGCAGGCGCCAGCCGCGCGCACACGCATACGTGCACGCAGACACAATCACGCGGGCATATACATTCATATACATTTATATAACCTATACCACCCGCGGACGGCCGACACGCTTTCGCTTCGTATTATTGCGTATCGTGCGCGCCCTTGTATTAGGGGGGAGGGGGGAGGGGTAGGGGTGGGCGGGCGACGCCACACCGTACACAGGCCCGCGGAGATGAAATGATCGCGTCGTACGGTTACCGCGACATAGCGTTCACGTTGCCACGTCGATGCTATCGGCGCGCCCGGCACGTTCCTGCCTATGGTAATTAATAACGAACCCCTGGCCGGGGTGGGAAGGGCGGGAGAGAGACTGAGCTTCAGCCACGACTTCATCGCTTTTCCAGCTCTACGTGGCGATTTTTCATATACATGTATATACGTGCATACATAGTAAGCTGATCGGACCTCGACTGCAGAACGTCATGTAACATGGATGTTTCGGGGTGGGGGGAGCGGTGGAAAAGAGAGACCGAACCGTTTTAGCCTCTCCATTTTCATTGCGTGTGACCGATTCTGCCGATGGAACGAGACTTCAACAAGACGTCGTGGTTTTTGTTGTTTTTGTTGGTTTTTTTTTTTGTTTTAAATATGAACGCGAGATTATAAACGAAGCGGGAATGTGAAT
>JACCIC010000002.1:6077500-6500000 GCA_018907035.1 Sycobia sp. Sy_11 | reverse complement strand
GAAACGAGGTAAAAAGGGATCGATCGGCTCGAATGACTGAAATTTTTTGGACAACCCGGAAATGTTCGAACGTCTCTAGCGGCTAAAAAATTCAAACAGTTCGATTCGGCTTAAATCGCCGAAATCTTTTAAAATTTTGAACTATTCGAATCATTCAGAAATGTTCAAACATATCGAATTGCTAAGACAAATCCGTCAGTTTCAATAATTGATTTGATCAGACGACTGCAACTGTACGAAAAGTGTTCCATCGCTTCGAAAGACTGCAAATGTGTTCGAACTTTCAGAACAGTTTGCTCAGGCTGAAATCGAAGCTGAGCTGCTCGAACATCCCAAGCTGTGAATACAGATCGGTCAGCTTGAAAAGCTGAAAGATTCAGACGACTCAAACTGTTCGAATAGTGTTCCATCGTTTCGAACGTACGATGTGTTCGAATTTTTAGAACAGTTGGTCGATCAGCTAAAAATTACTTGAAATGCTCAAACGCATTTGGAACAGTCAGAACAATTTGATCAGTTAGTACGGCTATAGTGTTCGAACATCTCGAGGCGCCTTGAACCTGGTATAAAACAGTCGGAGATGATCGAGGTACCGAAATAATTGGATGGTTCGAATATAGAAAATATTAAATTGTTCGATTCTTAGACTAAGCTCGATTCCTGGCGCGCAGCTTATAAACGATCGACAATTTAAATGCGAGCGGTGACCTTTTGCCCACCTTTTTAAACACGAAGGCCGCCCTCCATTATAACAAGCACGATTTTGGAATTCACAAAGGCTACCAAAAGCGAGAGAGAGAGAGAGAGAGAGAGAGAGAGAGAGAGAGAGAGAGACCAGTATGTTCTTTACCAATTCCAATAATATGCGCATGCGTGCTTTTGTGTGCGTGAGCGTGTGCGTGTGTATAAAGCTCGGTATAAAACAGGCGGGCCCTTGAAATTAATTAGAAACAGTCGCAAGAGCCGTGCGATTGCGTCACCGCTCTCTGCCCATGAACACCGGGAAATCAGAATAAAAATTTTCATGTATATATATACAGAATTTGGGGGACGCACCAACGTCTATGCATATATATTAACAGACGCGCGCGCGCGCGCGCGTGCTCGGTCATATATATATATATATATATATATATACACACACACGTACAAACATACATACATTCATATTTAATACGATTTATAATAAATTCGAAATTCATAGAAGAGGAATGAAAAAAAAATGAAGAAGAAATAATTTACTAATTAAACAAGGTGTATATAGGCGTGCGTGGCAGTACTACACAGGTGTTTCGTGTGTATATAAGACTTAATGACGTATACATATGTATATGTAATAATACATATGTATACGTATGTATACATATGTATATATAATATATATATATATATATATATATATATATATATGTATGTATATGTATATCTCCACACAAGCACGCACACATACACACAAAAGTATAGATTTTGTAGAAAAAAAAACAGAGAGACACACCGCACACAGCGGACTTTATATATAATTACCGAAAAATTCTTTTCCGGACTACACGCCCATACACATACATCTAATGAGTGTATAGTACATACAGACTAGGAAGTAGGGAGGAATATGCAGCTACTGTGACCAAACGGGCAAGGTACATATAATACAAGGAACAAAAGAAGTACAAGAAGAAGGAGAAAAAAGAAGAGGAGGAGGAGGAGGAGGAGAGGAAGCAAAGCATATAGACCTATACGCAATAAACGAGCAAGGACGGAACGAACAGGATTGTGAGGGGAGAGTGGAGGGGGGAGGGGGATACACACCGGGAGGAATCTACCATCGGCGAACGAATGCGTAGAGAAAAAAATAGGGGAGAGGGGGTGGGGGAAGAAGATTCGTTCGAGGACGGGGCGATAAAGAAGAGGAGAAAGCTATACGAGTATATCTTTCCTGTCTGTCGTACAGATCTGCCGATCCCTCTCGCGAGTTTAGCCCGTTTCTTCCTCCCTTTCTCTCTCTCACTCTCTCTCCCTCTCTCTCTCTCTCTCTCTCTCTCCCTCTCTCCCACTCTTCCTCACACTGAACCCCTAAACATAAATACGTATAGACCACAGCGCTAACGACGCCTCCAAAAGCGGGGGCATACTATGGGAATCCCGACAAAATTTCTAAAACGTATACGGCTTCTTTTTTCCCTTTCTTTCTTTCTTTCTTTCTTTCTTTTTTTCATTCTCTCTCTCTCTCTCTCTCTCTCTCTCTCTCTCTCTCCTCTCTCTCTTTATTTTTTTTCTTTCTTTATCTCACTCTCTATTCAAATCCCTTATACACACCACCGCACGTCGCCACATTTTATCAAACTTTATGAGCGCACCGCTGCTGTCAGAGACTTCTCTTCAGTCCTATATATATATATATATATATATATATATATATATATATATACTCTACCTATCTTTGTTACCAAAAACCCACGTTACGGGCTGTATCAGAGAGCTGCGTTTGTTAAGGAAATAAATAAAAAAAAAAAATAGAAAAAAGAAGAAAAAAAATCCTCGCGCGATAATTAAGGTATATATTTATATACTCGCATAAAAACGCGGATATCTTGTGTATAGCCTCGAGAAAGCTTGAGGAAAAAAGGCTTTGTCACCTATCGGCAAAATTACGTAAGATAATATGTAATGTTTAATTACGATATATATATATATATACATATACATATATACATATATATATAACCACACGGTTTATAGCATGAGTGAGTCAATACTTTAACGAATTTTCTCGTTCTCCCGCATAGACCTTCTGTCTTTTTTCCTTCTTTTTTTCTTTTTCTTTTTTTCCTTCTTTTAAAAGAAAGATATACAATAGAGGCGTGGGGAGATACCGAGGTGTCTATATACACATACGTATAGAAAAATATATGTATACTGGGAGTGCGCGAGTTCGTAACTTGAGCGTCAAGGAAAATCCCATCACGACCTTTCCATCGGGGCTAAGTACCACGGATTTTATATTAATGCACGGGTGTTTAATACCATTATAATGGCTAGGGTATCTATCAAATAGGGATACGAGAAGGTTCTGAACCGTTTCGTGGAACAGGGCATAATTTTATGTCTAGTTATTGAAATAATTGTGCCATAACCTCTAAAGCGATGATTTAAATATTTAATCGAATAGTGGAACATCGGTATTATAACGGAATTATCATCTACCTCGCACTGTCTATTTATAAAATACAAGATAAAACTAATATATTTATATATATATATATATATATATATATATATATATATATATATGCGCGCGCGCGTGTGACTGTGTATGTATCAAATGTTGTACCTAAAATGTAAAAAGCGTCGAATGATGAATTTGTTACACGTATACGTATTTCTATACATATGAGTATATATACGGGTGTATATATATAGTCTATAGTATATAGTATATAGGAAGAAAATGTTTGTATAGCAAACGACAGCTTGAATTTGATTGATTTTTTTATAGGATTAACATCACAAAAAAATATAGTCTTCAGTTTCATAAGTCGCTTTTTATGAATCTATTAATTTTTTCTATTAAAAAATCTGTTAGCAATTTTAAGAATTGCTATATTAAAATAATTGGTTTTAGTTTTTGCAAAGTATAGAGGGATTGAGACAGAGAGAGAGAGAGAGAGAGAGAGAGAGAGAGAGAGAGAGAGAGAGAGAGAGAGAGAGAGAGAGAGAGAGAGAGAGACTGGGGGAAAGAGAAAGAGAGAGGAAAATTTATAAGCGAGGATCGATTAATTTTTGCGATACACTCCTGACACGCAAGCGATCAATTTATTATTCCACTTATATCATTACCGCATATAATTAGACGTTACCTAATCACCCTGCCGTCGCTGTCTTTATCTTTACGGGCGTGTAAAAACTAGTCGGTATGCGGGGAGAGGGGGGGGGGCTAGCTATGAAAAAAAGACAAAGGAAAAGAGCAAGAGAACAAAAAGGAAATTTATATAGTGAAAAGAATAGCTCAAATTTGCTTTACGAAATTCAACTTGATCGGCGTGCGATGATATAGATATATACTAAACGTCAAAAACAAAAAGGAAAACAATCTCCCACGAAGCCTCCTTAGAATCAAAGGCTAATGTTTTTTAACGCGATATTTTGTAAACTAAATAGAAAAAAAATTTAAATTCAGTGTATATGTCATAAATTTGTTGTAAAACGTTCTAAAATATCCTTCCATTAAATCTGCATTCGGGTGACCTACTCGGCTCGTTTTCCAGGCTACGATGCTATCCCGTAATCGTCCATATCTGCGCCGAGTTAACATGCTCTTTTCGACGAGCACACGTGCCACTTGGTCACACAACATTTAATGCACATTTGCGCCAAAATTTTTCTGATAACTTGTCGATTTAATGAAAGTGTCGCGAATATAGCTGAAATTATCAATTCGCGCGTATATATAAGAGATTAGGTTTCACGTTGCATTAAATTTCATTAGCTCGCCAGGCAAAATTCATGGTAAATTTTTTAACGTACTCTCACATTTCCCGTACCCAAGATATAGCCAAGATGAATTCGATACAGATTATGAAATTTTCTTCCGTCACGCATGTATAATTTATAGTAAAATCAAGCGAATACGACATGGTATCCCCCATTGTAACCTAAATATACCTTCAAAGCGCTTAAATAGTCAGAAATCGAATTTTCCAGTTTGCTTGAAAATTGAGGGCTTTTTTATTGCTAAAATAGCGAAGCGATCGAAGAAGAGGTAAGAAAAAAAGCCAAGCTCCAACACTTCGTGCCACGAGCAAACAAAAAATAAAAAAGAGACACGGAGAGGGAGAGAGACAGAGAGAGAGAGAGAGAAACGAAAAATCGCGAAGCGACTTCGAAACGATGATGCGTACGGAATAATTATACACTGGCTTGTGCATATATAGGCGCGTAAGACTAATTAAGAATCGAATCGCCGCAGTCTCCCGCGCCGCGTCATCGTCTTAAAATTCACACGAAACGCGTGTGACTCTCTGGCTGCAATGTTTCTTGTCTCTATATATAATATATATATATATATATATATATATATATATATATATATATATACACAATACACACGTACATACAATAAATTGCTAGCGAATTATTCTGCACGAGCATCATTCATCACACATCATATATATATAGCATACGTGCATGCACGTGCGTCCTACGGCACCACGAGGCAGATTAGATATATACCGAGTTCTCAGATATAATTATGCTAGATTGGGGAGACGTGAAGATTAATTTGCATTCGACAAACTGAATAGTAAATGCGTGTGCGTGCGTGCGTGCGTGTGTGTATGTGTATGTATGTATAGATTGATAGATATAATTTTCAATCACGTATGCGAATTCTCCGGTATCCGAATTTTCGAGGGTGGACAAAATTTTCCGAACGATGCGAAAAGGAGAGAATCTCCTGGTTACTATTATAATTATGAAAATCAAGGATAATCTCAGATCTATATATATATATATATATATATATATATATATATATATATATACATATATATATTTAATTATTTATTTAGTTATTTATTTATTTATAATGATATAAAAATTATTAATAAGGAGTTCAAATTACTTTTTCCCTCTGTCCCAGTGACAAGTGTAGAAAGTGTTGTGTTTGCACACACGCGTATGCGCGTCTGTATGTGTAACAGCTTTACAATGCCAATATCATGAAAGGATGAACGCCCTGTGTCGAGTGATCGACATTGTTATCGGACTCCCTCGTGTATAGAACTCTGTGAGGTTGTGCGACAGGAGATGGAGAAGGAGGAGAAAAAAAGTTAACGTCGTCGCTTTGTACATGTGGAAGACACGCACGCGCACGCACACAACGTTCCTCTGTCCGCCGCGCGCAAGATTATTTTAATTGGTCGTCGATAAAACTGTCGACGCGTACACTATATATCGAGGTCGTCGCGCGATCTTCGTGAGGGAGAGCGACAGAGCAAGAGAGAGAGAGAGAGAGAGAGAGAGAGAGAGAGAGAGAGAGAGAGAGAGAGAGAGAGAGAGAGAGAGAGAGAGAGAGAGATATGTACAATGGCATTTTTTCTCCTCCCTATTTTCTGCACGACGCTCAAAGCTAGAGCCGAAACCCGTTATACTGTTATATATGGACATTTGTACATCGGCGAACCAACAGATTAGCCGATGTAAGTCCCACCGCCCTATACGAAGGTACACGAGTTCGATAAGCAAAAATATCGCGACTCCTTATATATATATATATATATATATATATATATATATAATTCATTAACAATCTTGAGGAGGTGTACCAAAAAAGCGAATCACGAATCCGACGCATCCCAATTGATCTAGAAACTGTGTAGGTATAAATATATACATACGTACATACGTACATACATATTATATATATACATATATATATATATATATATATATATATATATATATATATATATATATAATGTATATATCATATAGCCATCAGCCTTCGGACTGATGCAGCACTTTAAATGTCGTTATAAAACTCGATTGCGTCTCCGCTAATCGAACCGATATAAAGATAACGCGAGAAATCCATACACATTGAGGGAAATAATTGTGGACGACTTCGTGTGTGCAGGCTATTTTTAGTATGGTGGCGAAGGGGGGGAGGATGAGGAGAAGGTGGCAAATTAATTTAATCTTTCTCTCGGAAGGTCTGCTGGACTGATTTATTTTATATATATATATAGAATATCCAATATAATTTATGGGATTTCGTATGATAGGTCGGCTAGCGAGTAAAGAATACGAATCTAAATTTCCCCTGTCGAGGTGCCCACTATCACTGATAAAAGTGATGGTTTATTATAAGATATATAAAAAGAGGAATAAAAAGATCATATATATATATATATATATATATATATATATATATATATATATAGAGAGAGAGAGAGAGAGAGAGAGAGAGAGAGAGAGAGAGAGGAGGGGGAGGAGGCGAACGAGGTTCTAACTACGTAAGCTGACAATGTTGCTTGTCGCCTCATAATCACGCGACGAGAGAAGGTGTAGCTTTTGCGCGAGCGCCCGTATGCCCGTGTGTGCGTGTATGTATTTTTAAACCTGGCTTAGCTTGACTAAAGCAGCCGCAGAGAAAGGGACAGAGAGAGAGAGAGAGAGAGAGAGAGAGAGCGCGAGATAGGTTACGAAATGCCGTCTAATGAAACCCAATTTCCTTACGAGCGCGCGCGCACGCGAGAACGACTCCCAAGAGTTACTGAATCGCAAGAGAGACACTAACGCACGCGCCCATTGGTCACACACGATATATATACTATATATTCTTCAAAAGAAAAATTAATTCTTAGAAACGCCGGGACTATTTTTCCGAAAGCATATTTGTGCAGCGCATCGTGTACCTACACGATCGAGACAGGAACGTAGAGAACGAACGATAGCTGGGAGGGTACACAAGTAATTTTTCATTTATTATAAGAACTTAGCTTATTAGAATACCTATAGTGTCATATATATATATATATATATATATATATATATATATATATATATATATCCTCGTTTGCACGTTTTTCTCTCGTATGTATCTATTCCTCAAGTGAATCTTTCGATGGGTGTTTCATACCAAACGTAACTAGAAAACGCGTCGACACTTCCATTATTACAGGTGCGTATTCGAAAACCACATGGGATATTATATATATATATATATATATATATATATATATATATATATATATATATATATACACACACACACACACACACACTCGAACCGACAATAAAAGGCATCGATGCGGAAAGTGCGAAGGAGTCGTTAAAGGCTGGTAACGATCCGCAAAAATTTTCGAGTAAGGAATGCTTAACCGACCGGTCTCTCTCTCTCTCTCTCTCCCTCCCCCCTCTCTCTCTAGCTCTTTCCCTTGCTCTGACTCTCTGAATAGAAAAGCAAAGAGCAAAAGAGGCGAGACGGAAACAAAGATGAAAAAAAAAGGAAATACTTTTTCGCGTTCCACTATCCCCCTCCTCACCCGCTGCGATCACTCGGCACGAGAGATGGCCGATGGCCAGGGAAATAAGTTTAAGTATAGAGAAGGATCTTCGCCGTATGTATTGTGTGTTACGTCGGGCGGGGTGTGCCACGACAAACCTCAGCGCTGCTGGGAGAGAGAGAGAGAGAGAGACAGAGACAGAGAGACAGATATGGATGGAGGGAACCAAGAACATATATATATATATATATAAATATAAAATTATACACGCACAGTAGGTATCGGATGTTTTAGGTTAGGTTAACGGCCTTCCCATTCCCCGATTTTCAGTAGTCGAGAGATTTTTCTCGTTCGAAGGTTAAGTCATTTTTAGAAAATTCCCAAGCGGTTGCACGCAGAGACACATTAGTTCGGCATTTACTCGCTTCACATTCCGCTTCTTTCCGTCAATGTGACTATATAGACGTTGACTTTGCAATTAACCAGCGCGAATTCCAATTTGACGTCCCAAACATTATTAAAACTCCGATATTTCAATATTATACAGCCTGTGTGTAAAATACGAATTTTACACGCTGGATCCCACAGCCGTGCCGTTCACGGATTGCTTCGAACAGCGACCCCGCCCGTCGAAATCGCTATTTTTTTTAAATCGGTAAGCGCGAAATGTAATTGCACACCGCTCATTCCGAAGTTCCTGAGGAAAATGCTATTTCTTAAACGATGTGCTCAAAATCATATTTTACACCTACGCGTTTCAAATAGAGGTGTAATAAATACATTGTAATCCGCAGCAGTAGTAGCGTCATAAAACAAATTTTACAATTTATGTTTTTTAATGAAGTTATAGTGATTTCCGATAAATAGACAAATAATTTATTGATTAATCGAAGACAGATTGTTTTAAAAAAAGATTAAATAAATAAAAAAGATATTAAAATATAAACGTGAATAAAATAGAGATGAAGGAAGACAGAGAGTGCGAGAGAGAGAGAGGGAGAGAGAGAGAGAGAAAAGATTGAGTCGTTAGGCTGATTTAAATTAGCCAACGATGAACAAAACTTCGTTCTGCTTCATATATCGGTACGTGTGGATTTTTAGTCCACTGATATACGCGGATGATATTCGCTGCTTCAGATTTCCAGAGAAGCTCGATATTACGAAATTTTTATAGGGTTTTTTTTTTCGAATGAGTTCTGAAGAAAAATATATATCATCGATAGAAAAAAAATATTTGAAATCTCTATCTATACGGCGATAATGCGTTGACGTAAAGGAGATGGAGGAAAAGATCTGCACGCTCCTCGCGGCACGCTCTAACATATATATATATATATATCACGTGTGAATATGTACATACATAGAAGCAAGAACGATTTATATGGTAAAAACGTACGTAAAACCAACATCTATAAGCATTATCGAGGCAATCAGAAGGGCAAATAGATCATACGCTCGACGCGACTAGCGATAGATAACGCCGGTGGGCCGCGCGATACAAATCGCCTCCCTGTCCGAGCGTTCGCAAGGAGGGAATAAATTTTTATAATGCGCGAAATCGCGCCGTGTCAGTAATACTATAGGAGAGAGAGAGAGATTAGGTTCACCTCTTCGGAAACGCTTTGCGTTTGAAGCGCCTTTGTTTCTGATACTCCCGCTGCCTCCTCTTCTGTCGCGCCCGGCAATGGCCATTTGGCGCGTGCACTTTACCAATACATACACGCATATATACATATATGCATATATACATATATATATATAGATTGGACGCGTGTGGGAAGAAGAATCATATCAGCTTATCGCTTGGGCGATAACGAGAAGTTACGCTTCCGAAGATCGTTTCGTCATTGCGACGATGACGATAAAAAGATTATATATAATTTTTCTCTGGCTCTTCTCCCTCCCCCTACGTCTCTCACTCTCTCTCTCTCTCTCTCTCTCTCTCTCTCTCTCTCTCTCTCTCGCTTGTCCGAGACAATCAATGATTAAAGATACGCCGAGAGAGGAAGATTTTTATAATATATTGTATAAAGATAACGAAAAATAAGGAAAATCTTGCGCGATTTGCTGATATGGTTAATTAATACATTTAAAAAATACACTGGACGCGTCTTATATGTGTGAAGCAAAAGTATGAGAAAAAATGTGCGCTTCGTCATAATAGGGCTGATAATACAAGAAAATTGATATAATTAATAATTATATTATATTATACGATGTTTTAATAGAAGGGAAATTTTAAAAGAAATATCTTCAATATTGAAGAAATATCATAAAATATTATAATTTTATAATTTACTGGTGGTAAAATCGTTTTTATAACGATATAATTATTGTTTTGTTTTTTTTTTTAATTTCTACCTAACATTTGAATTTTCAATTTTTCTTCTATCTGTTGCAACCTTTTGTAATTTTAGATATTTTTTCTCATTCGAAGGTAAGTTTCTCATAGAAAACTGTGTTTATAGAAAAAAAAAAATTATTGAATCACGAAAAATTCACCATTTTAGAAAAAAATGTATTCATTTTCGAACAGAAAATCGTGGAGCTGTGAAAAGTTTTTGCTATCTTTTCTTAATTTTTCGCACGCTAAATATTTTCAAAAAAAAATTTTCATTTGTTTAAAATTTTGTTACTGTTTGCCAGTAACGCCTGTACGTAACGTATTGCTCTGCATCAACTTCATTGCAAATGTATTAATCTGATATGCAATTTTTAACAATTTATTGTAAAAACAATACATTGTATTTAAGATTGATGAATTACTTTGTGATTATAAAATGAATCAATGTGTTGATTAAATATAATTCTTTTTAATCATATGGAAATCGTTAATTTTTAAGTATTAGGTTGAAGTCATTGTAATTCGAATAATTAACAACACGTGTAGGAATAATATTGTACCGACTACTTTACAATTTATGCACTGTTTTAAAATGGCGTTATTGACGAAAACAAATTTTTGATTATACGCGAGTCACGGAAGAGAGAAAGCGAAAAATCTCCCCTCAAAATTCAAAAAAAGCGCCAGTCATAAATTTCAATCAAAATGCTATTTTAAATTCGTTCCTGGTGAAATTTTTGTATGTGTGTGTTTCATACACACACACACATACACGAGCACGCGCGCATACAACTTTTACGCTCCAAATTATAAGAAAAAAGTATTATAAATATAAATCCTAATTATCCATTCGGATTTATTGCAGCCGTTGGCTTCCAAAAATAATCGAGGCGATCGTTACGCGCCAACGCAAGCGCACTCTCTCTTTCTCTCTCTCGCTCTCTACTATGAACTTCCATCATTTCATTTGAGATCGCTGCGCGTTGTTTCTCGCTCAACACACCCGCCGCACACTTTCCGAGTAATTCAGTCATCGAAAAAATTTCACCCGGTATGATGCTTGAATTGCGCGACCATCATATATATATATATATATATATATATATATATATATATATATATATATATAGTGAAAGTTGAAAAAAGTCTCGACTTAACCTCGAAAACGAATTGGAAAAAAAATAAGAATAAAAGGAGGAGGAAGAAGAGAAAGGAAGAAAAACCGGGCAGAGGATATACAAAAAAAACGCGGGCGAATATGCGCGAGGGTAGGTGGGGCAAACAAGTGGAGGAGGGAAGAGGAGAAGGAAAAGCAATAAGAAGAACGAGGAAGGACTATTATAGGCCCCGTGAAAAGAGAGACTGAGAGAAGAAGAGGAAGAGAAGAAGAAGATGAAGAAAAAGAAGAAGAAGCGACCGCGATGATTATAATGAAACGAGAGTATATAGCGATGGTTGAATGCGGCAAGTACGGACCCATATATATATATATATATATATATATATATATATATATATATATATATAGATAAGGAGTTGTCGATCTCTCTTCCTCACCCCCTCTCCCAACCTCCATCCCGATTCTCTCGCAGCTCGGCTCGAGTCGACCTCACTTATTGTCAATAATTGCACGCGACTCACCCATCCGACTGCAACTACTATGTGGATGATTGATTGATTTAACGATCGCCTCCACGTGTTTTTAATTGACCGTGGTCGTCATCGTCGTTTCTTTTCTTCCTCCTTTTGCATGGCTCCCCACCCACCCCTCCCAGCCACCGCCCCCTCCTCAGCAATTTTCATTCCCCAACGCGGAAAATTTTCGTAATAAAGAAGAGGAAAAAAGAAGAAGAAGAAGAAAAAGAAAAATAGAACTAGTTTCAGACGCGCAACGAGACATACACCGAGCTCAGCTTTGCCAATCCTCGATATTAATAATTCTACCCGGCTTGCAACTCTCGCATAATAGTGAGTCGAGAACTGTGATCGACAGTTGTAAAACAAAGCAAAAATCACGCTTTCATTCAAAATTAGAAAAGAAGAGCTCGCTTAAAGAGATTTACGCGCGTATATACGGTTTACAAGAAAAAAAAAACCGGATAAAAAAAGAATAAAAAAAACGGAAAAAAATTAAGTTCAACCGCGAAGGTTATAATACAGATGAGATCATCGCCTCAACGAACGTTCGGTTTTTAGAGCTCTTCCCCTATGTATATATATATAGGAAAATTCTAGTGCGCTCGAGCCAGCACAGCACCCGAGCGAACACAATCGCTTCGTATTATAGTAGGTGAGACCCGAGTGCTCAGGGGAAAGTTTTTTGCCGTTATCCGACATCGTATTCGCATTTATATATATATATATATATATATATATATATATATATATATATATATATATATATATATATATATCAATGGAGGAAGAGATCGGAACAGGTTGGAGCACTGCTTGCTGCTTGCTGCTCCTGCTGCTGTTGCCGGCGATCGAACGCGCTCGAGAATCGCGACTCTTTTTTCCCCGCTTATCTAGTGTATCGGTGAAGATCGCTTATTTTGTTTTATTTGATTTTTTTGTTGATGAATTTTCGGGGGAAAAAAGAAAAATCGAACGTTAAAAGAGTCATGAATTATGTAGTCCGAAAAAAGGTTTCTATTCCAAAGTTGAGCATTTTTTTTGTGTTTGTGCACAGATCGTTTCTAAACACAAAGTTTACAACTCGATGTAAGTCACAAAAATTTTTCACGAATGCGACGACGTCAACACACCTGTCATAACTATCTCGATTTTTAACGGAGGATCTATCGGTCTGTAGAACATATATATTTTATTTTATTTTATTTTCTAAAGAATAAAAATTTATTTAAAAAACACAACCCATTTCAATGACTGTAGAAAACAATGTGCAAACAAAAGAAAGAAGAAAAAATATCTTATAAAGTTAAACTGAACAGTAAAGAGTAGATGATTAGTAATTGAAAAAATTAAACAATCTGTACTAAAATTTACTTAATCATTCAATTTTATTCTGGCGTGTTTTTTAATATTTTTTGTGAAATGTTCGAAGTTCTGGTTTTTATGTATTTTATGTCTAGTGTTGGTAAATAATTTTTTAAATCGACAATAAAGAAATTTAACCATCCTCCTTTTTTTCTCGTTTATAGATATAGTTGAGGCCTTCGCGGCTCATCGTCGAGTTTTTCCTTTGTCGCTTCATTCCAAATACAAGCAAAGAAAAATATGCGCGCAATATTTGTCTTGAAATAAAAATTTTTTGATTGTTAAAAATTATGTCTTCGTCAATGAGAATTTTTCAGATCTGCGGGAGAACATTACGCGTTCAAGGATTCTTGTGTAATAACGGTCAATTTATAATGGACGTACCTGTATTACAATGTTGGGAGGATTGCAATTAAATGAAGGAAACGATATGGCAATTTTAATCAATGATTTTCGGCCGGTGAAGGCAATCGCTCCAAAATCTAAAGACTTTTTTCATCGCTCGCGATGTCACGAATCTAATTTCCATAAGGTGTAAATGTAATAGTGTACTACGAATTAGCGCGCGCGCAGAAACTAACTTTAGTCAAAGTATGAATTTTCGAATAGGGAATTAGTCACCGATATCGCGTCTGGCGTGCGTGAGCTTGCTCGCACTATAGCTTCGTGTAATTATATTTAATTTAGTCGGACTTAACTGAAATTCAAATCCAGATCTAAATAATACCGTATCGGTTTTTGTTTTGCCTGCATGTAAAAAGACGTATTAAATAAAAGTAATCGAATATCTATCTATGCATCGCTCTTCCCTCCCCCCTCTCCGCCACTCTTCCTTCATTAGACATTCGAGATAGCATAATTAATCAGGCTCTCGTTAATTAAGTGCAAATAAATTCCTCGCTCAAACGTAAGATTTTAGATAATCGCTCGTTATTGTTGTTGATGTGTGTGTGTGTGTGTGTGTGTGTGTGTGCCCGCGCCAGTTCTTAAAAAATAGTGGAACTTCACAATATAAGAGAAAAAAGAAAGGATAAAGAAGAAAAAAGTATGGCGCACGCACCCACCACCGTGTTGGTATATTTTGATCGGACACGTGAATGTTTGTGCTCATGTGTAACGCGCACATATTTGCTTAGAACTACTATGTTAAATGTAATAAATGTATATATATATATATATATATATATATATATATATATATATACTTTTAATAAGTGAAACATTAAAATAAGTAAAGTAAGAAGCTGAGAAGATTCACTTATTCAATGTTTGTTTTTTTGTTTACACGAGGTAAATACAAAGTTTATTAACTAATCTACCGACTGAAGACACACCCTCCAGGATAACCAGAAAGTTGACTGCGTCATTTCGAATAAGCGCCTGATATTAATAATCTGAGGGTGGTTACTTTGAGATAATGTTCGAAAAATGCCGAGTGCCACCTAGTGGCCGATGGTAGATCTGGCAGGAAGTGTTGTAATTCTTGACCAATCGAAAAACTGATAAATTCACTCTAAAGTTTTAGATTATATTGTACCTATAATGCAGTTGACACTTAATCTTGTAGTTGAAAATTTAATTGAGAACAAAAAAATCGGTCAAAACGAGTTAACTTACTAGTTTTTTTCGAGAGTGGAGAGCATTAACACTTGGGTTGGGTTGAATAGCGCTACGTATCAGACACTAATAACTATATAAATACGCTTTCATTCTTTCCTTCGGTTTTTCTCGCGGTTATCATTATCGGAGAGATAAAAAAAAAGGAGAATTACCAATGCGCGTTCTTTCGCTGATATTGTGAGAATTGCCCTCAGTCTGTGTGATTATGTGCGAGTACGTGAACACGCCCGTGTCACGAGATTTAAATGCCGCACACGCGCTGGGCGTACCGTCAAGAAAAAGAAAAGAAGGATCGGTTAGCGAGTCGGGGCTCGCTATGATGGGGGAGAGAGAAAGAGAGAGAGAGAGAGAGAGAGAGAGCGAGAGAGAGAGTGGGAAGGGGAGGGGGGAGTCAGGAGAGATCCAGTACTTAATACGCGGAAGGCTGAAAACGGCCTCTCTCTTTTTTTAACGCGTATCGCGGTAGCAACGAGAGAGAGTCGGAAAAGAGAGGGATCTCCGATCCTTCCTCTGTCGAGGTCTCCCTTCCCCCTCCCCCCGCGTCTCACACTCACTCTTTCTTCCAACGACCGTCGTAAAGCAATTAAAAGCACGGCTGCCAGAGCCTGATATATATATATATATATATATATATATATATATATATATAACGGAGTTTTGGCATTTTTTCAACAGCCTGTCTAACCCCTCCCCCCGCCGCCTCCGCCCCCCACACCACCCTTTCAACGTTTTACTATCGGCCCCGTATCCACGGCGATCTTTAAAACGCCGAGCCTGTTGAGCTGCAGCGTCGGCAGGTAGAATTTCTTCGGGGCCTGCTCACCTTGCCGAGTTTGAGCTTACGGTAGAAGGGGCGAAGCGGCGCGGTGCGTGTAGTTACGATAGTTAAGAGTCGCGCTGGCTTTCTATACCTGGGCTCTTTGTGCATTCGGCTCCTAATAATAATCTGGGATACGTGCGCCTGTGTGGGTATTATGCCTTTGTGCGCGCGCGCGTCTGTGTATATGCGAGCGCGCGCGCAGGCATACGGAGTTAAGTAACGGTCGACCGGCAACGCCGATTTACACCGGTATAATATACACACAGTCCATGGATCCTTTAAGGTCCCGAGCAATTTCGTCACCTCGCCGTGTCGATCGTTGTTTAGATTTAGAAGCTTTTCCGATATTGCTTTAACAGTCCATGCGCCAATGGTGCGTTCGAGAAAAATTTCAGTCGACATCGTCTTCTAAGATTTTAGATTGTGCGGATCGAGTCTAGTAAATCATTAACTGGATTATATATACCCGCATGGAGACACGCAGTGTAAAAAGTAATTATTTTGCACCTTCGAAGCTGACGCGGAAAGTCAAGTTTTGTGTAATTATTAAAAAAAAAAAAAAAGAAGACTTTTTTAGTTGCCTGAGCAAAGCGACAATCCTGAACTCTACGCATTTTTACCGTAATCTACTTTTTAAAGCTTTTGTTTTTATATCAGTTATTAAACGCGCGCATTTATCTGATATTCATTTGCTTGCATACTACGAGTATATTATTTTTCTGGTCGAGTTTTTATTCTCTCGATTTTTTAACAATATGAAACAACCAATCAGCACGCTCATACGGAAATTTTAAACATACATCTATACGTATACTTAAATTAACACACTATTTCAATTTTTCCACGGTCATCGGTGCAATTGTGAAACTATAAGATCGGTAAGATGAAGGTTAGACGCTTCCACATTCATATATACATTTGATTACGTTATGTCCGATGCTTCTATGCATGTAATATATATATATATATATATATATATATATATATATATATATATATATATATATATATATTACCATAGCGTTTTCCTGTCAATTTTTCCGTTCTTTCAATACAAGAGCCTGTACATGGTAAAATTGCAATTTTTTACGCAATAACGATTTTTTACGCATTTTTTTACGCTATGAGAAAATAATTTATAAAAATGCCATGGCGTTTGACACAGTAAGCTTCTTATAAAAAAAAAAAAAAAAAATTCCCGCAAGTTAGTAATATCGATTATTTTCCGAAGAAGCTTAAAGGACAATAATGTATTAACAACATATATATAACGACTGACGCGAGGGGACAAAATCGATTCGTTGTGCTTCTATCCCAGAACGCGGCAGGGAAACAGATAAAGCCGGATTGATTGGCCGATAAGTGATAAGGGCATCCCCTCAACCTATGGGGATTTCGCGACGAAATAATTATATAAAAGGGGTGGGTGACAGGGTATATATATATATATATATATATATATATATATATATCTCCACATATAATGCGCAGGGGATCGGTATATTGTCGATTGTTTTGCCGGCGAACGCGCGGGTCGCTGAATAATATATATATATATATATATATATATATATGCGCACATGGAATAAATCGCCGAAACGCGGGACGCTGAACGTCGGAAGCCGAGAGGCCATAAATACATCGAGGAAGAAAAAAAAAATAAAGAACAATAGAAAATGTCTCGTTGCGTGCCCAAGTGTGATTTCAACCCTGATTTATTCGCGCGTCCACGAACCCTCTCTCCCCCCGCCTCTGCACGCGCGCACTTCCACACCCCGAGCTGCACCTTGATTCCATCCTTTTTCCTCCACCCCCCCCCCCACCGGGTTTCTCGTCTTTTCCACATTATCCTATAACCCGCGACATTTTTATCACGCCGCTATTACCGGTCTATACCTCTCCCCTTTCTCCCTCTCTAGCCAACCGAAAATTTATTTCTACAACTTTATCCTTTTGCGGGCACGACGTGTGTGCGTGCGTATGCCTGTGTGTGCGCTCGCGCGCGCGTGCATATATCCGCAGCGTATGCCCGTATGCGGCGGCATTGTGCACGCGCGCGGAATTCCCTGATTTTTATCTCTATTTCGTTCGCCGGGCTCGCATTTCCATTAGCCCGATTATGCATGTGTGTTAACCAGGCGGCTATATTACTATATGACGAATTTCTCTCGGGCTGGAAAAAAAAAGGAATAATACAATGCGTCCGTAATTCAATAAGTCGAAGATAACGTGCTCATCATTTGCGTCCCGTTCGATTATCTTATTTTATTACCTGCGAACCAGGGTATCGTCCGTTATGGGCGTAAAATCTGGGTTTGCGTAAACGCCGATTCAGCGCGAGGATCCAAATCACACACGTCCAAAATGACGTACGCCCTATTGCTGTCATCGGCGAGCGTAAAGTTCAATTTTGCATCCGTACGTATTATTAGTACAATCAAACTTTTAACTAAGCTATTTAAAACAGTAGAATTTGAGTGGCGAAATGCGGGGATGTAAAATTGCTATTTCAACCAATCGTGATAAAGCAAAATGTGTTTACAGTTGCAGAAATCGGTTTTTATAGTTACCGACTGCCGATACAACGATTTAATTAAAACTAAAAATAATAACTAAGGCGTTTTGAAATATTTTTTCCAATGTTCGTATTGTTTCTTTGAGACACCATGTATATACGTAAGTGCACGAGCACCGACCGTGAACGTATAAAAAAAAAAACTTATATTCTCCATAAGCGCCAGAAACGGGTTTTACTATTTTGAATACATGTATATATGTATACGCGTGAAAATAGATAGATAGCCATCTATCTTTCACGTCCCCCCACCTCTCTCTCTCTCTCTTCCTCTGTCCAACTTTCTATACCTCCCGAGATTAACTTCAAGCTCTATTTGCTTTTAGAAAAGCCAACGAATATTAAAAAAAAAGTACTCTGCTCACCTCCTGCATTAAATAAAACAATTGACCCGATTAAAGCGTTTCGCCGCGAGCGCCAGAAGAGGCAGGAAAAAAACGTCACTTCCAGATTTTTATCCAATTAGTTAATTATTATCATTATTTATCGCTCTCTATGTCGAACTTCGGCAAACAATTAATAATTCACATCCCCCCGCCCCTCTTCATCCCCCCCGGAGGTTCGTCCGTCCGATCGACTTTTCCATCGGCGAAATCGGCGACTTTCCATCGTCCCGCCGCCGATTTTCCCGTCGGGTAATCAATTAATTACAAGGGGAGACCTGCCGGATCGAGGCTGATCGGCGCACGATAGACGTAAGCGATCGCAAGGTTCACGCACGTATAGAATAGTCATTAATTCAAATTTATTTAATTAATCGAGGCATCTGCATTTTATGCGACACGTACGATAGTTTAATGCATCGCCCTCCGCCCCGCTTCTTTCTGCTTCATACCCCACCGCCGACAAAATCGGCATTTTGTTACATCGGCATAATTCATCGAACTCTACAGACACACACGCGCGCGCGCGCGCAATTACGCATATTCTTTTTGCATCAGCAACTTTTGAGGAGCACATTGCGCGTTTCGAGCGCGCGTCAAATCTATACAGTCCCGACCGGTTTGATCGTCGTAAATATCATCCACCTCACCCCCCTCCCCCCTCCCTCACTAGCCCAAGCACGTGAGCCCCGATATTAAACAAGCGCGCGGCCAAAATATTTTGAACAGAGCTGAATTTCGTGAAAATCCATCGTATTTTACGCTTTATTATTCATATTTTATTATTTGGCAATCCATTAAACATCTTATGGGGGATATCGATAAAATTAGATTAAAGCTCACCCTGCCCGATAGTTCGAGATGTATTTTAGTAATTTTCAGGTAAACTCAAAATCTGAAGTAATGAAAACTCTTCCAGTCACCGGTAGATGAAATTTATGTTATGAACGTAACGATTGGAAGATTTTTCGAATTCATCGAATTGACAAAAGGACGAATTATAGTGTATATACTGGATTTCTAAAATTTTTTACGATAATTCGATAAAGTTGAAACACATTTACGGGGGAGATTCTGTGTTAAATTGAGTGCAAATCGAAGATAGCTCAGGATTATACGTACATTAAACTAATTATTCATTCATTTGCATAGTGAACATGGTCACATTTGACCTTAATCTTGCAAGATGTTCTTTGTAGATAAGGACTTTGTTCTTTGTATATATATATATATATATATATATATATATATATATATATATATATATATATGGGCATTACGAACACCAGTAGAGATTATTCGTAATCATATTTTAATAATAATGATTATTTTAAGTATTAAAATTAAGTTCATTGTGATCCGTTTAAAGCTAAAAATGCTACAACTATCTAATATGTAAATTGTTACGTAAAATAGGAATCAATAATTTTCGCCGATTATGCATTATATGTATTATAAACTTACATTATTTAAAGCTAAAAATGCTACAACTATCTAATATGTAAATTGTTACCTAAAATAGGAATCAATAATTTTCGCCGATTATACATTATATGTATTAAACACACACACACGCACACACTCTAAATCTAAATCAGTTGAAATCTTATGAGGCTCTCGAGGTGCACTACAATCACAGTGAGAAACAGTCGATAACTAATTGGTTCTCCTCGTATACTATCAAAAAATATTTGAATCTGTGTAAATTTATTAAAAGTAAACGCTGGTAAATTAGTGTATTAATGTTTACTATATACACTTGGTTTTAGGCGTATTTACCGTTTAAATTTTATAGCGCATTTTTTAATTATTATTTCATTAAATATATTCTGCCTTTACTGAATTTTCCAAAGTTATCAATAATACAAATAAATAAAATTTGTTGATTAAGTTAATGTAATTTACCGATCCGTGGTGATTTATGTATATAAATCAGATTTCTGTTGTCATTTATTCAACTCTGAAGCGGAATTTCTAATTATTTTTTAAGATGCTTTTTCATCGATTGATTCTATAAAATAATCAATAGATAATGTCTAATATTTATCGACCAAATAAAATATCAACGGTAAAACTAAAATAGTAAAATTACACCAAATTGTAGTTCTTACAATAGAATTACTCAAAAATCTAATTTCTAATTTTCCTTTCCCGTTCTTTCATCAGTGACAATATTAATATTGGTTATAATTATATCTATAGAGTTGACCATAGTTATTATACAAACTTTACCGACGAAATTACTGTAAATTTAGAAATTTCGAGCCATTCGGGTAGATCAAGTTCCGCACTGATTTAAATTTAGAGTGCGCTGTAAATTATACGCCTCTCGTGTCTCGTAAAAGTTCATACAGGCCGTGCCTTTGGGCTGAAATATTTGAAAACTGGCCTCCTCCTCCCACACTCTTCCCGACACTTCGACGAGACACGCGCGCGCACACTTACGCACATATAACACATTTACAGCGCACATCCGGCAGAAGTCGGAAGTGCGCGTGACGAAAACAAAAGGTGAGCCAAAGTGAAAGAAACGATAATGAAAAGACCAAGAAAAAAAGAAAAACAAAAAAAAACTCACCTTCTCCAACTCGTAGACGCGACTCTGCAGGTGATTCCCGTTGGCGCTCCATTGGCAGGGCCGGTGACCGGCCCACTCGGCGCAGACCTTGTGGAAGCAGGCGTGGCACTCTGGGGAACAAACGAAACCGCACATACAGCAACAACGCGAGGTGATCGCCGGGGCGGCCAATCGACCGGCCCCGCCGTCGACGTCGACATTATCGTCGCAGTCGACCGCATCATCAGCGTCATCAACAACAACGGCGACGCGTCCGCGGGCCCGATGTTGATCGCGCGGCGTCAACGTCGAGCAGCACCTGGCCACGAGCCCGTTCGCCAGCGCGGCGCGACCGTTCCTCTCATCCGGGGCGCGCTCGCACCAGCAGAGCAGCCGATGAAACGAGCCGATCCTCGCGCAGTGCCCGGCCGCGGCTACGGCCTCCTCGTGCCTCGGGCCGCTGCTGGCGCCGCCGCCGCCGCCGCCGCACGTCAACGCGGCCTCGCCCGCCGGCAGGGCCGGCTGCTTCGCGGGCACGAGGGGGGCCGGGCAGCACTGGGCACCGGGGCCGCTCAGCTGGACGATGGACAGGAGACCGGGGCGGGGGGTGGGAAGCAGCAGCTGCTGGTGCTGCTGCTGGTGCTGCTGCTGCTGCTGCAGTGGCTGCTCGGCGAGGCCGTTGCGCAGCATGTAGTTCTCCGAGTCGACGGCTAGGAGTCGGGAGATCGCCGGCGGCGACTTGGCCGTCGTCGCCGCGGCGTCGACGTGGACGCAGCACGGCTTCGACTCATCGTCCTGGTTAAGATGGTGATGATGATGATGATGATTATTGTGCTGGTGCTGCTGTAGCTGTAGCTGTAGCTGCTGCTGCTGCTGCTGCTGCTGCTGCTTGATCGGGGGCACGAGCTGCTGATGTTGGTGCTCCTCGGTAGCGTACTGCAGGTAGCAGGTACTGCTCGTGCTCCGGGGCGTCTGATAAAGGAGCGGCGGCATTTGCTGTAGCTGGGCTGCTGCGGTGCTTATGAGGGCGCCGCGCTTCATTACTATGATTACTAACCGAAGCCACTGGCGCTGCGCCCCGGCTCGACGCCCACGACGATGGTGCTGCTGCCGCCGCCGCTGCCTCACCTGGGAGTGATGCCGCTAATGTAGCCGCGAGCCTCGCGCTTGGCATTAGAGGCTCAGCGATGGCAACGCTCACGATAAACGCGCGCACGGGCACAAAATTTCAACAACAACGACGACAACTATAACAACAACAACAACAACAACATAGACAACGACAACGATAAGTGGGACACACGCACAAGGGGACTGGTGCACGCTGATTTTTTTCCCCCCTTCTTCCTTACTTCCTTCTCGCAAATCGATCCCAGCACCGTTCACGGGGCTTCTTAGGATCCTAATCTAGGTCTTGCAGCGATCGGTCCGGCTCTCCGACGAGTCCTCCTCGTCTCTGAGATGCACGAGGTCTAAGCGGCGCTCCATGGCGATGCTGCTGCCCGTGTGTCTCTGTATGAGTGTGGGTGTGGGTGTGTGTGTGTGTGTGTGTGTGTGTCTCCGTCCGTTTATGGGAGAAGCGCGCAGGTCACACTCCTCCTGTCGAGGGTTTTTTTTAGGTTAGGTCGACGTCGCTCTCGCTCCGCCCCCTCTGTCTCTCTCTCTCTCTCTCGCGCTCTCTCTCTCTCTTTCGCACGTCGCCTCTCGCTCGCATGTGCCGTCAGCGCGTCCAGCTGGCGGAGTCGTTGGCTGGCGTGTATATCGCTCAAGTGCGCCCTTCGCCGATGGGACGGTCGGTCGATTGCGGTAGGATAGGGACCGGGCGCTCTTGCTGACGCTGCTCCCAGGCCGACATGATTACACCGCTGCTGCTGCTGCTGCTGCTGCTGCCGCCGCCGCTTCTATACGTGCTCTACTCTGTACGGCGGCACGGGCGAGCGCGAGTCTTTTACACACTGGTTAGATGGAGAGATCGTGCTCGGTGCCAGATATATGTATATAGATATACATATATGGATGTACATATATATACATATATATATATATATATATATAAATCTATATATATATATACATATATATATATATATAAATATATGTATATGTATAAAGAGAGAGAGGAAAACCGGTTTGGCGATGACGGTGTGGCTGGGTGTGCTGCACAGATACACAGAAGATCACCGCTCTCTCTCTCTCTCTCTCTCTCTCTCTCTCTCTCCCTCACTCTCTTATCGCCTCGCACACACGCAGTTTGTGGCACACTCTCTGAGGCGCGCGCGTGTGTCCCATACGTGTGTACACGCCTAGATATCGCGGAGAGTGTGTGCGGTGTGTGCCGTACAGCAATACCTCCTCTGCCTACCCACCGTTCGCCTATAGATTTTATAATACACTGAGCGCTCGGAGTGTAATAAGGAACCCGAGAGTAGAGCGCCGCTTCGTCTGCGCGCGCGCGCGCATGTGCCTGCGTTCGGGTGTGTATGCGCGCGCGTATACGTGTGCGTGTACATGCACGGTCGGTCGCTCGCTCGTGCTCCGCTCACCGCGATGCCTATATTATATATATATATATATAGATAGGCGGACTCAAAAACCAGTAGCTGCCAATTCACGCACTCTCCTCTCCTTTTTTTTGTTGTCCCTCCTCCCGCTCGTTGCCGTACCTCTCTGGATGTCCTCCTCTCTCTCTCTCTCTCTCTCTCTCGCGTGTCCCTCTTATCCTCTCGCTCTTTCTCTCTCTTCTCCTGCTGCTGGCTCGACACTTATATATTATATGCCTCTGCGTTTATGTACGTGTGTATAAAAAAAAAAAAAGAGAGAGAGAGAGAGTGAGACAGAGCGCGTGCGAGAGAGCGATAAATCTATGAACACCGAGTGCAGTGTCTTTCTCTCGTTATATCTAACATCTATCTCTCTATATCACGGCGGCGATCCTTTTTTTTCTTCTTTCCCTCCTCGACTTCTATTCACGCTCCCTCGTCGTCCGAGCGATGCGTTATGTCTGTTATATATAATAATATCTGAGCGCGCGCGCGTGTTTGTGTACGCGCGCACGTATATCACAGGCGACTTACGCGATACCGCTCACGTATGTAACACGTCCGTGTGTGTAACAGGCGAGTATATCGTATTCTGTCTCTCTCTCTCTCTCTCTCTCTCTCTCTCTCTCTCTTTTGCGGTGACCGTGCGGGGCGCCGAGCGCAAGATAGCTTATAGATGTGTATATTTATATATATATATATATATATATATATATATATATATATATATATATATATATATAGTGCACAGCCGCGAGCCGCGCGCGGCTCTCCGCCCGAGCTCAAGGTCGCCGCTATAATCGACTGGCGAAAATGCCTACTGCTGCTGCTGCTGCTGCTGCTGCTGCTGCTCCACCTCCTACTTCTCCTCCGTACGTACGTGTATGTGTGTATGTACGTATACACGTATTCGGGTACACCACAGCTCGCTATGCGTGTCCCACTCCACCTCGCGAGGTGGGGGTGGGTGGTTGGGGTAGAGGGGCGAGCAGGGGGAGGGGGGGGAGCTATATATCGCGGCTCTGGATGCGTGCGCGCATCTCGCCTCGCTTCTTTTACATATGCGCCCGGGCACACGTGTGTGGGTACATATATAGACGCGCGCGCGCGCGCGCTACACACACGTAACTTCTTTCTCTCTCTTTCACTCTCCTTCTTCCTCCTCTCCGTCGCCTCGTTCCTCGCAGCGCGCGTTATCTCAAGGCCCGCGAGCCGGCGCCGAGCTCGACGCTCCGGACCCCGCTGCTGATCGTCGACGACGTCGTCGCCGTAGCCCCTGCTTCGATTTTCAATTTCCTCCGATGCGCACCGGCCAATACGCGCACCAACGACTTGCGCACATATATGTATATGTGTATATATATATATGTGTATGTGTGTGCGCGCGCGCGTGTGTGTGTGTCTGTAGAAGGACACCGCGCTGCACCCTTACAAAGGATGGGTGGTGGGTGGCCGCTCTGCAAAATCGATAAGCTCGGGGGATCGAGAGCTTAGGGTGCGCGCGCTCGACTGTCTGTCCTCTTATCACCGCTTGCCCGGTGTGCGCAAGTGTGTGTGTGTGCGCTGTGTGGTGTGTGTCGATTTCTCTCCCTAAACGCACTCCCACACACCCGTATGTATATATATATATATCTATATATCTAAACGTCGGTTCTCCTCTGTGCCCTTCCTCGACGTCGGGTCGCGGCGACCTTCCTCCCGCCGCCTCCCGGTGCCGCTGACGCTGCTCCTCCTCCTTCGCCCCCCCTTCTCTGCCCCTACGCCTCGTTGCTCGCCGCTCCTGCGCGTGTAATCGCGAGCATGGCCGACTACTTGGTCTCCTCCGTCACTGTGTGTGGGTCGCGGTCGGTCGGTCGGTCGGCTCGCTCGGTAAGACAGAGAGCACGGCAGGGCCGTAAGCCGGACGCACAGGAAAGCGGTGGATCAGTCGACTCTGCGTTAGCGAGGGCGAGAGAATAACAAAAAATGAAGGAAGGAAAAAGAGGGAGGAGGCAGGAAGCGTGAAAAATCCGAGCCGACGCTCCTATACGCGTATTTAGAATCTATCTCTCGTGTATTTCTTCTGCTCCGAGGGAGCTCCGATTTAAATGCCGGCGCTGCTGCTCCCTCTATTTCTCCCACTCTCTCTTTCTCTCTCTCTCTCTCTCTCTCTCTCTCTCTCTCTCTCTCTCTCTCTCTCTATCTCTCTTGCACTCTCGCTGGGCTGGCCCTTAGCGACCGGTGTCTCGTCCCTTTAACTTGACCGGCGATGGTGGGAGGCGAGGTGGCATAGATGGAGGAGGGTGGGGAAGACCCGGCAACCGGGGGATCGAGCAGCCCGCGCGGTGTCCCCTCTTCGTAAGGGCTCCCCGATTGGATTCACTCTCCGCTCTTGATTCGCGGATCGTCGCGATCGCCGCGCTAAATGCCCTGCTTTCGAGCCGGAATTAAATTAAAAAATGAAGAAGAAGTAAACATAAGGAATCGCTCCTCAGACGGATGGCCAATTTGGATATTTTTAACGCGTGCCTTTCTTACTTGATTAATTTTTTGTTTTTTCGCTTCAACGCCTATTAAGCGTAGGAATATATCTGTATACGTTGGCCATATATATGTATATGTATATATATATATGTATGTATGTGTGTGTGAATTATTAATCCATCCGTGTGTCGAGGAGCCGTTCGCCGTTTCGGAAAATGGCAGCCTCCGAAAGAGCCGGTTCTACCGCTCTCCTCCTTAATATTACAAGCGTTACGGGGGATTCTCGGCACAGCCGAACGATTTTCTGCTTCGTTATTTTTTATTTTTCTTTAAACTTTTATCGGCGTTACCCCCGCGCGTCTCTCTGGCTTTCACCGGCTACGACAGTGTACGTACTTCTTCTTTGTTGTTTTTTCTACGTGCGTTCTCGAGGGGTTTGGAAGGGGGAAATTTTGACGTCTGACTATCCCCCGTTAAACTTTTCGACCGAGCATTCTCTACCGATTCGCGATTTAGACCCGGTCTTTTTTTTTCTTTCCTGCTTTAACTTATGTTTTACTCCCCGCGGACGTGTATAAGACTATCACTCGCGCACTACACTACTACTACGCTTATACACACATACACACTCTCTCTCTCTCTCTCTCTTTCTCTCCCCGGGGGCCGTATAGGGCTCACCTCCGCTCAGCCCTGCAGCACGATGTTGCGATCGGTCGTGCGCCAGGCGAGGAACTGCTGGTCGAGAACAGCCGAGCCGCTCTCTATACTCTACTACTGCGCTCGGCTTCGTGCTAAGCCCTCGCCTGTCTCTTTCTCTCTCTCTCTCTCTCTCTCTCTCTCTCTCTCTCTCTCTCTCTCTCTCTCCTCTCTCTCTCTCTCTCTCTCTCTCTCTCTCTACCTTTGTGTGTGTAAATATACATGTGTAAACGTAACTGCGAATGTGTATTCTAGAAGAGAGAGAGAGTGTGAGCGGCACTCGCGCATGCGCTCTCTGCGTCAATCCCGCAGTTGCGAGCCACACAAAGAAGATTGGGAGGGAGGCTCAGAGAGAGAGAGAGAGAGAGAGAGAGAGAGAGAGAGAGAGAGAGAGAGACAGACAGACAGAGGGGCAGAGAGGGTGAGAGAGAAAACTATATAGAGAAAGAAAAAAAGGATCATTTGTATGTGGGTTGTGTGTATGTGTATATGAACCCTCGTCGATCGGGGAGACACACACATATACGCACACTAAGGTACGAGTCAGTGCGCGTACAAAGCAGTGCGCGAAAGCGAGGGGACTCTTCTCTCCCCCCCGTCTCACTCTCTCTCTCTCTCTCTCTCTCTCTCTCTCTCTCTCTCTCTCTTGCTTTCTCTCTCTCATTACCTCTCGACCGCGTGTATATAATACACCGGCGTCTCCCCCCCAGTGGCATTAGGCAAACCACTACTACTTCAAAACCACCGACACAATCATACGGCGAACAGCCGTTGCCATCTGCATATACGTATGTCCACCTTTTCCGCGATATATATATATATATACTTCGAACCGGGCCAAGTGTGCGTTCGCTCTTGCCTCGTCCACCCCCTCTCCGTCTGGCTTTCCTCGTCGGCAACAGTAGTAACAGTCGGCCCGGCTTGCCTCCTGGGATACACACACGCACACATGCGCGCGCGCTATATACATACACATGCATAAATACACACGCATATATAGCCTGGGGATCTCGGGGGGCCTCGGCGCACTCTCCGACGATGTGCATCATCAGCCCCGGTGTATGTTGGCGTGTGCGCGCGCTGCCGGGGCTCTCTGCGTCGACCGACCGACCGCCCTCCCCGCCCCATCCCTCCCTCGACAGCTGTTCGCAGCGACGGTGGCGACGCACGGCTGACGATGGGACGGATAATATGCGGCTTTTCACCGGCAACATCGGCGGCTGCCGCTGCCGCTGGCCGCCGCCACCGCGACCGCCTGCTGCAAGCGGCTGATCGACCCGCGCCCCGCTGATGTGCCAAGGCTTTCCGCGTTAACGGCGATATCATCGTTATAATGCGTGTATATATATATATATATATATATATATATATATATATATATATATATATCTACACAGAGCTCCCGAAAATGGATAGGTATAGCCTTTGTCCCCGGAGACGGGACGAGATATCCCTTTGGTCTTCCTCTTTGTGTGTGTGCGCGCGTACGCGCATATCGCTGTCTCACTTGCTCACCCCTTAAATCCGGCGCGTGCACGGGATCCTTGGCTGTTCACGTAGGTTCTCTATATGTGCGTGTGTGTTTGTGTGTGTGTGTATGCTCATATGTATATATAAGAGAGGAAGCCGGCACTTTTCGACAATCATTCTTGCGATAGTCTCCGTTTTCGGAGGCGAGGAAAGCCTCATCTCCCTCGTCGTTTCGCAGTTTGTGTACCTTGGGCCTTTGCAGCTGCTTCCGAAAATTTAAAAGGTCGCCTAATAGGTACGCAGTACGTTCGTGTAAGGAAGAAGGGGTCCCTTTAAAATCTTAGTCGGTCGCTGTATTTACACTTTCTTTATCCGAAGGTCAAGCTGCATTCGCCGAAATATTTAAAATTTTTGTCACGCAAGTGGCTGTTGGAAAACAAATTATTAATTTGATAAAGAATCGAGAAGTTTTTAACATGCTTGTTGATTGCAAAATTTAAGTTGTACGGAAAACTTCTCATTTGTCAATGTTAAGAATCTACTAAGATTGGAAAAAGAGAGTCGAAGATCGCTAGTAATATCAGGAAAGGAATAAGAAACAACAAAGTTTATCCTAGAAAACCAGTGAGAACGAGAAAAATGAGATCTACTAGGAAACACAGAAAATCAAAGAGCACCGGAACAAAGTATAAATCAAATTCAAAAACACCAGTGAGAATCAGAAAGAAGCGCAGAGCAGTAGTCTAGACTAGGGAAAATTGAAGAGAACAAGTAAGAACCAAAAAAAAAAACAAAAATTTGCCAGAAAACAAAGTGAAAACTACATGGAACCGATAAGAACAGCACAAAAAAAGAGGAAGAGAGACAATTGGAATAACGCAGAAAATCGAACATCACCGGATCAAACTACGGAGTGAATCGAAGAGCAGACGAGTAAGAACTTGTAGAAAGAGCGGAAGAGAAAGAAAGAGATACAAAGGGAAACCAAAGATAACAGAAGACAGTCGAGGAGCACCACTAAGAACGATCGAGGAAATCGAAGAGCACCTGTGGAAAATCCAACGGGGTCAATAGACAGTCGAAAAATAAGAAAGAGATTCAATTCGTTTTTCTTTTACACCGGTCATATTTGTGTTTTTTTTTTGCCGTGAGTATCGCACGGTCTCGCACTTTTTCAAGAGTACTCCTCAATTTTTCAAGTGCTCATTCGTTTATGCACTTTTACAATATGATTTTTATGCGTTATTTACATCTCGGACTATTATACGAGTGAGAGCCGTTAAAGAACGCACTGAGAAATTTCATTTAAACGTTTAGTGGTATCTCAGAATGAGAAGCCAGCACCGGCAAATTTAGGATTATGCACTGAAAATTTATATATACACATACATGTAAGATGTGTGTGTACATAAAAATAATTTCAAAGCGGACATTTAGTAGTCATAACGGCCTTGCTTCAATTTCTTCAACATTGATGCGCAAAGTTCATTAAATATGTTGTACGACGGAAGGCGTAATATTCCATTTTGCGCACTTGGTAACGGAATCATTACGTTTCAAGACATCAGCTCCGTCTCGTATTTTATACGACGACAGCTGCGAAATTATGTTAAAATTGCGATTCTGTGCTCAGAGCTAAGTAACCCATTAATAAAAAATACGTACACGCGAAGCTGTCGGGGGAATAATTAATTGAGCGGGGGTGGGGCCCTCTAAATCACGAAGGAATCATCGCCCGTGCAAATGAACAAAAATCCGACCCCCTATATATACGCTATAATACCGGTACCCAATAAATTACCCATCGGGGGAGGGGTGGGCGATGTGTAACAATCGCATACACGTCCGCTGATAAGCAAGAAAATTAACAACTTTTACGAGGGACCGACAGCCACCGGCTCAGTCTCAATATCCCCTCCCCCTCCCAGCCCACGATCCATTTGTTCATATTTTTTTATTTTACTTATACATACTCTGCCACCCGAGCAGAGCCGCTCTCTTTCTCCTTCTTTACCCGATCTATCTCGTTCTCTTTCGGCTGCTACGTGCAGTATCAGCCGTTCGCCCCCTACCCCTACACCGCTGTCAGCTGGATATATACATATATACACGCCGAACGCTGCATAATGGAAGAAAGTACGCACGCGCTCGGGGACACAGAGAGAGAGAGAGAGAGAGAGAGAGAGAGCTAGCGAAGGAAAGTATGTATGCGTGCAATGGCACATGCATATATACGCGTATGAAAGGGAGCACACAGCAGAGGCCCTCCTCTCGCGCACCGGCCGGTCTCCGTGAGCGCGCGCACGCGGCAACACCGGTGTGCAAAGAGAAAGAGAGAGAGAGAGAGAGAAGAGAGAGAGAGAGAGAGAGAGAGAGAGAGAGAGAGAGAGAGAGAGAAGAGAGAGTTTCGGTCAATAGCCACGGCACCGGGTTGCGGCGCTGTCTCGTTGCCGGCTCTCTCTCTCTCTCTCTCTCTCTCTCTCGCTCTTCCCCTCTATCTTTCTCTCTCGAGAGAGAACTAGCAGAAAAGAGAGGGATAGAGAGGGAGACCTCACCATCGGCTCTCGGAGAGCCGAGTAATTTACAGCCGGCCTCGCTGGTGCCATGCTCACACTGTGGCCGCCTCTCTCTCTCTCTCTCTCTCTCTCTCTCTCTCTCTCATTCCCTCCCTACGTCCCTCCCTCACTCGGTCAATCCCTCTCTCTGTCTCCGTCACTCTTTCCCTCCCTCCCTCCCTCCCTCGCTCGCTCGCTCGCTCCCTCCCTCACTCACTCACTCACTCACTCACTCACTCTCTCTCTCTCTCTCTCTCTCTCTCTCTCTCTCTCTGTCTCTCTCTCGGTCTTTCTCAGCCGGCTGACTTGCAGCCAGTCTCTCGCACGGCCAGACCAGGGCCGTAACTTCGGTAGCCGCAAACTGGGCGTGATGCTAAGGGTGCGGCATACGTTACATGCTAGTACATCTCTCTCTCTCTCTCTCTCTCTCACTACACACACACACACACACACACACACACTCTGTCGTCCTTTTCGGAAATTCTCTCGGTCCGCTGGACCGCGGATCCGTACCTTGTGTGCCTACTTCATTGTCGTTGAAAAAAAATGGGAGGAGGGGACGTTAGAGCCCCGCACCACGGAAATGACTTTATGGGGCTATTTTATTGAGCGTCCCCGTATAAGAGAGAGATAGAAATAGGTGGACGAATGGAATGAAAAATCACACCAAGGATCGATGTGCGTGTGGTGTGCGCCCTCGCCCCATTCCCGCCTTTTTCTAATCCATAGTTTCAGAAAAATGAGACAAAGAATAAGTTGCCCGCTAATACGGGCCCCGGGGTTCATGTAAACGACTGGCTCTCCCCGCGTTACGGGGAAATCCACGTAAATCGGTAAAAGAAACGTATGAACCAAATGTGCCGATATGACCATCCGATATAGAAATAGCGAGAACATAATTTTTTATGGTCAGCGTATTGGGAGAAGAGAAAGCAACGGTCGGAACAAAAACAAGCGTAATTTGTCCTCTTTACACTTAAATCCTTATATCGACTTTTTGCGCGAACGAGTAAGCTCGAATGTTTCCTGTTCTCCGTAGCGAACCATCTGATCGTTTAATAAATCACCGAGGATAAAGGTTCAATGTTCATAGATTCGAACAAAAAAAAAAAAAAAACACAAAAAAATTCACTTCGCGGTTTAGTTGAGGTGGAAAATTCACATATAACGGGAAAAATAGCGTCATTTCGAATAGAGCTATTGGAACCGCTGGCGCACGACCAAGCTTCAAACTGCGACTTTTATAATTAGAATTACGGAAGCAATTGCGATTTTAATTGAATAAACCGAATATCTTATTTAAATAGACATTTAAATAAAGGTGTATAAGTACACAGAGCCCCTCGTTGATACGCCCCTTCTTGGCTGTAACATCTTAAGAAAAATTATTTCAGTATTATATGTGTACGTTATCCTCGATCTATCGTGGATTCAATTATAATGTAATTGTGACGTGATTTTACGGTTCACCCCTGATGATATCCCGCCTGATATTAAAGTAGGGTGAAATAAATTACACTCAATCTCATAAAGAATTGAATACATTTAATACGCAAATCGATCTTATTTAACTTTTTATAATAGGAGTAGTACATTAAGTTTCATCACTTGCATTATGTTTCATTTTTTACAATACGCTTGAAATACACCGATATATTTTATGATAATTTAAAAATTTAATAAAATCTGCTTTGAGCGAATGCACATATTCTACTTTATTTAACATTGAGCTCTTCACGACTAGCTGTACTATTTATCATAGATATGTATAATGAAATTCATTTATTTAAGTAAATTACATAATTTACATTAATTTAAGCTAAATTGATATATGAAACTTCCATCAACATTTGTCAATTGAATCTAATCTATCTTAACCTTAATATACATAAAAGCCGAATTCTTTTTTAACGTCATATTAATATTTTGAAGTATTTTTTGAATTATTCTGATGTATAATTTTCAACGGACGACCGTCCATTTAAAGTACATCGTAAATAAATTCGTAAATAAATCGAATAAAAAAATCAAGAATACATTGAAGAATCATAAAATCCATCTACTAAGTTATATACTCGAAGTTTATAACAAAGCGAAGTAAAAAAGGAAAAAGAAAGTGAGAAAAAAGGTACGATAGAACAACGGAGGGAAATGGCAAAATTACTTCCTAAACATCTGACACTCTTGGAATGAGCTACAGAGTAGCACGCACACACACATGCGCACAGGCGAAAACACGCACGCACGCTGTGTATATATTGGTGCAAACGGGAGTATCTGCATTATTCTATTCTGCCCCCTCCCTTGTGTGTGTGTGTGTGTGTACTCGTAGAGCTCCGTGCGCTCTTTTCCTCGTCTCATCTCTATCTATCCCTCCCCCTTCTCTCTCCTCCTTGACCCCCCACCCAACTCTCTCTCTCTCTCTCTTTCTCACTCTCTATCGCCCCTCCGACGCCCTCGTGCCCTCTCCTCCCACCCCCACCTTTCGCGAGCAGAAAACTGCCTCTCCCTCCCTTCGTCCCTCTCTCGCTCTCTTCTCTGTAGCTATACAACGCCGTCGTTTTCTTCCGTTCTCCGGTGTAAAACGATCGTACGGACGACTCGCTATGGAATCGGCGAAAATTTTACCTTAATCCCTATAGAAATTATAATATTATCGCTATTATCGCTATTATCGATTGTTCTGTCGAAAAAAAAAATTATATCTATAATAATAATAACAATAAAAAAAAAAAAAAAAAAAAAAAAAAAAAAACAAATCGCTGTCGTTACTGCGTTACCATTATTATATCGCTATTATTGTCGATCCAACTGAAACGGATCGCGCGTTCATTATCGGGCCCGGGAATCGCGCCGGTGAAAGAAACTCGGCGCGTAATCGCGGTAGTCGTATCTCGGGCCATAATCTATAAGGGACACGCGGGTATGTAGCGGCAGCAGGCGGCAGGCGGCAGCGGCGGCAGTAGTAGCGCGCGAGGTTAAATAAAGAACCGCGTAAGGAGCGTGAAATAAAGCGCGGCGAGCGGGCGGGAGCGCGAGCGCGAACCGGGATCGTAATTGCGTGATGCGGGGCTCGAAAATAAACCTGTCGGCCACCGTCTTGAAAGAAGCGAATTCCGCCCGAAGGATAATCGATCAATGTCACTTAACGATCTATTTTTATTAGAATCCATTGTGTATATATCGCATGCGTGTTTCGGGTTCAACAGAGAGTGAGAGAGAGAGAGAGAGAGAGAGAGAGAGAGAGAGAGAGAGACAGGGAGGGAGTTTAGTAATAAATGCATTTCCATCCTATTATCAGCCACAAAGAATAGGCGGATATTGGGTCGATCTTATTCCGGGACATTATCCTCCCGCATTACCACCGTAAATAATGTGCATAAATGCTTTTTCTGATTTCAAAATGGATAGTTCAATCCTCGTTCACTCTCTCCCTGTAGTTTTCTATTTATAAACACCGTCACACTATAATCTCAAACACTTTTGAGGATTTTCATGTATTATATAATTCTATTCATCAGTAGGAAAAGATTTACAATCTTATTAAATTCTCCGTAGTAATTTCATGTACGCATATATATATATATATATATATATATATATATATATATATATATATATATATATAATATATATATCATCTTTTGGATATACGATTAAGAAGATATCGAAGAGCTTGCGACGGTCAGTATTAAAATGTTCACCTCGCATAGTATTATGCAACTATTGTCATAAATTTTCCTTTTACACATATCGTAACGCTGAGATTTGTTCCATCTCGGTGGCAGCTACCTCGTTTAACGACGCTTTTCCACCAACGATGCTTCAAAATTGTTTAATCGAGAAAAAGCCTTTTCGTATTGTGACCGTCATTTTTTACTCAGGACTCCCCTTAAGAGGAACGACAAAGAAAATCTTTTTTTGCGAATGAAAAGCGGGTGAAATGTATTAATCCATGGAAATTGTAAAGTCGCGTAATATACACTGTCTTAACTTGGAATTTGAACAGACTGTGAATAAAGAGAAACGTGAGAATCCCCTAAAATGCAAGATGTTCAGCTATTGTTAATCTTTTTCGAGGTTAAGCTTAAAGCAGCAAGTCATTCTTGGATCGGTTGCAGTTTATTTAAAGAAAATTCATGTTTTTGTTATATTAATGTGAGTCTATATCTTAAATTTAGAATTTGTCAAACGAATTTATTAATTTGGAGCACGTTATAGCTCAACAATTTGTAAACAAGTTCAATATAAATTGCTCTACAATCGTTTAAGGTACATGCACCTTAAACTTGTATAATTTGTAAATATCATATAATGTTCATTTACATGAAATTTACATTTACATAATCTTCATCAAAATTTGTATTTAAACTTTTTTGTTAGAAATGTGTAGTTTATAGAAGATAATATTATGCAGATTATAAAGTTTATGTACATTGCATCTGCGTTGTATAACTTTTAAATTGTAAATTTAATATTAATACATCTTGAATTTACATTCATTTATATGACATTTAATTTACATATTAGTAATATCTAATAATATATTTTAAAATCCATTAAAATCTCTATTATCTTCACAACTTTTTAAACAGTATATATGTATGCTGTGATAACAAATTTAAATTTCATGTAAATTCGGAAACAGTCTTTAATTACATCTGGATTGAATTGGATTACTTGTATTAAATTTCTATGCTATGTATATATACAGGATGTAACAAAAGTAACGATACGCTTATTCGGGAATAAACGATGTTTAGTTTGAGCGTAAGGTGCTTTTGAAATCATCTTCCATTTTTTAATAAGAACCGCCATTTTTAAATGTAGGCTGTATTTGACCATTGCATATCTTTTGTCCATTATATCTTCTACGATAAGGAAGAAAAGCAGTTTTCGACTGAATACTTTTCCAGGATCAAATTAATCGTGAACATTGTTCGAATCAAAGTTGTAGTTTTGTTTTGTTTTGTTTTTTTGGCAGATCTTCATTCAATTCTGAATTTCGGTATTTTTCCTTCAACCTTATATTTGACGAGTGCTTTTGAGGCCAATGAATAACGAAAGCAAGAGTGGTTTTGTAATACATTGTCAAGTGTAATTACACCGCCTACATATACGGAATTTTTCACTGTTTCAAAATCTGGAATCCAAAACAAAGGTTCTCATTAAAAAACGAAGGAACCACTATTCTAATGCCCTTCCCAAATGTCCGTGGGGCTAAAGCCAAAATAACCAATAAATTCCTGTAACACAAACCTATAGAACTTGAACTTTGAATCATGTTCTCGAATAATTCAGTCGTGGAAAATTATACAATGATGTCTTTACTTTTGTTACACCCTTATCTAAAAAATTCTTTCAGTCATTACTTAATTAGTTGACTATAATTGAGCTACGCGAACGAGAAGTTTAAATAAACTTTTGCATACTAAAAGCACGCTGTCGGACATTCGGCATAAGAAATATCATTAAATTACAAAGTACATCTAATAATTTTTGTTGCAACTTTTTCTCCGTATGTAGGAGGTAATATTAAGTATTATAAGAGAATTATGAGAAGTATGCGTATACAGATCTAAATTGACATTTGTATAAATTAGAAAAATTCTTTATTGGCAAAAGTTTATCGGAATTTGAATCCATTCGTACAACATTAGCTTTACAATTCGGTTCAAGCAAGTATTGTATGCATTAAGGCCAACGCATGTCATTGTAAATTCTTAGAAAAGTTTATGTAAAAACTGCTATACGCACAGTTAGCAGTTATGATCGCAAAAAGCTTCGGTAAGCAATTTCTTTTTTTTTGTCTTAATCCAGAAGCGTATGGCCAATAAGAAATGTTTCTTTGTAAAAATACTTTCCGAACCTTTGTTATACGATAACATTGAGCAATTAAAACAAAAAACAAAAAAAAAGAAAACAAATAAATCAGGAAAAATTCTTTCGGCTTTTCTGAATATGTCAACCGCGAGGCATCTGGTTAACAAGCTTTTCAGGATCGAGCGCTGGACATTTGGAGATTACAGAGAAAAGAAAAAAAAATTGTGAAGCGATCGAAATATATTGAAATTATAATACTTATATTCGAATTCATGATGAGGCATATTTAAAAAAAGAAATACAGTAGGAGAAATATTCAAAACGTATGGATAATAATAAAATAAAAAGTTCCGATTGATAACAAAAACTCCCAATTTCCTCCAGCCCAAAAAATTAAGTACTCCGTCTTATTACGAACGTGAGTAATCATATTTTATTAACGAAAATTTAGAGTAATGCAGGCATTCGTGTTAACGAGATCTGGGAATAGATAAGAGGAGGACATGACCGAAATCCGAATAATTTTTTTGATAAGGCGCTTCAAATTATATATTTTATACGCCCAAATGACATTGCTGTATCATTATATATATATATATATATATATATATATATATATATATATATATATATATATATATAATATAATATAATATAATATAATATAATATAGTGACACAGGGCGCAAGGAACAGAAGTGCATTTAAGAACATACATTCCTATTCTATATCTATGTTAACCAAATGCTTACCGGTAATCGGAGCCACAACTCCATTTATGTGGCACGAACATGGACCCAATTCTAGATGAAGGTCACGCGTTCGCTTCAATTTAACGAGGAGATCTTTGACGAGCCTCCGAAACCCGATACAAGGAAATGTGATCAGAATCGGACGGGAGGGGGGTGGATGCGACGTCTCCGTATTCACCTGCTGAATAGAATGCCAGGATACCACTAACAATCATTACTACTATCCCCCGCCCCCGTGTATTCTTTCCATAAGTTCCATTCGCGTGTATATAATATTTCTGACTAGCCAATAACATATCGGATGCTGAGAGATGAAAACGAGGTTTTTTTGCTTCTTTTTTTTTTAATGGCTTCGATATCTGTATCTATAATTTATCTGTGGCGGTAAGTGCGGGTCCTTCACCTATTCATGGTACACCTTCACTTTTTCTGGTAAATTTAGGAACTCGATATTAGATTTTTTTTATATACAGATATTCAAATGGCTGTAGATATCCAATTACGATAGTCATAGAATATTGTAATAAGTCTTTACATTAATGAATTATAAAATATATATCAAAAAAAAAATTCTAAAGGAACTTTACGAGGAAATTTATGTGTTTGATTAAGACTTTTAGTCATATACCGAAAGGCAGGTTTGAGAAAAAGAGCTTGAAAATTAATGCAGACCATGAGATTTCATATTAGCATATTGTACTTTACTATTTATACTATTAAATTTATAAATTATTATACTATTTGAATGCAAATGTGAATAGTGCCTTCAATTTGACATGAGCGAGGACATAAGTTATGAAATTCAATTGTATAGCTTCACGGTTGAAATTTTACTTTACAATATGCGCTTAAATGAAAATTCAAAGCTTATGATAAAATTCAGGGTGAAAAAAAATCATTCAGCCACGACTTTTTCGACTGACTTATTAATTACACCACGATCAACTATTCCCATTGGATCCTCTTTGTGCAAAAATCTCAATCATTCAACTAAAAAAAACTTTTCCGATACTAAGTAAATATTTACTTGCTTTGTACCAAGTATATCATTCCTTAAATTAAGAAAATATTCATCAGTTTTAAGACGACGTCGTTGGATTTAAGTGGACTCTTCGTACATCAAGTAAATACTTTCTTCATTTGAGAAGATACTTTGTCAATTTAAGAAAATAATTTACTTGATACAAAACAAGAACATATTTACTCGATAACAGACATTTATTTTACAGTGTAAAGATAAAAGTTTCCCGCGCACGAGATCCCATATATATATATATATATATATATATATATAGGAACGACATTATTTGTTATAACAAACGTAGACCCCACAAATCGGCTTGGAGGATGTCGCGGTATTTCTGGATGAGGGGGTGGGGATCACAGGCAACAGGAAAAACAATCCACAATGGCGACCTCCTACATACCACGGGTATATATTATAGGCCCAGGAAACGCGGTGGTTTTGACCCCGGCACAAAAGCATTCCGATTTACCCGAGAATGCGGGAGCTGAGGAAAAAATTTTTTACAAGTGCATCGGACATGCGGCACGCCTTGCGACGCAAATTAGACTCTTATAGGGCCAGCTCAAAGAAAAAAAGAATCGTTGCACCTCCTCGGCGCTCGACAATCCTAGTCCAGCCTAGGACAGGAAGACAAAAAGATAGGAACAAATATAGACCTGTACCTCAATCTATACTTTGTACATATATATATATATTTATATTTTTTAATTTATCGATAACAGTGGAAGGAACGTAAATCCAAAGATCAGTTTGTGCTTGAAGATGAGATTGAGAATTATGCGTGGACTATAGAAATGCTTGAATGACATGAATTCGATTCCTTCGAGCATGTTTGCTTTAGTCGAGCTTTTTCTCGTCCAACAGTACTCCACACGAATAGTATTCTCAAACCAGCACGGGCTCAGAACTCGGAAACTGATAAATCCCAACCTTGAACATTAGAAGTCTACCAAATCCAAACTCACGCCACCCCTCTCATATTTGTAAATCTGATTTTTCTCTCGGCTCGTTTGTAAATGCAAAAAAAACTCCCAATATCCTAGAATGCAATGTTCATCGGATTTGAATTAATATCATAAAAATAAAAATATGACATATGTATCTTCCGCAGATAGTTTTTTCTTTACTTTTGGGATTCTATTCTGTGTTCTAAACAAACATCTTTCATTCTCACAATCTACATTTGGTCTTTTAGAAAAGTCCCAATTTCTGATTTATTCCCTAAAGAAAAAAGGAAACACCTAATCTTGGTACCAAATTTTATAAAATAATAAATTGCCGTAAATTAGCTTGGTAGCCTTTGCGTTAGATCAGATAAGATAGATTCCAGTCACATTACGATGTAAAGAATAAACGTCCATTACCATTAAATTACACCCCGATGCCTCCAGCCGACGAGAGCCGACTATCCGAGGTAGAAGATTATTGAAATATTTATGTACGAAGGTGCAATGAAGTGTTACAGATTCGAGAGAAATACGGCCAATTTTAATGCGCAATTCATATTATTTTTACATATATCAACGTTACAATATGAATAATTGTTTTTACTTTTTACTCGAAAACTACGAGAACGCTATTACATTTTTTTTTACTGCTTAAATATTACCAAAACGAAATCTGTTCTGCAGCGGGTTTCATGCTCGATTGGAAATTTATCTATCTATATACTATGCATCTGATGTGTGTGTGTATGTGTGTGTGTGTGTGTGCGCGCGCGCGCGTGTGTGTAGTTATCAAAGGCAAACACTAATCTTACGACACGAGACAAATATAGGCTGCACAGGGGACCGCAAATGTATCGGCTATCCGAGCGTGTAACATATGTGCGTGCGTTCGGTTATAATGTGGTATCAAGGACGCGCGCGCGCATTCGAAAGAAAAGAGGAAAAAAAAAAGAACGAAGCAACCGCAGACGAATTCGATTATACAATTGTTGGAGGAAACGGGAATATTTGTCATAATTTATGATATCGCGTCCCGGAATCATAGAACTTCATATCTTCACTTAAATATACAATGTGACACGTGCTTGCGCTTCATAGCACGTGCCCAATCATAAGGCATTATAGGCGCTTTCCTGATGAAAAAAAAAAAGAAAGAAAAATATTTAACACTTCCATAGCAATTGTTCTCTTCTCACGCCCGGAGTGACACATGAATGGGATTCGAGAAAATGGAAACAATAACGATCAAATACTAAATTAGTTTTTTACTTCTCTGATTCATTTTAAGCGTCGTATCTAGTTTAAGATGTATTAAAAGCATTTTATTCAACAATTTGGAGAGAAGAACATTAAATCTGCTATAAATATTCGAATCTGTTTTATATCGTTTTATATAATATTAAATATATCAACTGACAATTGCTGAAATTAAATTCGAGGCAAATTTAAAAATTATGGATCATACGAATGAACCCATTAAAAATATATAGCAAAAACTAAACTCGATAGCGTCCAAGTAAATGTGCCAATCATGCGGCCAGATACAAAAAATCCCTGCTATTACTTTTGTCAATAGCGATCCATCATAAAAATTTGTTTTTTTTTTTACTTGCAAAAACTGATAAACAGTCATCAATTCTATGGAATACTATTTTGACAAAGTTCAATTTTTTTATGCAAAACAGCTGTAAACAATTGAATTTCCGACATGTGTGTGTCGGACAGTTATTTATAACTACTTTATAACAAAAATTGAACGTTTAAAACTAATCGGGCAGAACTTTTCCAAAATATAAATTTTGATCATGATTGTTGTTTTTCTGTTAATTTTTTCTATCTAATTTAAAACGATAATAAAGTATCGCTGACTTTTTGCTTTCTTTTTTTTTTCTTCATTTTTTCTCCACAATTTTTTTCTGGACTCCAATCGGTCAAATACGTCACGATATTCGCAATTCATATTAATAAACAAAATTTTATAACGCGACTCGCGTGTATTTCAGAATGTTGTGCGCTTAAAAGTTTATCACGGAAAATAATAAATCTCGGTGCGCATGCACGGGAAACAGAAAATTTCATAATCCGCGTTAAATTTAGTCGCGCCCCCTTCGAAAGTGTGCGATTTAATTGCCGCGAAACGATCGAAGCTGTTTTTCCACGGCAGGATAAACGATTCGGAACCCCGGATGTTATATATATATATATATATATATATATATATATATATATATATATATACGTTGAACCCGCGCGATTAATTAATCGACGGGCGATTTAGGTTCGCGATTACTGTACGTCGCGTCCGCGTAAACTTGCGACGACGCGCCACCGACGTGGGAGCGCGTTAAGGCGACGACGGCACCCGAAACTCGCTTGAAATACTCGAGCGGCTTCGACCCTCTCCTCCCACAGCCTCTCCCCCCCCCCACTACCACCCACCGACGTCGCCGCGCTCCACCCGCCGCTCGCCGATTCGTCGAAACGCGCATCGCGAACGCGCGTGAGGGATGAGCAAAAATGATATGAAATACTAACACCTTACACACGCTTCGAATGATTTATATTTTACGCACACACACGCGTGCGCGCATGCGCGCACACACACATACGCGCGAATGTGCAAGAACATACGAGGCATTGAGTGAGATCTTGAATACCTCGCGTTTTCGTCCAAATTCCTGCGAAGCGTGACTCTCTGCTGCTTCATTGATATACAAAAATATCAAAGTGCATTCGAAATGAATATCTTGTATGCGTGCGTGTGTGCGTGTGCGTGTGCGCTCGCGTGTCTCTGCGTTTAACGTTTACGTTTGTGCTTTTTCTAGAAAATTATATTCTTGCATTTCAATGATCTATAATCTTAGCGCTCCCGCAACAAGTTGAAACTTTTGCATCATCGTTACAAACGGATTATATGCGTATCTCAGCTATATATATATATATATATATATATGCACTTCCGTCTCCAAAGTGCTATTATACAATGTCAAAATACATAGATTTTAATTTTAATACAGGTTTAATTTTAGTTCAGTTTATTTTCATTATATATATATACACATTTACATGAAATCTAATATATATATATATATATATATATATATATATATATATATATATATATATAGAGAGAGAGAGAGAGAGAGAGAGAGAAAATAGATAAGTAATGATATTTAATACAATTTTCTCAAAGGTGAGTTTCTAAAATCGAATTAATTTTAAGCCTTTTTGAACGGTGTTGCATATCAATTACAGACTATAAAAAGGATATTAGATAATAATAATTTTCTTCTCTTAGAAAGTACCCGCGCCTTTCTTTTCGGATAAAATTAAGCGAAAATTTCATCAAACCGCTCTGTTAAAAAAATTTCAACACTATTCATTTCCAAAACTATTGAATATCCGAAGATTAGATTAAATTAAATTGTTAATGCATAATATTGCTCATTACTTAACAATGATGAATATTTCAAAATTTAACACAAACAAAATTTTAAATAATTGAAATAAATTTCTGAATATCTCCTGTATTTCTCCCTTATATCGTTTGTATTTTATTTATTGGGTTTGTTTTACTTTACAGCTGTTCATCTTCAATAAGCATTAACAAAATCTCATTTTGTCACGGTAATATTAACATTATTATTTGCATTATTCTACAGTTTGATAAAAAAATATTTCACGTATACCTTCTTTATCGACCCAACGGAACAACGTATAAAGATATTTTTAACGCACTCGGGTCTTTGTCAATCTATCCCATTTTTTCTCCAAGGCATTCGCTCTGAATAGATGCAAAAACGTAAACCTCATTACGGAAGTAGACAACTTCATTTAACGCTACACACTGCTTTAATTTTAATATCCTTGATTGAAAGTTAATTAATGCGCGCCGTAGAATGCAAACGATCGCATGGCGCATTAGTTGTGAATTATGCATGATTAATATTAATCGGCTTTTCAGTAGCAGATATAATTCATACACCAAACGTTTATAGATTAAAACTAATTCATATATGCGCTACATTAAAAATTTTAATTAAAAAAAATACATACATATATATATTTATATATATATATTAAAATAACTGTATTAATGAACATTTCTTGGTAATCTATTAATTATCATACGATCGACTATGTTGAAATACATTACATTATTGTTGTAATATTTTTATTAAATTAATAAATCCTTTTGATATGTTTCGTGAGATTCAAATTATAGTATTCGTCATTAGCTGTATCGGTCACCCGGTCATTTTCAATTGTTATAAAAAGAATCGCGACGCTTCGATAGCAAAACGTACGTTTTCTTTTTCCTAACAAATAATTTTACTTAATTACAAAATTTTTTATACGATAGCATTGAAAGTATATCGTTCCGGACGCGCAGCAGTAGCCAGGAGTTTTCGACACGGTGAAATATTAGCCCCGAACAGTCGGTAAATCGATCCCTACAAAACACCCACAATATCGAATTCTAAAGCTCCCAATTTCTATGAACGTACCTAAGAGGTTTCTGTCCTCGATTAATTTTGATCGACGGCGATTAATCGCAGATTTTAAAATACTCCCATCGGCGTCATTGCTTTTTAAATTTGGCCGATGCACGCACGGACCCCCTGCCACTCGCATATTAATTCACGCAGATACTTTTTGAACAGCGCGCGCGCGCGCGCTCTAATGGTAAGAGAATAAAGATTACGACACTCGTCAATGGATCGATTAATAATTTCGATTATGATGAACCGATGCAAATCGGGTTATATAGAAATAGATTTTTCAAAATTAATTTCAAAATATATATATATATATATATATAGCCCGGATAATAATAGAACCAGGATTACGCGGAAGAAATTTGGAAAGCGGATGAGGCTTCGAATGACGTCGAAACAATCAACGGTGGGTGGCTAAGACCCTCGTAAAATTGAAATCGCTCGCGGAGAATAGAAAAAGCCCATTATTATTAACGATTATACGATTATATTTTTGGATTTGTGTATATATATATATATATATATATATATATATATATATATATATATATACATATGTATATGCACCGTAAAAATTATTTTCGTACATAAATTCGATCCACTTGTCGTGGTTAGATTTTATTTTAAGAGACTCTACGCCGTTATGGGACATTTTGTGTGTATGTGTGTGTATGCGTGTGTAGAATAATCTATATTATATACATATACATACATAGATACGTACATATATCAAGAACTGAAGCGAATGCACGCACGCGGCCGTATTTTAACAAAATTGCTCGATCTCTGTATAAAGCGCCGCGACTAAAATCGGTTATTATCGCTCGAGTGAGTCATTTCACGCGCATTGGCGAATCTTCTGTAAATAAAGAAATGATTGATTTTTTTTTATAAGAATGACAGTTCTCTACGAAACGTCAGTTTGAAATGTTTTTGTATCTTATATAGAAACTGCAATTAACGATATATTAATAAAACTTTATTGTGATAACTATTTATAAGAGACAGCATTAATTCAAAATGAAATTTATTTATAATTGCCTTTTCCTTCTTGTTACTTGTCCAAATTTAACCTTTTTTTTTTGCTGTATCGAGAAAAATCTGATGAATTTAAATAAGTGATTGATGAATTGAAAAATTTAAATAAAAATCAAAAGATTTGATGAATTTAAATAGTTAATTTGCCAAGAAGGGGACAACATATTTTTTTGAATTTGCCGCGTAATTTTTTTGTCCGCAGTAGTTCGTTTCACTTCGGTAATTAAAAAACATTCCAATGCTCGATAGCAGTTGTTGCCGATCCCGTTAAAGGCATTAAAATAAATGTAAATTACGATGAAATTTGCTTTCAGTATACATGTGCATTAAATTTTATCAGACCTTATGTACCAAATTTAAGGCGCAGTCTTGTGAAATGGATAGACGGGACATGAAATTCTATTGATTTAAATCTTTCATCGAGTAATTTATCTTATTAATATTGGGACATTAATTATGAAACGTACGATAGATAAATGAAAATGAATTAAATTTAATAAAAAATCTCACCTAAGTAATTTTAATTATTTTGTGCAGCATAAATTTTTTATTTTAGAAAGTTAATGCTTTTCAAAATAACTAAAGCTTGAACATTTGCATCACATTGTAACAAAAACTGACAATTACAAAAGTAAAAATTTCAGCAGAACAAAATTTCTGCTATAATTTTATACAGTTCAGATATCTGCGTGTTGCGATTTTTGTCAATGTAATAACTACTTTTTTCAATGTAATAACAAAGAAAGATCGACTGAAAAATCGATCTTTTTTAACTCAAAAATAGATTAATAGTACAAAAGTTGCAACTTAATCGGACCGTAAATAATCAAATTTCATTACTGGCGTACTAAAATTCAATAAAAATTAAAAAATAATCTAAATTTTTATTTAATAAATCTCCATTAAATTCTTTTAATTACGCGATTATTTCTTCTATTATTCAATAATTAATAATTTATGTATAGGTTATTAATGAATTTCCATAACAGGGACTAGGTGCACAAATTTTAGCATACGAATTTATGAAAAGAAGAAAAAAAGAAAGAAATGTAATAAACAAAATTAAGTATAAGTCTATCTATGTAAAGCAAGTTCATCTAAAGAAAAAAAGATTATATTTTTACAATTTGAACCTTTCTATTTGATCCGGAAATTGTCGCTCGCGCAAAATTAAGTTGAAAAAATCTTATATAGGATCATCGTTAATCGAAAAAGTATTGAAGAAAAATCCCTCTCGACACTCGCCGCTCTCAATGTGAGCCCAAAACGGAAAAGCTCGCGCTATCGCGTACTCTTCTTCCTGGGGCTGATGTGCATTATATATATATATATATATATATATATATATATATATATATATATATATATATATATAGACAGAGAGAGAGAGAGAGAGAGAGAGAGAGAGAGAGAGAGAGAGAGAGAGAGAGAGGTGGCTCGTCCGCATTTTGCATCTTTTAAATTGGACGCAGACTTGCAAAACCGGCGGAAAAACTGCCGGACGAGACGGCCATGTGAATAAATAGTAGAACCTGGCACAACCGGGAAGTACATTATTATTATTGATTATGATTATTATTATTATATGGACATTTCAAAGAAATGAAAAGAAAATGCTAATACCGCTGAGCCTGATGGCGCGCGCGCGAGCATGGGGAGAGAGAGAGAGAGAGAGAGAGAGACAACGGATTATTAAGCGCACGATCGCGTCGCAGCGCAGGAGATATCGTACTATTTAATGCCGCGCCTGTCTGTATGTATATATATATAGAAATGCGGTTGAAGTATAATAATCATCAGATATTCATAATGGCCCGCAGATGGAAAACTACCTGGATTTGCGAGCTCGATTGTCGAGCGAAATTGAAGAAACGGGTACATATATTACACACGCCCGCGCGCGACTTCAGCACTCGTACACGCAGCTTCAGTTATAGAGGTCGCGCAGCGGGTGTGCATTGTTGCATTATGTTCTGCATATATATATATATATATATATATATATATATATATATATAGGCTTAATACCGAGCTGAGCTTTATGCATAATTTAATAATAATAATAATAATAATAATAATAATAATAATAATAATAATAATAATAATAATAACAACAACAATAATGCAGCGCCGAGAACTTCTCGCTGGCTATGTATATATGTGTTACATGTATATAACACCGTCACCGCTCGTTATACATAGGGTTGGCCCGAGCATTCGCCATGGCCGATCGTAGATGAAAATCAGCGGCGCGGGTACTGCACGCCATTATTAAACGTCAAAAGTGACGTGAATATTTTTTCCAGCCCCCTTCCCCCCACCCCACCCTCTAAAGCACCTCCACCACACCACTCTCCTACGCTCAATCACTCGGCAAAATTAATATCGCGATATAAATTTCAAACTCGAATACGACGCGCGAGAATTGTGTAGAGGGTATGTGTATAGCAGAAGGTGCGCCGAGAGAGTGAGACAGAGAGTGAGAGAGAGAGAGAGAGAGCGAAGGAGAGAGAGCTTTTAGAAATTGCTTGAAAATTGAATAACTGTAGTGGCGCATTATGCAGCATTCGCGAAAAATCTGATTTTACGCACCAGTTTGAATGTCGCGTTAGATCACGCGTGGGTGTAAAATCACACTTTAATATCACGTTTTATATATACTATTTTATAGGATAGCGAACCCAACAATCTGAATTCATTTTAAGACAGAATAAGAAAAGTAAAAAGAGAAAATAGAAGTTGGAAATGGGCAAGCGGATTTGCGGGACTCAGGGGGCGGATCCCCTTCAAATAAAATACTGATACACTTCAAAAACTTCGTGTTTCAGCATTTTAATGTGAACAATAAGAAACAAAATTGCTTAAGTATTAAATAAATTATTATTAGAAATATGTTTGTTAAGAATTCAAAATTGTTACATACACAGGGCCTCGGAATTTTTGTTGGCTTTTATGTCCTTAATAAACCAAAATAAAATAAAAATATAACTATTGACCAATGAAATTTTCTATAAAGATTTATAAGCATCAATTTTATACCATCTCCGCTACAATTACACTTATATTTTAATGTATGGTTACTGAAAGTTACAGAATTCTGAGTTACTTATATCTTCCTACTGATATGGAGAGGTTCACTTCTATGGTGACAGATTTGATCACAACTGATGTTCATTATAAAAACATTTACTTGACTAGATAATATATTCAATTTTTATTATTAATTTGCTCTTCGTAATAAAAGACTGTGTCTTGTCAATGAGAATGTGTTAGGTCAGGAATTCTTTATACATGTGAGCCTCTCCTTGTTAATTCGAAAACTGCACTTATCAGTATACAAACGAGCAAAGAAAGCATTTCCGGCGTGTTAAAAGGACAGTAGAGTAAAATCTGACGACCATAACCCGTTTGGTCACATGATCGTCTTTGTTAACTCTGATAGTGAAAACTGCTTAATTAACGAGTTCCTTGTCAGTGCAGACAATCGCAATTTATTTGATAGTTAGAAAAATTAGTGAATAATGACAGTCGAAACTTCCGTCAGGTTACCCGGGTTATGAACAACCAACCCCTAAATTTTCCGAGGCCAATCGAAGTAATTGAATTGGCAGCTACGACATCTAGCTGATTTTCACGTACGATACATAAAGAAAAATTCACTTACATATTTATCAAGATCCTTAAGATATTATTAGTGGCCTATACTAGCTGGGCCATATTGACCAACGTATTAAAACACGTAAGTCAAAAAATCTAAAAATTGTTTAAATATTAGCATTGCAATCCGCTAATGACTACGTATTTTGCCAATTTCAATATATTATGTGCTATCGGCGGTGGAAAGCAAAACTAATGTAGCCGACATTAGTATACAATAAGTGCCAAAAATTTTGCTTGCATTAACAAAATAGTTAAGTATAAAAATTTATTTTTGAAGTGAAATATATGTTCTGTCCATATGAGCACTGTATTATCTGTATATTAGTGTTGGCCATTTATTATTTATATTTTTATTCAGTGGCGCCCTCGTATACGCGGTGGACGTTAAATTATGCTTGCGTATATGTGTTAAAATTCTTATGCAATATAGAAATGATATTTATAAAGCAGAATTTCAAAAAGCCTGTACAAAAACTTTCATTCAATAGGATTCTATAAAAGTAATCAGATTAATGAAATTTGAGTTTAAAAAAAAATATTTATTATTTAGTCTACAATAAATACATTGAAACAGCTAGAATTAGGTTTTGCTGCTTCGACAAAAATGGAACAAGAGTCGACTCATTAATCTCTCGACGGATATCGCTTGCTAGATCAGCAATTTCTACGCAAATGTGATTTGCTTTTCGCAAAAATTAAAAGTTAATTTTATAAATAATTATGTGACACTTTCACGTTAAAAGAGAATTACACTTAGACTGCTAGCAATCAATTTCCACGAGGTTCAATAAATACATTCTAACAAATGTCGAAGATAAGATTTCTAAAATCTTTAAATTAAAATTAAAATTTTCCAAGGATTTTCATAAATTTTCCTGATAAAATCGGATTTTTCAAGCTTCTCCAAGTAGTAGACACCCAGGAATTATCCCCTGTTTACACAAATATTCTGCAGAGAGAGTTTACATATTCGAAAAAGTTAATCCCAAGTTTAGAGTTATTATTGTATTCCTACGACATTGTAAGCGACTTCAGCGTCAACAATTTTTTTACATTTGGTTTAGCAAAAGAGATATTTTTGTGCGACGATTAAAATGGTCCACCTTATATATATATATATATATATAACGAATCACTGTGATGCCCTTATTCGAAATGAAATTTTCTCTCTGATCCGCCATCATACTGATATACATCCTACAGAATACACATGTAGTTTCCATATTTCGCGGCAATTTCCATTCGTTCGCGCTCATCAGAAACGAATTCAACCGAGTCCGTAATTTACCACAGAATTTCTATACATAATATATATATATATATATATATATATATATATATATATATATATATCAACATATACATTAAATATTACCATTGTCATTAGATCATTCATCAGTTCGCTCTCGAGATCTGAATATGCATTCTCGTTTATTTTTGTACGGGTTTGATGTGCTTTCATTACATTCGGCCTGAATAATTCGAGAATTGAACATTTTAGATTAATTTCCTCATACCGTTTCGTTTCGAAAGATTATACCTGTAATAGATACTGAATGGATGAGGCGACTCTGACGATTGTGGAAATATTAATAAAGATTCTTTCAATGAATACGATCAAAAGCGCGATTTTTATCTATCTATCTATCTATGATGATAGATAAAAAAAGAGACCGATAAAAATATTGGTTAGCTTGGTCTACAAGAGGTGGCATAAGAACAATTATAATTTGTATATATATATATATATATATATATATATATATATATATATATCAAAATTAACCGAGGAACATAAAAAGATTTTTAAAAAACCATTAACTTTACCATTTTCATTATCACACATTGTCTATACGTATTTTTCAAATTTATTTCCGGGGGGATTAAACTTATCGCTATAGTAGCAAAGTATAGAGTCTAGTAATATAACAAAAAAAAAATATGCTACATAAAATAACAGAAGTGCCCTTGACTATAATGATTCCATTGCCACATTTACTACAATTTATTTAATACCATGCACAGAATACCGAAGCCAATTGGATTTCGAAAACTACGGTGGTTTTTCGGAATTTCATAGGATTATGTCCGACCTATTGTGTATTTCGCTTGGTAACTTTCGTGATGTGTATATTAATGATTCATTGATCAAAAGTATAGAAGAACAACGGGGGGTAATAAGCCGGAGATCAATTACGAACGAGGAAAAAAATTCAAATGAAACTTATCTCATTTTCGACCATGAGGATCTTTATTATGTCTTGCACCTAATTGTCATAACAAGGAAATTCAGTTGGTACACTGATGGTGTACACACTTTCTGAAAGTTCAGTCTATATACACATACATACGAAGATGAAGAAGCGGCTCATTATCATTCCGCTACCTGAAGTACACATCAGTCGCGCTTATATGTGCATAATTATGTATACCACAATGGTTACGAGTGTTGGATTTGTATTTTTTTTTTTAAGCAACGCCTTTCCTTCCCCCTCTTCCTCTCAATTGTCGGCTTAAAATTTTATTCTAATTTTCCAATTCTAGGAAAGCGCAAGATAAACCCACGACCTTACGTATAACTTAAAATGGATTCAATGAATTCAAATTCTTATACAGCTGTCAGATCAATTGTATTACGTGTATAATTCGATGCAGAAGACAATGATTTCTCGTTAAGGAAAACTGATTTCGAAATTCTCTTATCGATCCCCATAAAGACCAATTACTATCTATAAACGTAATACATCGTTAAAGAGTCTCTATAACGGTATATTGTATTATAACATAGTATTGATTTGGCTTCTTTTATATACAAATATCGCTCAATGAATAGATGAGACAGAGAGGGAGCGGGCCAGAAAGAGGGGAAAAATGCTAAAACATTTGTTCAAGTTTTCCTCGCATTTGTATCAATTTTAGAATTTATTCAAGTCATGTACGTGCCACATATCAATATGCTGGTTAAATTGTTTGATTAACCTCGTTCGAATGTATTAGTGGCTTATCATGCATATATATATATATATATATATATATATATATATATATATATATCCATACACCATCGTCTCGTTTCGAAGGAAAGTTTGCATTTCTGAATATCTATATACATAGACATGTATGTAACATGCTAGAAAAAAAATCAACTTATTAGCCGGACGAAAAGTACACGACCCGTTCTGTGCCAGCCTCTATAAATATATATACTTTGATAAATTACTCGGCGTAGTATCTACTCACACCCCCGCAGCGTGTGCGTGACGCTCGCGCGGCAGTATACAACATAAATATCCACATACACCGGACGGAAAAAAAAATTCATTCCTACGATGCGGAGAGGGGGAGGGGATATTGTTCCTCCTCCATAAGTCTCTCGTTATAAACGCGAAAAGTTCATGAGGTAGTTTCTATTTTTCTTTTTTTCGTTGTTGTTGCTTTCTTTCTTCCTTTCTTTCCCGCCACGATTCGGAGCGCGGGGGTCAATCGAGCGCACGCACGAAATGCAGAGCCGCGACGAAAAGCTCGGGTGATCACGTGATCTCTATATACTTATGTACATGATGAATTCTTGCCGCTCCCACTTTCTTCCACTTTGTTTGTCAAACAGCCCTTCCAAGGAAATTAAAAAAAAAAAGCATTAAATTAATTACATATCAGACTATTATTCTTTCAGTATATATCCTATATATGTGCATATTAAAATTTATGACTGATTCATTCGGCTTATGGATATCTTGCCCCCTAAAAGTAAACAATTTCCAAAAACAAATTAAAAAATATTGTAATATAGTTCAACAAAAATAGTCGCAGATCCTTCAAAATGTTGTTAATAAAATGGGTAATCTGTACAAATTATCAAGAAACTTCATGGAATATTTTATAATTTATAGTCGTGGCAATTTAACACAGGTTATTAAGGGAAAAAATTCCTGATTTCGTATTAGAGTTTAAATTTCGTATTTCTTGGCTAAACATAGTCCATGAATAGTAAAATTTAGGCATAATAACTGTTTTTGAATAATTTTATGAGCAATCGATAGGTTTTTTAGCGTTTTTTGTATTGGTATGATATTGTTTTTTTTTTTTTTTTTGTTGATATTGGGTATGGTGAAGCTCGCGCTGAAGTCATATTAATTTAAACGACAGAAGCTTAACGGAGAACTTTAGAAAGTTTGACTATTTTTTTTCTAGCTCACTGAACAAAACGGTAATGTAGTTTTGGTCTAGGCTCTGTTAAATTTTGTGCAATGATTAATAAATATCTTAGGAATATATATGTCTTTTTATAATTAACATTTAACAGAAAACAAATGACTTATTCATCAGCAAGTATGGAAACGCGGTATCTTCGTACTGTTTACAATGTTATCCGGTGTAATCAGGTATAATTTGATGACGCGCAGTCGGTACAGTAGGATTTGACAGCGACAGATCGACTAACCAATCTTGATCAAAATATCATCCAATACTTTCGTTTCGAACAAATAACAGGCAGCGCTGATTGGCTCTTGTACTAAAGAATCAGTTCTGGACAATTTACGAATTACTTTTTTTTTTATTACCAACTTAGTTTTAAACAATCATGTGTAATATGCACAAAATGAATTCTTTTACCGATAATGTTAACATTAACGTTTTTCGACTTATAATTTTTCAGTTTTTCATTAGATTGACACTTGGTACAATTATACCCAAAATCATCAAAAATACCCAACTTAATATGTATGAACAAGACTGATAATTGTAGTGACCATGTACTTGTTTAACCAAAAAATAGCTTCAAATAACGAAATCAAGAATTTTTACTTTTGATACCTATTTACCTTTACTTAAAGAGTGAAACATCCTTAAAGCTCTATATGCAAAGTTTTAGCATCAGTATTATTATATTTTACTTGAAATATCAGCAAGTAATATCTATACATTCTGTAACCAATAATGAAATGACTAAATTTATATTTTGTAACGGAAAATTAAGAACTAAATTTTTTGTTTCATAGCGTAATACCAATGTTGCTAAAATTTCTTGAATATAGATAGAAAATATTGAATATAGAAGATATTTTTGAAAATCCAGATTTCTAAATTCTCCATTTCTCAAGATTGACTGTATCTATAGTCATAATCTGATAATTGATCTCGACTAAAGTTAAAATTGCAACAACTTTAAAACAAGCAAGTTTTAAGCAAGCTTCCAAACGTTACTATAGAATCAATATTATCTTCAAATTACAGTACTCGCTATTCCAGTGTACAGTGTTACGTTTATTCATTATATACGTTATTACAGTTAACAGTATACGGTCTCAATCAATTTAGAAATCATAATACGCCCTTATTTTTCATTTCATAAATGCAGATTGACTTCTTTTCAAGATTCATTAATTGATATAATTATTAGTAATTGATCCGTAAATTTTCTAAAATTTACACCACTAATGAAAATCATGAAATTACATTATACTTTTGTACTAAATTTAAAGTACATCGTCGGTAACGTTATATTTATGATTCGCGATACAAATTTTTATTTAATTAAGCAACAATGAATCGACAATTTGAACTATTCTATATTATTAATTTCATTTACCATGATTAATCGATAAATTCAAAACACAGTCCAGATTGCATAATCATCAAATTTCATTAGTTTTGCAATACCGATTTACGATACAATATTCGGTGAACTTTATAAATAAATGATGTAAGTTTCTGTTTAATAAATGTATGTTCGATATCTTAACCATTATGTTAAGTATTTCATTATAGTAATATATCAATAAAGCTCGAATCTTTTAATTTTTTTTATCTTAGACGATGCGTATTCTATGCAAATTTCATAGTCTATATTATATTTAACATCCTTTTTTTAAACAACATATATATACACACACACACAAACAAAAGAACAAGGTATATAGAAATACCAGTTTTCGAGATACCAAGGCATATATATATATATATATATATATATATATATATATATATATACACATACATACATACATACATATATATATATATATATATATATATATATATATATATATGAGAAGCAACGGGGGAGGGGGTAAACGGTTGGTTAAGTTTACTGCCGCTTGCGACTTTGTTGTATACTTAAATATAATATTTGCACAAGTGTGTGTACATTTTCTCACTCTCCAAGTCATTACTCAGCTGCTTTACATAATGCGCGCTCTCCTCACCCCGACTCTACCTCTGACACGCTATATATAATTTATATCTATATATAGAAAACTTCCAAAGGGATCTATATATATATATAATTTTTGACTTGCAACAGCCATTAGAAATTTTGATTAAAAACTCGCGAGATACGCGAGTTTTCCAAAAGGTCTATATTTAAAGATTGCCGTGTCCCCTCTGCGTATGTTTTGGCAGAGTAGCGCTATAATTATTGTCGTTACTTAATGCCACTCCCATATCCCGTATAAACGTCAGGTTCAGTCTTCTGTTATATATATATATATATATATCTAACAGACTGTGAAGAAACATGCGCACGCTAACGAGAATTCTGCGAAGAAACAGTGTATGCAATTATAATATACATGGAGCTTACCGCGGAGGAGGCGAGGACGGGGAGGAAGGAAAGCGCCGGGCTCAAAAATGAAAATTCGCAATTTCTCACCCGCGTCTTTCTCTAAAGATAGAAGCACGCACACACACGCACACATACACACCCATCTTTCACGCAGCGGTTGCTTTTTGCGAGGTGACCGCGGGCATTTGCGCGCGCATGTCCGCGAGGTCGCGCGCACGTATATTTATTATAAGGAAAGCGCGCGGTATATTTGCTAAAGCTTTCGTCGTACGATGGACTGAAGAGAGAGGGGCAGAGAGAGAGAGAGAGAGGGGGGGGAGGGAGAGGCCAGAGAGTGGTAGAGAAACGAAAAACTCACATTTCCAGACGCATTTAGCAATGCTTATTATCTTATCGGCCAATCGTCGATTATCATGTGCATTTTTTCTCAGCCTCTGTCTTCTCCTTCAACTTTCGTTTTCCCTAAAGAAGAGGGAAGGAGCGTGGCGGGTCATACGAGTGGTGCAATAATCGTCCTCATCTATACAAATATATAATGCAAATAGCGTATGGAAAGTTGCATACATGCGCGGACAAAACTTTCTTTCCTCTCTCTCTATAGGCAGCCGGTACGATCACCAGTAACCTAATGATAATTCGAATTATATGTATATCCATTCATTGCTGAGTTCTATGCCCCATTATTTCTATCACTGTTCGCGAAAGGGATTCTCCATCCTGTCTAGAACTATCGAGAAAACTACTAAGGACACTTTCGACACGTAATTCCGTTTGGATCGAGGAGGAAATACTTTATTTTCCGAAATTAATGGAAAAAATTCCTATGGGAATGTAGGCCAGCGGGGCACGACCGATTTGACCGCGGAACGCTTCGCGTATAATTCAGAGCGTGTCTCCGAAATGACCGGCAAGCTCGACCAAATGAGTCGCGAAACGAGTCGCGAGGCATATGATCGTCGGCCAAATCACAGCGGATACAAATCGACATCGTTAACAGGGGGGGGGGGGGGGATTTGTACTCCGGACGCGGTCAAAAGTGCGATGGCACGACTTCTCCCAAAAACACGGTGTATGTAAAAGACAATACGTGTCCTCTTCGCTTCTGCTGCACAATTCTTTCCTATACATGCGATTGCATTAGTCGGAGTGGTAATTATTTTAAATTTATAGCCTTTGTCGTTATTATACTTATTCTCGCGCATTTCTGTGTAAACTTGAAAAAGTGAAACAACATTGCTATACATATGTGTATCTTGCAAAATCTATGGTTTAACATCCTTGTTTTTGTCACACGCACACACACACGCACACACACGCGCGCGCGTGCGCGCGCACACGCACACGCACACGCCCTCACACACATGATCAATAACCTTTTATCATTTATCTTTTCCGCCATTACATGCACGTCGCGCGCGCGATCATTCCTTATGCTTTCATATATTTACATTTCCATTTATATTGATGATACACCGCGAGTGCATGATAAATTTCTCATTGTCACTTTGCATTGTTTTACACACACGAACTTCAACTACGAGGGAGAGTTCGTGCGTAAAAAAAAAAACCCTCCTCCCGCCCCTAACAGGAGGCTTTGCTGATATACGTTCGCGCGCGCGCGTGCAGTTTTAAAATTGCGCGAGTAAACGGGAAGCCGCGCCTGCGTCGCCGTGCGCGCGTTACGCAACTCACATAAAAAAAAATGGCCAATATCTAGTTGTATAAACAAATGCTCGAAAGCACGCGGGTGCAACGAAAAAGAAGAAAAAAAAAAAAAGAACAACAAAGTGCTCGGACATCGGATTTGTAGCGTGAATGATCCAATGTGGCGCGGATATAGCTCATAATAATATAGAATGACGGGGACGCGTTTAAAAGACAAAAAAAAAAAAAAATGACGTTGGTTTCAACGCATCATGCGCGTAGCTATATTATACGTATGCGACCGAACCGGTGCATCATCGGTACAGGCGATGAAAAAACAATCTATAAAAGTTACCTTCTTGATAGCTTTTTTTTTTTTTTTGCTCTTGCCATCTTTAACGCTCGACGAGTGAATTTTGAAAAGCCGTTCACGCTGCTATGGAGAAAAAAATTCCCAAGGATTTTCTACGACATGCGAGATCATCGGAGTATCGTGCTATCGGCAAAATGACTATAGCGTTTTATGACCAGACTCGTATAGTGCAAAAAACATATTTATCATTGCTAATTTATCAGAATAGTAAATTATTATTGCGGTAATCGTTAAATTTGAACACTGGGAGCTCTATTTTTCATTTTTCTAATTATTTATCTCAAGTGTTCAGGGGATGACGTAGGAAAATCCGACCGTCATAACACCGCGTAACATGACAGAAGTTTCGTCGCGACTTTTTAATAATTATAACAGTTTCTACGTTTGAACAATGAGAAAAGGTTGTTAGTCAGCTTATTTTCGCAATAAACAATTATAATTTATCCGATAGTTATGGATATAATGGAAATTACCACTGTAAGTTATGAAATTCTGCTTGAATGGGCATCAAGACACATGTGTAGAACAACAACATACGATCTGCACGTATTTTCTACGCTTCTTACAATTCTCGTGACAATAAGATCTCTGAACAGTCATTTTTCACCATTGAAATTTAGAAATATTTATATTATGGAAAATTGCCGTCAAATTATCATATTGCGCGGTCTTATTTTACTTGGTCAAATTTTACTTTGACACCGTTTTAAAGAACAAAACGGAGTATACTGTATGAAATTACATTTTACCTCAAACATTATCACCTTCGCATTTTTATTTGATTTTACATTATTATATGAATCAGAGTGCTGTAGATCGTGTGATACGACTAAGTAGTAACGAAAAAATTTAGTCAAACAGTAGATGTAGGGAGAAAATGACGTTGTTATACTTTTCAAAAGATGGTTTATAAATTGCCTGCAGATTATGAAGCACGAGCTTCGCAATGAACTACCGGAAAGGTTTTTTTGCAGTATGCATTGGATGTAGTGCCCTCAGGTTCCTTTCGAATCGTTTTAATAACTGTTTCATAACAAACAAGTGACTGACGTCGTTTATTTAGCCCTAAATGCTTTCGCATTCTGTACAGAGAACTAAAACTATTTTTCGCATTTCAATTTGTTCTGCGACGTTTTTTCTTTAATCTTTTCGCAAAATATTATGCATATTGTTAATATATATCATTTGTTTTGGTAATATTTTTTCCCTAATTTATATTAACCCTCAGAAAAAGTAAGTAACTTTATTAAATTGGATTGTAATATTAGGATAACAAACATACGACAAAATTTATTTTTTTAATTCATTTAGTGTGCTAATAATATTTCCATAAATATTTTGAGATATTGCTCTTTGGTATTTTACGCCGAAATTTTTTTTTTTTTTTTGATTTTCAACCATTTTCACCTCACTTCCAAACTATTTTCTAGTATACATTTTATATATTTCCTTTTATTTTCATGTAAGATATTTATATATTTTTTAAGTATATGAAATTTAATGTAATATGTAGCACCACTGATAACATAATTCATGATTTTCATAAAATTAAAAATTTTGTTTCCGTGTACCGAAGATACTTAAGAATTTTTTCGAATTTTATTTATTATGCTGATTCTGAATTATTAGATGATTTTCTTTTTAATTTTTAAATCAAACTTTTGAGACATGTAAATTTTTAAGCTTCCCTTTAAAATTTTCTATTTAAGGTTTAGAGCCAAAAACAAAGATTACCGTTTTTTAACAGTTTTACAATTTATAATACATGTAATGTTGATACTCACTTTTCATAACTATATTTAACGAGAAACGAATTCTGTTAATTGCATTCGAGTTTTCTTTTGTATTTAAGATTTCAAAGAGCGGTAAATAATTATGATTATCAATATCAAGGGGCTGTAGATGTCCATTTCTTTCGAGCGAGCATGTACTCCAGTTTGAAATAAGATCATAAAATGCATAAATCATCCATATCTATTACTGGTAACACAGACTCCTGATTCACGATTGGATATGAAAATAAATATATAGAACCCGACATTTTCCGTTTTTATTTTTTATTAATTCACATTGCGTATTATATTTTATTAATCGATATTAATTGAAACTACACGAATTGCCATTACATCTACTGGCGAAGAATCCACCCCGTATACGAGGGCGTCACTTCACGAAAACAATAATGTCAGCCAGGGGGGAAGGGGTTTAGATAGTACAGACTGTATATGAACCGAACTGTAATTTTAATTAAAAAACAAGTGTTTATACTTAAAATACTTATTGAAATGCTGCACTATATTTTATAATTGCCATAGAATATTAAAAAACAGAGTAAATGTAATATAATTAATCTCTTTACATTTTAATTAAACGCATAATATAATCCGAACAAAAATTAAATAAAATTGTTTATCAAATTTATTTTGCTTAATAAATGTAATAGACGTATTTTGTTTAGAAGCACAGCAATCGTATCGGTGGTAAACGACTGCTTTCTTATTGCTAAAAAAATCGCTTAAAATTGTACTTTATGTCGACTGTTGCTGTAATTAAATTAACAAAGATTTTTATCGACCTTACAGTTTTTATACAATAATCTACTTTTACTAATATCATTACAGTTGGTGTGCTTTTAAACATTTATCATCCTTTCCTTTACAATTCTTAAATGACTTTGTTATGCCATTATTTTTTAAATAAGCTTCAATATTATGTTTTTTAAAAGTACCTCTAATTCTTTCTGAAAAACCTTTTAGCTGTGGTAAAACAACGATTATATTATTTCTATTTATCTCTTATATTACGTTCTCCGGATACTGTTATAAATCTGATTCACTTTCTCTGCAATAATTTTTTCTATAAAGCATACCCGATAATCATTTATTATCTAAGCAATGTTTTCTCATTGTATTTAAATTTTATTAATTTGGTCAACACCTTGTGATAGCTCGGTCATTTGAATATCTTAAAATACATTAATTAAGTTTTGGAATTTTAGGAGCTTAAGGTCAGGAATACAATGAAAATATCAATTAGTATTAATTCTTCTAGAAGTGCAATTCTTTTACATTAAACTAATCTGCTAAAAGCCTTTCGATGCTGTCAACAGAATTTCAGATTACTTAATTCTATTACAAATACTTTCTATGCTTTACTTGGATGTATTTCGGTAATTTTCAGTTTCTTTTTCAAGAAATTTTTAAAGAACTCCGAATTTTCGACTAATATATTCAATTAAAAAATTCTTATAAGCGATGCTTTCACGTACTTCTTGTACGATAATGGCTGACATTTTATATTTTAGTTCCGCCTTCCACCGCCGGTATCGCATATTATCTGTAAAACTGTCAATACACGTGTAACATTCTTGAAAGCGGAGTATACATCGGCAGATACTTACAATAAAACATACGAGTTGCATCTACGAGCTTGTAACGCCGTTCTTTCGCTGACGTAAGCACAACGTACGAAAAATACGAGGAGCATAAATAAAGAAGACTCTCCGCGTTCCCATAAGTAATAAACAATAATTTATGAAGGGAAGCCCGGAATTCTCCCGGAAGCGATATTACGATGCGGAGGAAGCGGCAGGGTGGAGGGGGGGGGGGAAGGTCGCCTCCACGTACTATATATATATATATATACATAGGGGCGCGCGTAAGAAAGGACGAAAATCGAAAGTGGCGGTTGGGATGTGTGTAGAGGGAGGGACGGGGGAGGGGGCGTCGAAGGAGCGTTAAATCCTCACCGGCTGCTCAAACGAACGTGAGGCGGGCCGATGACGAAAGTGAAAAGCTCGGGTCGGGCGGCTTTTTCCCCGAGATGTGCGCGCCTCGCGCGATTCGCCGCGAGGAAGACGGAAGAACGGCAAGAATGAGAAGCGAGGCGCGCGGAAACGTAGGAGGGGGGGGGGAGCGGGGAAAATCTTGGTGGAGGGAGGGGGCGGAGGGACCGCAGGGCGAGGGTACAACGGGGCCAAACGGACGACGGGATAAATAGGCGATTACTTTATTATTATTATTATTATTATTATTATTATTATTATTATTATTATTACTACTACTATTATTATTATTATTATTATTTTCGTTTATTTTATATATTTTTTCTTTTTAATCAAGGAGAGCGGACGGGAGCGCGTCCTTTCGGCGGTTTTGATACTGTCTCACCGCCGGCGCGACTCAATTAACCGTCCTTATTTTTCCCTCATTTTTGCGGCGGCAGCGCGTCGCGATATGGCCTTTTGCGCTCGACAATATATATATATATATATATATATATATATATATATATATATATATATATATAAATATATATGGGTCTGAGCGGCGGCGACGCCGCAGCTTAACCGGCAATAATCAGGATTTACTGCCGACTTTTTACGATTTGAACCCGTTCCTCCATTTTTATTAATTATTATTTCTTGTCGCCTTTACGTATATATATATATATATAACTTGCCATAATTCAACTTCTTATCCGCGGCCCGGGTGGTAAAGGGTACAAAAAGGCCCTTCATTAAGGTGGCCCGAGGGCAAGTTTTTCCTCGGAGTTAATGATTATTTTTAAACTTATTCCGACAGAATATATAGATAATTCGTGCAGCTTGAAAATGATGTAAAGTAATAATTTATCGAATTATTAATTTGACGCTGAAGAGTGAAATATATATTACACGCATTTGAATGGGCGAGCATTGAATATTTATTTATTTATTTATTCTGGTTTGTTTTTAGTACTAGGGAATATAGTATATCCGAAGGACGAATGAGCAGAAAGTAAAAAAAAAAAACTATCAAGTTCGGCTGTAAATTATCAGCGAACGAGGCAGCGAAAGAATATATAATTTAAAAAATTCAAATTTCACTTAGGTCGGCCGCTGGAAACTGAACTAAGGCATTTAACAAAGCTTATACATAGATTCGGTAACTTGGACGGTGGTGTGGGGGGCAGTAAGATTGTTCTTTACTAACTATATTATATTTATTATTATTAGTATTTTCAATATTTCTTAGTAGTAGTTTTTATATTTCAGATTCTACAGGAGCGATTAAAAACAAGGACAGTTTGATTGTATAATTATAATTCTGTTCTGTGATCGAGACTGTTTAAGATAGATGAAAATATTTTAAAACCAATATTCTAAAAGATAAAACTACTAAAATTTTCTTAAACAATCGCAAGAAGATTTAAGTAAGATATTTTCATTTGTATTCTTGTGTTTGTCCATATGAGTTTATTTTCTATAGTTTTAAAAAATTCAGGTTCACCTCATTGGGGTCCTATAATTACCGCACAAGTTCCGAGCTCCTTAAATTAATTAATCTATTGAACAAAATTCCAAGAACGTGTTACCTTCGATTTCTTTGAAATAATGTGCTTTTTAGTATCATAATTGTTTCTATCTTATAATTAAAAATTTGAGCTATTTTTAAAAATGTCTCCTGTTTCTTTTATCCTTTTTTTGTCAGTATCATATTCGTAATGAGCAACCTAGGAAGAACAAATTTTCAAGAAAATTCAAAAGGAAGATATTTCATTAACATCCTCGAAAAAATCAAGAATTAACATGTTTTGAAAATTTTCTTTCAAATTCCGTCGGCTATATAAACAGTTTTTACTTTGAGCCTGAATTTAAATTAGAATTGCATCTTAAATTTAAGCCGCATATATACGAAAACTAATTGCCACGTTTTTTCTTTTAACTGAACAGAAAATTTTACAATTGAATAAGAAACATCGAGATTTTAAGAATTCTAACTTTCAAAATTTAATAAACGGAATCTTAAATTGAAGCTTCACATATAGAGATAACGAATATTTTTATCATTTTTTGACTGCAACGAGGATTTCCTTACACAAATTTATGATACATTAAAATAAATTCAACTTATGCATATCATGATTTGTAAATTTAAGGTAACGAAGAACTTTAAATTTTAAGATACACGTATACACATAAATTAATTCACCCACGTCTCTTCTGCTTGTCCATATTATGTCCGTCTGTGACAGGGAGAATTTCAATCTCTCGTCTGGCATTTATCGTGCGTACAGAGACGACTGAAATACCCCTAATGGAGGGGGGGGGGTCTAAATCATTGGGACTAGACAATTGCCGAAATTAACAGTGCGCGCAGAGAAACGGCACCGAAATTTTCGGCAACAGCGATAAAGCTTAATTAAACAAAAACGAAAAGAAGAACCAGCTTCCTTCGGCTCTCTTTTCCCCCCCGGTCTCTCCCTACCTCTGCATAGGACGAGCCACGCAGTCGACACAGAGAATGTAATATGTAACTCGCGCACGCGCACACGTGCACGCACGCACGTATATATATATATATATATATATATATATATATATATATATATATATATAATGACACGCGTGCGTTTAAGAGCTGCGTGGAGAACACGCTCTCTTGTAGAGCTCCGCCTCGTTCTCTCGTCCCCCCCCCCCAAATCCTCCCCCGCCGCGCGGGCGCATCGTCGTCGGTTTCACAAAAACGTCCGTCCCGTCCGTCCGTCCGCGCGACGCGACTTCTCGATCTCGCGTCCCCGACGCCCCGGCATGACACTGGCCTGCTATATATATATATATATACACACAATGTCTCGTGCGCGAGCCGAGCCTGTGTGGATCCGACACATGGTTTTCAAGGTTGGGCCGACGTAAAAAAAAAAAAAAAAAAAAAAAAAGAAATAGAAATAGAAGACGAAAAAAAAGAATGAAAAAAAGAAGAAAAAAAAGGAAGAACCAGCCGGAGAAGGAAAGGAAAGGAAGGGGGGAGAGGAAGAGCCGCACGTGCGGCCGTAGTAAAGCCGGCATTAGGCCGCCTCCTCGTTCGTGATGTCGGGCGACTAACCCGTCCGCGCGCATCGGCTTCTATGTCATGGCTATAGTATATATATATATATATTATGTCAGCATAAGCAACTTCGAGTATTAGCGTTTTGTGGATATACATATATATATATATATATATATATATATATATATATATATATATATATAGCAATCGAGTGTAGGCGTAAGCCCGTGCGCGCACCGAGAATAATCCGCGAATCGTAAGCGCGGTGGCCGCGGTGTGAGGAGTCCGCTGATCGAACTGCCAGAGATTACGCAAGAGCGTCTATTGATACACACACACATACGCACACACACATATATCTGAATATCTGTAATGTATATTATATAGCAGTAGCACGATGGCCGCAAGATAACAAGGTCTAATATACTTCAAATTTATAATTTCGCTGACGGGGGCGGGGGGGGGAGCATACTTTGAACGTCAAATTGAAATAATAATTATTGTTATTTCTGTTTTTCCCTTTTTCTATTGATTTTTCTTTTAGTAGTCTCGGAGATTGTGCCAAGCTTACTTTTGATAAGGTGAGGCGCGCGCACGCACACGCGCAGGCACGCACGCATATGCGCGCGCACAGTGAGAGGGAGAGAGAGAGAGAGAGAGTTCATAAGAGATACTATATTAAAATCGAGACTGACGCTGGAATACATGCCGGGAGAGGAAAAAATGGTTTACGAGCGCGAATAATATCAGTTGGCGGGGGAAAAAAAACGATATTAAAAACGCAAAAATCACTTCTTTTTTTTCTTTGTATCCTCGAACTAGATATCTATATAACAATAATCCACGGAACGGCGGAGAGCGAGTTTTTATTATCGTGGCCAACCGTTGCCACTTCGGTCGAACTTCACTGTTTAAACGAGCAAAAAAAAAGGCAAAAAAAAAAAAAAAAAAAGAAAGATATAAATATCGTGCTGCTTCGCGCGTATATCTACACACGTTATCGCCAGTGCGTTATATCATTTTACAAGAGCATTCGTATATATACAATGTAGCTTAGGCCGCAAGTAAGTATTTTTTATCGGACTCGCGATCTTTTTATAAATCTTTTTATAAATCATATCGCCCCCTCGGCGTGAAATCTAAAATATACATGCAAAAATGAGAATTACAGTTTAACGATGCAGCGAATGTAAGTTAAATATTCTCGGCTATTCAAGATACATTGTATTAAATTCACATTGTTTGCATGCGATTAATGTGAATCTATTTTCAGTTAAGTGCAACTCATCAATTTCCGTCAAGTAATATTTCGCGAACCCGCAGAAAGAGCGAAATGTTTTGAGATATTTGTACACGGACTGGGAATTTACACTGAATTATAGAAATATGTAAATGTATCTTAAATCGAATTTTACGAATGTCTGTACGTTAATTATTGAGGAACGTTCCCGTTAAATATACAGAATTTGTTTAAGCGTATAGTTCAGTCAGAAAGGCAACAAAGCATTGGACGGCGTGCATTATAGGCACGAAAGTCAAATATCGATCCGAATTAAGCTTTGCCGAATAGCTCGTGCTTAACTTTGACTTGTCCTCTATTTCACCTGTTCGTATTTCATGCGCGACTTTATAACCGAATATTTCCCACGCCCGCGCACAAAAATTACCCCCTTATTATAAATTTACATGTAAATACGCGGCCCCGCTAATTATTTCTAATCTAGCGAGAGATCGCCTCATAATACAATATAACACGCATTCGCTCGGCCACACAGTCGCACGCGCGCGCGCGCGCACACACACACACACACACATCTAGTACAAAGTTGAAGAGAGGAAGAGGAAGCAAAAAAAGGTCGCACGCTCGAATGCTCGCCGGAATTCGGGATGCCGAGTTAGAGTGAGAGAGAGAGAGAGAGAGAGAGAGAGAGAGATAGAGAGAGAAGCCCGGAATTAGGTTGAAGTGTATAAAGATGCCAAGCACGTGATTGCATAATTTTTACATAACTTTTGCCAAGTAATCAATAAAAACGAATGGGTGACTGTGCGATCAGGGAGAGGAGGAGGGTTAGCAGCGTGTAGCGCTCGATGCGCTTGCAACTTTAATAAAAGTAAAGCACACACGCGACACACACACACACACACCGAGAGACAGGGAGAGAGAGAGAGAGAGAGAGAGAGAGAGAGAGAGAGAGAGAGAGAGAGAGAGACGCAGGAGCTATAGGGGAGGAAGAGGAGGGGGGTGTTTTAACGAGAATAAAAGCGTACAGGACGCAGGGAACTTTGGCGGATTGAACGCAAACGCACGTACGCACGTACGCACCGCGATGATGATAATGCACACACACACATATATATATATATATATATATATATATATATATATACATATAGTAAATAAAAAAAGTTATTCTGCGGAGGCAGGGAGACGGGCTGGAAGGGGTGGCGGAAGGAAAGATAAAGAGACAAAAAAATATTGGAGAGTCGAAAAGTTAGCCCGGCGGAGACCGCGAAACTGGCCGCGTGCGCGCGCGCGCAAGCGCGCGTGTGTATTATATATAAGCAGAAGATTGACTCTTCCCGCGCATGCGTGTTATCCCTCCACGCCTCTCGCATCTCCCCACCTCCCACCCTCTGCCCCCCTCCCTCTCTTGCGAACGCGCGCGCATCGTGAGGATCATATTCAAGGTCGCGAAAGACTGCTCGATCCTGAAAGCGCACCCTGCGATGATGCGACGGTGTATATATATATATATATATATATATATATATATATATATATATATACGTATGTATATAAATATAATGTAAGCAAGCGCAAGCGCAAGCACGCGCGATTTTTACCAGCCCGAGGCTCCCCCCGCCCTTCCCCCCTCGCCCTTTTTCACTCACTATCTAGAGGCACACGCACACGCACACACACATGCACATGCGCGCGCTCGCCCTTACACGTATACATATATAAACCCGTTGCAGGCCCCTCCTCGCCCCTGCGTCGGCGCACACACGCAAGCTCACGTGCGCACATACAGTCTCACACGCACGCATACAGGGACACACAAAAGGCGTTTCTCTTGTATATTTTTATAGAAAGAAAATCACGTCATCGACGATTTCGACGATTGTGTGCGAGGTGAAGGTAGGCGGCGGGGGGGGGGGGCTTGAATTACTTTTTTCCTCCTTCTTTTCTCTCCTCCTCCTCCTCCTCCTGCTTCTCCACCTCCTTCTACTTCTCCTCTTTATTTTCGGTGTCAAAAGGACTGTACGAATGCAAGCCGCGCGGCCTTGGAATTCTCGCACGATTTTGTTATAAACTGCCGTGTGCAGTGCGAGGTCTAATAATAAAAATGCGTTATCGATCTTCGGGCTTTGAAAATTTTGTACATCTTTCTTCACAGCCGCTGAAGTTTCTTCAATTAAAGCTCGCCAAACTGTCTACGCGTCCGCGCGCGCGCACACACACACACACACACACACACACACGGACAAACAGATACACTGGATGAAAGATTGTGAAATGGCGCTTTTGATCAAGCACTTTGACTGTAACCACGTTTCGCATTATTTATTAATAATAATTTACAAATACGTTGGCCAAAAATTAGAATTCTTTATTATTATACGTATATTATATATATATATATATATATATATATATATATATATATATATATATATATATATAGATTAAATGAAAGATGGAACATATTCTCTGCCAAAAGTTTCATCTGTAATAATTTTGAAAATGATATATACTTTTCGTTTGCTCCGGATACGACCTTCGCAAGGGGTGGGGTGGGGGGGGGGTCGATAAAATAAATTGACCGTAATGAGATTTTTTAAATTATACGTTTATCTGACTTCGAGGCTTCGATTTATCGCGACGGGTGAGCTAAGAAGGGCAAACTCTAATTTTTCTGCCAGGCGCTTGAGCAAAATCGAAAATCTTTATCGATTAATTTTTATTTCATCTCTACTTCGAATCTAGGAGAATTCAATGAAATATATCGACGGCACGGAAAATTAAAGTAACCTTGCTGCAAAGCTCGGGCCGGAGCGTTTTGTCGCAATCCGTTGATACGCTGTGTGTTCGTACGCATGTATATTTAAATTTTTCAATCTTACTGGAACCTCTGCCAATTTCGTCTCGAAAAGCTCGCTTATATAGCTTCATAAATTTAAGCTTAAGACTGGCACCGGTTCTGTCAAATAAAAAAAAAAATTAAAAAAAAAATAATAATAATAAAATCGGTATTTATAGTATTAATTAAAGTAAAAATGCATTGGGATGCGACGTATATTTATATATAAGATATAAATTATTTCTACACAATGAAAATTTCAAACATAAGTGCGCCTATAAGCCCCTTGCACTCTTTATAAAGTATTTATATATATATATATATATATATATATATATATATATATATATATATATGTATATATATACATTTACGGAGACCTAGTTTTTTTTTCTCAAAATCATTTCAGTGCCAGAGAGTTTAATCTACGGTAGCTCAATATTTTAGGTTAGTTTAAAAAAAGAATTAATATTGTATTTTCATTTGATCGTGAGAAATGTAAAAGAATGAAATTGGCATTTAACGAGGATCGTATCATTATATTATATAAATAACTTATTAAGAAAGTAATTAGAATCTTTTAACGTTTATGAGAAATAGAGAGGGAGAGAGAGAGAGAGAGAGAGAGAGAGAGAGACGAAGGGAGGAAGGAAGGGATGGTGAAAGGGAAGGAGAGACTCAAATTTATGAAGAAATAAAGAGTGACACTAAACGTGAGGAAAAGATAAATTTAGCATAAGATAATGCAACATAAATTATACGTAAAAAATACTAAAATGATACTAATACTCGGCTCATATTATACATTAAAAATAAAAGCTCTATTATAATACATTATAAGCATTTAAGTGTTTTATAATTATATACATTGTATAATCTATAAAATAGCAAATAATAATTATTACCTAATTATCATTTACGCATATCCTATATTAGAATTATTGATATTTTTTAAAAATCTATTTGAATCCATCCTTTGCGTCATTTTTAAATTATATGATCTATAGAAAGTGAAATATAGCAATATTTAAATAATTCTAGGAATTTTTTTAAGATCTAAGCTAATCAGCTAATATCTGGAAAATAAAAGCGGCTTTTCGTGCTTTCTTTTTTAATATGTATATTCGAGTTAAACTGTAACAGGAGCAGCTGACGCAATTTGACACTCTTAATTAAAATCATTAAATTTTTTTTATTATTTTACACTTTCGTACTATTGCTTCCTATTTTATACTGTCTGTCACATTATACGGAAATTCTTTTATTATGTATGAATCTTATTAATTTATATATGAATGAAAATTATTATAATTTATCATAAAATTATATTACATTATTATATTTCCTTCTACTTATCACTTATTTTTTTATAATAAAAGAAAACTTTGATTTAGATTTTTTTGAAGGGCTGACGATAGCGGGTGATATGAAGATTATAAAAAAAAAGTTCCTTAGAGATTCTTTATAAAGAACAATTACATTCTTTCATTTATCATGATCCAAGTATCTATAATTGAGTCTATTATTGATAAAATACATCTACTACATTCTCTAATTATAATTAATCAATCTTGTTCTAATGAGGTCTATCGATATTATAAGGAGATTACTATTTTCTTCGATCTATATACATAATGCAAAGATTTTTCTACTTCTCTACCTCAGTTCACTATCATTTACTTGTTAATAATCGCTAAAATAAAGAAGGATTTTCTCGTTCTCCGCCGTATGCATAAAATTATACAGCGTGAATTATTGCCGCGATCTGCATTTTGCATAATGCATAATAAAAGCGTTAACTGGATCTCTCTCTCTCTCTCTCTCTCTCTCTCTCTCTCTCTTATATATATATATATATATATATAGCAAGAGATGCAGTCATGGGGCGGTATCATTTTCTACATATATCGCCTATACACTGTTTTCAATCGAGGAATACACACACACGCGCGCGCGCGTGCGCGCACAAAGAGTTACAGTTTTGAAAATGTTCTTACATGTAAAATTATTATTAACTCTATCCCTCCCTCCTTCTCTTCCCCCCCTCTCTCTCTCTCACTGTTTCTTTGCGCGCGCGCGCGCGCGTGTGTGCGTGTGTGTGTGTGTGTGTAAACGCAATTTACAGTAGTAAACAGGTTCGTATTTTTTTGTGTTTGTTTTTTTTACAAAGGGTATATGACTTTTTTAATGTGCTTTTTATGATCGATTGGATAAGAAGTCCCGACATCGTTGTTTTTCTTCTATAAAATTAAAATTGTCGTGAATTAATTACTGGCACTGTAAATCGTATTCAAGCATGCTCTCTTTCTCCCCCCCCCCTCTCACTAAGCCTGTGTGCATATGTGTCACCGTTTGTCCTTATACAGTGATTTTACTTTAATTATATAACGAGCCGCTAAAAGTATTTTATTTTATGAAACTATGTATTTTTGTATATAAATATGTATTATATATATATATATATATATATATATATATATATATATATATACATACATGTATACCTATATATACACACAGATATACATATATACATGCATTTTGTTCGAGTTTTCCTCCTCGGTTTATCACGCGGGCGCGCGCGTATGCGACCGTACACAAGTTTTTCTATTCGAATCGCGGCCGCTGAATACAAAATGACGTTGGCCGGGGAAGGGGAAGGGAGTAAAATAAGATGCAGCCGCAAGTTTTAATGAGAAACAGGATGTTATATATATATATATATATATATATATATATATATATATATATATATACATATACACACACCTATACACACCTATAAACATATATTCCAGGAGCCGGGTATGTATGTATATATTATACTTGCAGAAAGGCGCTCATTCGCTCGCCGCCGCTCCTCCTTTGCCTTTGCTTTATAGAAAATTTTTGTGATGAATTTAATTGATATTCCGCGTGCGAGAACGGTGGCAAAAGCGCAAATTGAATAAAAAATTCATGACTCTCCATATAATACGAACCGTGCATTAAAGCTCGAGGTGCCGTCGGATATTATTATGCCTCCTTGTTGCTTTTTTCTTGCTTTTTCTTTTTTTTTTTTTATGGAACTTTTATCAACTTATAGAGAACACACTTAAAACGAAATCCAATGATATAATGGTTAGGAAGCAAAAAAAAAAAAAAAAACGAAAAACAAGGAAGAAAGAATCGAGGAAAAGGAAAAAAAATTCTAAATAATTTTTCTCGAAGTGTGTTTCGTGCATATATGTATGTGCACGCACACAACGGAAATAACATTACGAAGTCGAAATTATAGGCTCTCCGGGCTCGTCTACTTTTGATTCTTTTAACGTCTCCCGGGAGCCTTTCTCTCATTCTACTCTCGTTCTATTCCTGTTTTATAATCCTGTTCTTTAGCACCTACGCCATTTATGCGAAGAATGCGACTATGGAGATAGCGATAAAAATATAAGAAATGCTAATACTTCACTGTTAAAAATAAAACAAAAAGAGCTATAAATTTAATTCGGATTTTGAAATTCACCTCAGTTTTATTTGCAGTAAATTTCAGAACATTAAATTTAACTGTGCATTAAATTTCATCACACGTTAAATTTAACATTTATTTTATATCACAATTGGCAAGCTTAAAAATTTATAAGATATATAAAATTTAATGTGGACGCGAAGGAGCTAAATCTCGTAATCTTCATTAGCGGATCCTCGGGGCCAATTTTTACCGATCGAGCAATGATCAAGTACTGGTTCAAATAACATTGTAAATTGTATAAACGGCGATTTATTTGAAATTTTCGCCAATCGTCCAATCTGTCCGCGTCCATTTCGCCGTTCCTACGAAGTCTCGAGGAAATTCATGGAGCTGCCCGGAAAACATCCGCGTGTTTTGAGCACCGAAAATTATCCACGGATCTTTCGAGCCTTGCCGAAATAATCTTGCAAGGAAAAGAAAAACAGATAAAGAAAAAGAGAAAGAAAGAAAAATTACTTGAGATCGAGGCAGCCCCGATCCGACGCGCGAAAGGCGCCTTCCAGTTTATTGCACCTAGTGCGATAGGCGACCGAACGGTTTTATTACGGTCGGCGTTGCAGCTGTTTTGGATAATCCGCGCCCCACGTGTTTTACACGTATCCCGAGTTTCCGCTGGCTTTTTCCCATGCGCCGCTTGACAATATTTTGACGATTATTCGAGAACCTGGATATTTTACACACATACGCGCGCGCGCATACACACACACACACACACACACACACACACACACACACACACACACACACACACACGCACACGGAGAGAGAGAGAGAGAGAGAGAGAGAGAGAGAGAGTAGTTTAATGCTGAGCCCTCGACACTCTTAGTGGTGAACAATTGAGTTATTTGCGATTATAATAAATAGTATTTCAAAGTATATACTGTTATTTTGGCTTCTTTATACTCATACACCATATTATATTAATACACGGATACTAAATTCCAATTATTATAAATGAAATAATAAAAAATATTCCCAGTTCTCACGAGTACTTTGCGCTCGAATTGTACAGATAGGCTTGGACAGCCCCTTATATTTAGAGCGGTCTGGTCTAATATACACCATAGAAGCGGCGTATGATGTCATTTATATATCGTTTCACAATTTTACATTACACTTAATTTGATAGTATTATACGTTACAAATTCAATTGTATATTCAATCCCATGATTTTCTTGGATTTAGCGTTTACGATTTGGACCAAAATTAAGAAAGACTAAATTTAAAAGTCAGACGGGTTTAAATCTAATTAGCCGGACACAGAGGTCACATACTTTGTATAGGTTTATTAACTTTTCAATGAACTTTTATAAGAAGGTTTAACGTCATTTGTTATATCGATTGTATCTTACATGCACAATAAATTACATAAGAAATTGGAGCGTTTCTTTATAAAACGTTCTATAATGTATAAGAAATGTTCGAAGAACCCCTCGTGTAAAAAATTACGAATATCTATACTTGAAAAGCTTTATATTTACAGTGAATTAACAACAATGTAAATTTTCTATAATATAAATTTAAATTATTAATTTCTATTTATTTGCGAATTTCTTGCATTAGTGTGTGCAACAAATAAAAAAAAAACATCTATGATTCCATTTAGTTTTTGTAATTGATCTATAACTTTTCATTGAAAGTGCATTGTACCAGAATTATTTATAACTTTTGCAACAAATTTTAACTTTAGGGACAGCTTTATTTACTTTAAATACGACAATATCTACTTTAAATTTTCATATAATTTATTTCTACTGAATTTACTTTAATTCTACACAAATGATGCGAAATGTTTAAATTATTGTGAAGGAAATGATGCGAAATGATGGTAAGTTTAAAACTATTTAGACAACTATGAAATGAAAATAAATAATAGAGCCGATCTATATCGGACAGTGGAACATTTCGAGTGTACGGAGGTAATTTAGAGCGGACAGTCCTAGAAGTAAAAAAATAAAGAGAGGGGGGCGTAGGAGGTAAGAAGGGGGGCCGCCCCCACGAGAGTAGAGGAAAACAGCGCATAGATAACCATAAAAAGGGGATGGAAAAAATCGTGAAGGAATTGGTGAGCATCGGCTACATTATACATGTGCGGCAGCCGAGCAGGAAGCGCGCGCACAAATGCACACACGTGCATACACACACACACACACATACACACGCGTGGAAAAGAAGAACCGACGATGCTGCCCTCGCGCTGCAGCACTGCAAGCATCTCGAGATCACCGCAAGTACCGTTCGGCCGGCCGATCGGCCATTTCCGACAGTGCACTTCGTGCTGGGCATCTCTACCTGACGATGGCGACGATTAGCGGCGACGAAGAGGATGACGACGACAGAGAGAGAGAGAGAGAGAGAGAGAGAGAGAGAGAGAGAGAGAGAGAGAGAGAGAGAGAGAGACAGAGAGAGAGAGTGAAAATAGAGAAAACTTAAAGCTCCGTTTTCAAATAATCCTAATAATGATTCGGCAAACTTTGGACCGATTTATTCAGTGAAAACGATTATTACTGTGAAACAGCTATTATCAACTATTATGTATTCCACTAACAGTATTAGTATATAGATTCTTCAAACAAATCAGTGGATACGACCTTTAGTCATTAGTGAGCAATCGCTGATTGAAATAGTATATATAATGTTTACCATTCGGAATCGGTGAATAAAATTATCGATTCGGACTTAAAAAACTTTGCAATATTACTCCGATTTATTATTGAATCATTGCTGAGTAGAACAGCTACTTTTTCAAGTTTCTTTTGTGAAATAATACTACATTTAATTCATGGTTGTATTGACAAAGTCGATCTGTGCAATTGTTCAGAATTCGTTTGTCACTTTTAACGTCACTTTCATACAGATTCTTCACATACTCTGAACAAACATGTCCTTTTATGTGTGAGTGTGTGTGTGTGTGTGTGTAGATACGTGTATATATATAATACATTATATATTTATTCAGCCCAGACGATTCGTACGCATTACTGCCAGTATGAATATTCTATCGGTATTATTACGTATTATTCGACATTATTTAACGCATACGACAGTTTCGTATGAGATAAATCAATTCAACAGTGATATTCAGCAGTTTTTATTAGTTTGTATACAGTAACTCTTTAACAGTTAAAATAGAAGTGGATACACTAATCAATGATATCAATAATAATTAATAATCGGTAACCAATAATACTAATCAATAATCGGTAGGTAATCTTCTACTGGGAAAGCAAGTAAAATTTTGGAAATCCATGCGTTCGAACAGTAATTCTTCAGTAATTCGAACTGATTCTCGAATGCAACGCTATTTCCACCAGTGATTACATACCGTCCCACTAAAAAAAACAGTGCGAGTCACTATTTACACGGTGTGTCTTAGTTTTGCATCGCGCATACAGTAGGACACTCACTCACTTAGCAGTCCTATATTCACTGATTATTAACAGTGAATGGTAGATTTTTATGGGGTCAAATTTTACAAAGAGTATATATGATATTCGACCGTAAGCTCGGTTACCTGCTCCAAGCTTCTGTATTCATTCTCAAACTATAAAACGGTAAATTTTTCACTAATTTTTCAGTGACTTCGATTTTCCACGTAAAATAGTTATTTTTCTCTTATCACCAGAAATTTATAAATATCGCTGCCGAATTGCTTTGCTATAAGAAACGATGAAATGTCCGGCAATTCATTGAAAAAGTTTCATACTGACAGCAACGCAAACTCCTCTACGGAATATGTTTAATGTATAATGAAAATATTAATTGTGTATTACTTGACCGCAAGGTAAATACTGAAGATCATTTAAAGGTTATAGGTTTTTTTTTTTAAACAAAAACTTTAGTTGTCACTTGACTAATGTTAAGATTTTTGTTATTTTCATAGTGATGAGTATGTATACAAATTTTTAATATTCCACAAGTCAAAAAAAAAAACAAACAAAGCAAAAGATTAAATTACAAAATTAGATAGTAAAAGTTAACCTGGCTACAATAATATAACTCGCATGACGCGCGATTGGTAAAACCTCGACTGCCCATCGCCGACTACGGCTGAGATTATATTTGCAGAGCCTTACGGACAAGTTCGGGGATGAAACCTTGGGACGGAACGCACCCCTCCTATCCTAATTACAGCAGCCCGGAAGCCCGATTAATTCATTCGAGGCAGCTCACTTCAAGTTTACACACACACACACACGCACACACGCGCGCGCGCGTATATGGCAGTTCAATTACGGGAGATTTCGAGGAAGTCGAGCATTGAAATGGGAAATGCACTGAATTTACGCTAATCTAACCCTATATGGTCATGTTATATAAATGACAATATAACCCCACGTTCTCGCCAGGCTCACTGCACTCATTGCTTCAAAGACACGCCTCGAAAGTCGAATTTTCAAATATTTCCCATTTCAAAAAGCTATTCAGGAGAAATCCATTTGCTATACTTTGCACTTTAAATAATCCCAAGGGGTTAAGTATATGGTCCAAGGTCAAATACGTAGCTGTACGTCACATGTTTCGTTTCCAACACATTCCCAGAATGAAAAATATCGGAGTTTCCATTTAAAAGAAACGAAAAAATAATAATAATAATAAAAACTGACCTCGGAGCTCAGAATTAAGCTTGGGCTTACGGTCAAGGTCATCATTGTGATTCCATTGACAAAATCCCAATGCAATTTTTGTATATACGATTTTCTCCATAACAATGCGATCCTGGAAAAATTCTTCAGGTCTATTATTTGTTACACCTATGCAAAAGGAAGTGAGATATACACTGGGAAAACTATATGCGATATAGTTGCACATAGACGATATATATATATATATATATATATATATATATATATATATATCCCAGTCCGCAAAAAACTCGCCTGTGGAAACATTAAAATGCGTGTGCGGAGAGAAACCTCACCCCCTCCCCCGCCGCCGGCCCACCCCACCGCCACCCATTTATACATCCCGTCCGCTTGTTCCAAAGCAAAGCTGTAAAAGTTTTATCTTCTCTCGTATGGTGCGCGGGCGCGCGCTCGCTCGCTCACTCGTGCGCCCGCGCGGATACTTTTTTCTCCTCTGGATCTTGCAAAATCGAAGACGGAATATATATATATATATATATATATATATATATATATATATATATACACGTGCCGCACGTATCGTGCGGATATCGTGAGAATGAAGGGGAATTTCGTATATATATGTATATAGAAGACCGATATAAATATGTAAATAACGTATGTATAATTGCTCGTAAAAGCTGGATAATTTTACAGCTTTAATTTCCTTAAGAGCTTTTTTAGTTTACCCAGCAAGACTATATATACATAAAAGATTTAGCAATGTATTTGAATAAAATGACTTTGCATCTCGTTTTGCGTCCTACTTCTGTCGTTTTGAGAAATTAAATGGCAAGTCTTTATGTCACTGTTAAAAATAAAATAAGAAGGAGAGGTTCGAAAATTCAAAATTTTCAGCTGTTTCGTAATTTTATAACTCTCTTGAGGGTGGAAGATGTTTTGTCAAGTGCAGGTCTCCCCTCCCTCCGGATCCTCTCCCTCGCCCTTCTAACGCATACGTTTTTATCATCCCCAGGGCTCGACCCTGACTCCCGCGGAAAAGCTCACGCTCGTCAATCGGGAAGAAATAAAGTTTACGCGTCAATTGTGGGAGAACGAAGAAGTTCCCATGCCGAATGATTAAAAACTTACAAGGAAATGAAAAAAAAAAACCTGAACGTTCAGTGAAACAATTGTGACTGATAGAGGAAGAAGAAATTAAGAAAGGAAGGAAGAATTAAAGAAGATTCGCAAAAAATTAAATAGCAGAAGTCATGAAAGGGAGTCGAGAGACAAAGCGGGAGATAGAGATAGAGATAGAGAGTGAGGCAGAGAAAGAGAGAGGGAGAGAGAGAGAGAGAGAGAGAGAGGGAGAGACGCTAAAATATGACAATAAAAAAGGCAATGGAGAGACTGAAGCCGCAGCGGTTATACCGTACCAGCGGTTCTCTCAACGCGCCATTCTCGATTATATATTTTAACAGGACGACCTTCTTCATAGTCCTGCGGGCAAAGAAGGAGAGAGAGGCTGTGCGCCCGCGCGCGCGTGTGTGTGAGAAGTGGAGACTTCTTTTTCACTGACCGTTCTCAATACTTTTTGCACTTACAGCCTGTCATGTATATATACTCATATCTGCACATACATATATAAATACCCTTTGCTGTCCGGTGCCTTTCAAAAACTTTTCTAAAAGGAGAGGGATTTCTTTTTGGCTCTTCCCCACCCCTGAAAAGATCTTAATCTTGCAAATAATCAAGATGGATGCATTGAGCTGTACCCTTTGAAAAATTCAAAAATCAAAAAGAACGGCGAGAAATTTTTACCACCGAAATGTCTGACAGTATCTCGATAATTTGTGGCTGAAGATTTTTTTGATGTATATACAATACACATGTATAAATTTATCCGTGCAAAAATTCAGTTAATCTTATTAACTTAATTATTCAATTGCGTGCCGATGGAATCCTTATTTATAACTGTTGCGCTTGTTAGACAGTTCGCGTGAAAATTCTATGTCGATATTAACTTTGCCTACTCGCTCGCCTTGATAAGATCAGGCTTTATAATTGGGTACATCGGGTCTAAATGAACATTTAGAGGAGATTCATTTTTTTTTTTCAATCACAGATTTTTACTCCCAAATTTGAGCACCCACTGAGCAAAAAAGTGAAAATTTTATTGACTTAACTTTACAGAGCATATTTACTATTTAAATATGGCGAAGACATATCTCATCAAAAGCATTCAAATATGAAACGTTCAACGTAACTGTAGAATCCTATCATGTATCGAGAAAAATATTGCAGTTTTCAAGATTGGAAATAAAAGCTGTAACAACCGCATTAGCTGCGAACGAGCAGAGGAATAGACAAAGAGCGAGACAGAGAAAGAGAGAGAGAGAGAGAGAGAGAGAGAGAGAGAGAGTGAGAGAGAGTGAGAGAGAGAGAGAGAGAGAGAGAGTCGCGGCGCAGGTACAACGCCGAGGCAAACCCGCGTTACGTAACAGCGTAATATCCAAGTGTTCTTAGATTGTTACTTGTATATTATAAAAGTACATTACTATGGAAAAATTTTTCGCCTCCGAAACCTTGGAGGGGAATAAAAATCATTATACTATACACCACGGGCAGTTATTGAGTTAATAGAGATTCATTCGCACGACTTTACATACTATATATATATATACACGATCTAAGTCTCTGTCATATTATACAATGTTAAAAGTGTTAAAAGGCAATAAAAAAAACTTTGTTTGCTCGCGTGCTTTATTAAAAGCTTTAATCGACGTTCGTTTGTTCAATATTCTTCCATATCGCTCGAGCGGCGGTTCGAAATCAGTCCCTTGTACGTGTCTTTTATCTCCGAAAGTGCTAAAAATTTTCGCACCTCGCCCCGCCCTGAAGTTCATTTTCATACATCGTTCTGTCAATATAAAAAAAAAAAAAAAAAAAAAACAGGCGCATTATTACTTCGTAAATTAACGCATGGACACGGACACGCATGCGCATGCGTACCGTATAATATTGGCTCCTACCACGTCTTTATACCGTGTGTACATAAGCACACACGCATTACATTGCATAATACGGCATTAATTCTAGCACGCGCGTAAAGTAAATGAGCGAGGAGGGCGCGATCTATACGACTTAAGTGGTATAAATTTACTATAACGAATGTACACTGTACTCTGCGCCATTGATTGAATTAGCTCCTCGCTAATCAGCTCAAAAATGCGTTTCTAAGTTTTCTTCAATTAAGGTGTTGCAAGGAAAGAGGGGGAGAGAGGGAGATAGAGAGAGAGAGAGAGAGAGAGAGAGAGAGAGAGAGAGAGAGAGAGAGAGACATAGACAGAGAGGGAAATGTCAAATGTCCCATCAGTCAAATTGTTGGTTTTCGCATTTGATCACTGCATATTCTTCCTATCTTTTTACGTTTATTCGATCTTACATCCAAGTTTTTAGAGAATAGAAGATTTTTTTATATTTATTTATTGAAAGTTAAATCAATAAAAAATTATTTAATTTATGTATAAAATTTATTAAATTTTATAACACGTTTAAATAATTTTGATTAACTTTACTAACTAATGTGCTGAGGTGGTCAAAGCCTAATTTTTCTTTTCCTATTCTAATCTTTTTTTCGAAAGTCCTTATCCAAAATTTCGCAGGTAGATTCATATCTATATTATAAAAATGTATAAAAAATATTTATAGTATAAAAAAGTGCAATTCCGAAATATGTCCATAAGGCACTCGAAACTACAGATTGAATTCGCTTATCAAGAAAGACTTTTCATTTTAATTGAGAAATTCCCTTCATTTTTCATTATTTAAATTGAATCTAAGATATATAGCTTAGAAATTATTAATTTATTAATATAATAAATAATTTTGTAGTTACAGAATAATTATGTTCAAGGTAGAAATTTATATTATGATTTAGAAATTTCGATCTGTACCTCAAAGATTCGTGAATGGAATAAAACAGAATTTAATCGTGAATGGAATACAGAATTTAATCTGGATACACTGGAAGAAAATCTGATATAATTGACATTTCATTTAATGTTCCAGTTTCAAAACAGAACTTGTTTAAAGATTAATGAAATAAAAGTACATATACATTTAATGAATAAAGTATTATATTATCATTCATTAATTTCAGGCTACTATAGTTCCTTAAATTCTATGTAAAAGAAATTATATTTAATTTGCACATTGAAAATAAATTTCATAATCTACATCGCATTAATTTCTTCTTTTTTTTTGAACATTTACAGCTGAATGAATTGAACATCGACGAATTCCAACGATACCAAAAAGATATCTCTTTCAAATTTTTTGCGAGATAAACTTTCAGAAGATTTAACGAATCATACACGTATATATTACATAAGATTTGTTAGAACATGCCAGAAATATATACTATAATTAATATTTTTATTAAAATTGTTATTATTATAATTTATAATTAATTGTCATGACGATGCCTACATATAGAGATACGTACAAAATTTAAATAGGCATTAGAAAGATTATAATATAGGAAAATATTATGATTATTATATATTTATCCAATATACTATTTTCCGTATTGTGCCGAGAAACACAGATTCATAGGCAATGCACTCGAGTTGGTCACGAGTTAAGAAATTATAAAACCCTCAGTCGTTCTCATTTACTTCTATCAATTGGGTGTTCACCTATGCTTCATGATACTTCAAAATAAGTTCAGAATCTATAATAATTATGAAACTATATTGCGATATGTTGGAGATATAAATAAATATAATTTAAGTAGAAAAAAATCCCTTTGAACTAGAGCACAGCTGAAATAAAATAAGACGGCATCTTTAAAAGAAATAATTTTGAGCACCATTCAATTTGTTAACCTCAAATCATATTTGTAATACATTTGAAATATAATATTTGGCTCAAGTGTTATATTTCCAATAGACTCGTAGTGTTTTAAAAGTATAGTTTTCATATGTTGATTATAATTGTAATACCCTATTAAAATAATCGTAATATCCTACTTTCTCATTGGTTTCCTTTTGCCATAGAAATCTACAAATTTGTATATCAAATATGAATTTTTTATTACCTAATATGACTTTATTAGCTAGTGTACACGGATATGGCTCAGTAAAAATTTACAAAATTTTTTACAGAAAAGGCAAATTGTCCCGCACTATCTTCACCGGCGCGGAGGATCAGCAGATGCCCCCAAAGTCATATATCCAAAAAGAAGAGGCAAAAATAAGACAAAGTGACGAGAGACTAGACAGAAAAACCATGCAATGTTATTGGCTTCGATAATTGTGGAAGAGAACTCGGCAGAAAGAAAGAGAAAAAATTGACCAATCACAGTGAATGGATGAAAATGGGATCCTCTACATTCAGATGCAGTTCGTTTCAATTCCAATAGGCTACTTGAGTTTCTACAAAAATTAGTATCATAATCAAAACGATTGGAACTGAGAATCCACGAACAACCAGTTATACCTCTCACTTCTGGTATTCTACTTTCAATCCAGAAGAAAATCTATCAAATCTATTAGAAAAATGAAAAATAAATTCAAATTAACGTTACTTTTTTCCATTGCCTACCTATACGCAATCCCACATATACATCCAGCTCGCCCTGCGGGTATTTAAGACGATTAGTCTATATGTATTAATATATATGGACGAATACTAACGAGATAAATCGTGCCTGCATCGGGAAAGGAAACAGCCGAGATATAGGACTATTCTGAAGGCTCGAAGAATCGCCCGTATATAATTATACAGAAATATGGTGATCGATATATCTGTATATCGTGTTCCGTTTGCGTTTGCCCGAACGACGCTTGGCATTAAAGTTGAACTATGGGTGCGCGATTTTGCGATAAGCTTCAATGTAGCCTGCTTATTTCTACAAATGCAGTATATTTTCACGAAGACGCTCATGCTTCGAGTCTGCCGAGCCCGAAGGGAACAAGGAAATTGCGATTTATAAAGAAAACTAGAAAAGTTCTCTCGTAGAAGTTTTTTTAAGTAGAACCCTACTTTCAGAAAGTCAGATTTAATATAATCATCTTCCATTCGTGCTCGCGGCAATAGTTATTCCTCGTATCCCGTCAAAAGTGAAAAATCTGTTGGAGCATTGATGAATCTGAGAAGCAGACACCAAGTAGAAAATTAGAATAAACAAACCAAGCATAGCTTTCTCAACCTGCAGGAAAACAAGTGTTCATAGAAAGAACGATGGAATGATATCTGGGTAGTTTAGAATAACAGGAAAAAAGTTTGATAGATTAAGCCAAATTTACGGTTACTAAACTCAGATTAAACAAAGTCAATGTAATAGATCTCTAGCTATACTCACCAAACTACAAATCTATTCGATCAAAAATAAAACATATTTTGATTGATTACTCGAAATGGACATAAGAGAGGACAAACTTCAAGTTAATCAAAATCTAATTAAAACTCTCAATGAAATAATGAATGCATAATCAATTTCATAAGCGACTCAAATCTGCCATCTCATACGTACAGTTCTGCAATGTTGTTACACTAATCTTAATCTACTATTTATAATGTTCTTATAGTGTATTATTATATATTATTATATATTATATATTATTATAGTGTATTTATCACTGTCATATGTACACAATCTAAAATTTTGAATAGATATATCTATTCTAATCTTTGTATATACAATATGAAATTAATCATTAATAAACAAATAATTGAAAACAAGTCTGATTGAATTGATCTTAAATTAAAGTAGTAGTAATAGCTAAAAAATGTTTGTATAATAAAAGGTTATTACACAGTGTGTCCCAAAAGTTTTAAGACTAGGGGTACAAAAGACGCAATAAATGTATTAAATGTTTTCAACAAACTTTTTATTCAAATAAGATTCATTATAAGTAATACACAACTACTACTGTTCAGCTCTATTGAATCCGATGAACTTGACACTTTGTATAGAGGTAGAGGAAGGTTATAGCAACTAATGATCCAAGTTGCATGAAAATGGCGCAAGAAGTATGAATTTTATACTTGTACTCTTACAACTTTTAGGACACACTTTGTACACAACGTAAGTATACAACTAAAGACTTACTGACCAGATCTATTTTCAAAGATGCCACGTGAACGTAATACCTCGTTCAAATGGGGTCTGAATAACACCACAGAGCGAAGTTGGAACATATGAATCTCAACAACGATATTACTTAATATGTCTTCAGAAGAGTAGTTACAGCAGAAAGTCTGAAGAAACATTCTGGCTAACAGATCGTTCTAACAAAGTCATCTAAACGCTAAAAAGTCTACTAAAGTCTAATTTCTAAGTTCTACTAAGTTCTTACAAAATCATCTAGATAGCGACTATTCACATTCATGTTTTCAGAATAAAGTTTATTAATCACGAATTCACCGTGGACAGTAACTTTTTCAACTTTCATTATGAGCTCTCATAATTTAAAATGGTATTTCACATTATCTGTATAATTTGCTAGCTATTTTACTATTCATTTGATGGCGCCCTTGTGCACGAGATGAAGTTTTCATTGCCAATATCGGTGTATAAATTTCAGTGCGCTAGGCTCCACCCACTTTCGGGATCTGCACTCCGCTGAAGTGGAAAATAAAACACCAGGTCTTCGCGCCCCCTTTACTTAACAATCCGGCAAATTGTTTAAGCATTTACAGCTTTACGTACGCGGGCGCGCGCGCGCGCACACACACACACACACACACACACACAAAATATGTATCGGGATTGCCGAGCGCAATACACCCGATCATCCGCGCATAATAAATCCTTGCCGCGTCCGGGGCGTTGGGATCTCGCTCTCTCTCTCTCTCTCTCTCTCTCTCTCTCTCTCTCTCTCTCTCTCTCTCTCTCTCTCTCTCTAGCTCCCTTTCAAAATGAAGATGTAAGTGAACTTCGCTTGCTTGCGCGCGCGAAAGTAGGCTAATCATTTCTGCCGATCGCGGCAGCGATGCTGCTGTAGCGCCGAAGGTAATTTTAACGGTACATTTATATTCCCGCAGAGAGCAGAAAAATGAAATCGAACTTTTTCCAGAGGTACGAAAAGCCAAGTGCCGGCTGCGGCGAGGAAGGAAAAAAATAAATACGAAAAGAAAAGAACACCAGGCAGGGATCGTAATCGAGCGCGCACTCTCTCCCTCTCCCCGCTCTCCTCTCTCTCTCTCTCTCTCTCTCACTCTCTCTCTTTCTCTCTCTTGCATATCGCGGTGTGACCGCCATAACTGTGATTCCCATGGCCTTCGGGCAATATCGACTGTGGCAATGGCAATAGCTGTTGGTGGCGCTCCTCTTCTCCTACACCACTCCCACCATCCATACGTCTCTTTGTCACAAACTCACGACGTTTATGATTTTTCGGAAAACAGAAAAGTGTATATAATCCCGTGCTACGGCCGGAAGAAGCGCGAGAGACGGTTGCGGTGCGCGATAGAAGACGGGGGGAGGGCAATGGGACGGGAGTGGTCGTCTATAGCGATTTATTATATATAGGATAGAATTTTTCGAGCTGCACAATTGTGTATTTATGCAATACAACGCGCGCGCGTGTGTGTACACGTATATCGGGTGTCTCAGAATTAATTAGACAGATTACCATATCTGCATAGATTATGGGAATGTAAGTGCAATAATAAAATTAACTTGTAGTAACTTGTTCATAGTTTTCGATTTATTAACCAATGTTTAATAGCCAATCAAGAACGCAGGATTTAGATTTTCTATCAAGAGGCTGGAACTAGAAAATGCAGTCGGAGACTCTCGCGGTCTCGGTAGAAAAAGGGAGGAATCGAGCATTCATTGTATTTTTTCAAGAGCGAGAATGGTTATGATAGTGCGTTCATCGATCCACTCTTTCGTATACTTAAAACTGCGGAGAGAGAGAGAGAGAGAGAGAGAGAGAGAGAGAGAGAGAGAGAGACAGAAGAAATATGAAACATCCGTTTTTCGCATTTTCTTTCCATGCCCGCCATGGTGTGTGTATAAAAACTACACGGACTGAAATCGATGTTTGTTTTCTTAGGCAGAGCTGTATGTACAATTTGATGCCCGGAGTACTCGGCCTAGGTCTATCAATATCGACGCAACCAGATGCTACGAAGGACCGAACGTACGCCTCTCTCGACACCTCTCTCACTTTTTCACCATAATCAGTTTTCTCGCTATCGAAAAAAAAAACACCCAATCGCTGTTCGTTTCCGCCCATTTCTTTCCGAGTCCACGAGAGTCACCGCCTGCATTTTCTAGTTCCAGCCTCTTGGCCGAAAATCCTAGTGCTGCGTTTTTGATTGGCTATTAAACACTGGTTAATAACACGAAAACTAACAACAAGTTACTTAAAGTAAATTTTATTATTGTATTGACATTTCTACAATCTATACAGTCATGGTAATCTGTCTAATTAATTCTAGGACACCCGGTATATGACGGCATTCGAGCCATCAGTTTCAACTTTTCGCAACGTGCGCGCGCGCAACCCGCGGTACGTTACGGCGATAATAGCGCGCTCGACCTTGAACGCCCGTTCGGTTTTTTTCCTCCTCTTCTTCCTCGTCCTCCCTGCTTCTTCTTCGTCCTCTCCTCTTATACTTCTTCTTTTCCGCAGGCGCGGGACGCCTTGGCTATATGCACTCCCGTTGGTACACACACACGCGCGCGCGTATAATTATGTCATCCATGTAGATTTCCCGCACGATTTTCCGGCCCCGAACGTTTTTCCGTCCGAGAGCGATGTAAGCCTTACCACGAGCTTTACATAACATACACGAAAAAAAAAATAAAAGAATTGATAAATGTTAGCGAGGCTTTATTGGTTGAGTAACAAAAGATAACGACTATACAACGAAGTATTTGGATATTGAAATCACACGGCTTGATAAAGTTATACCTGTCACAAGTTCGTAAAAAGTTGTACCATTACCAATTTCATGAATATTCTAATAGCAAGGATAATCAAAAATACGTGATAAAACTAAGAAAATAACGATTCTTCGTGATTCTGTTATTTAAATGTTTCGCCTGCTAAAAGTAGTAAGGGTACCTGCTGAAAGTAGTAACAACGCCCCTGTTTTTACCATTACCTACTCACAAATAGTTTAACAATTCTGTAGACATTAATAAGTTAGTATTAGGATCCATACGCGCTTTTTAGAGGAATCAAATATTACCTTGAAGACTTTTAATCTCATCGGAAGAAGAGCACAAATGTATCTATATAAGAGAAAAAACATATAATGAATTGTCCGACCTACGGGAACTTCCACCTAATTTCGTACATATGAACCTTACAAATTAAATGGCAACTAAAGATATGGTAATGATTAACTGCGTTATGTCATGGCTTACCAATTTTATCGGGAAACGCAATAAATTAATTTATAAATTCAACCAATCCTTTTTTATTTCCACACACGCACACACGCACGCACGCACGCACACACACCACGCACGCACGCACACACACACACACACGACATTTATAACTCGCGGTTTCGCGCAGGGGCAATTAGTGATTTTCTCGAAGCAAATGCAAATCCCTCCAGCAGAGAGGAGAGATATCCCTGGGATTATTTAATTATCTCTGCGTATATGTATATACATATATATATATATATATATATATATATATATATATATATATAATGTGCGGGTTCACACTATTTCTGTTGTATATATGATTTATAGAAATATTCCCGCAGAGGCCGAGGGGGGGGGGGGTACGCACACAATGGCAAAGTAGAATTACGTTGCATCATGCGGATTTTAGTTTCACAGCTACTTTTTAAGGCGGGCCTTCAAGATCGAATACGTTAATCGTTAATCGCTAACAATCCGATCCACAGTATAGTAAAATGATAATGTAATTGAGCCGTTGTCGGTGTGCGCCAGCTGTGCGGAAAAATCAATTACACAGCCGGGATATATTGGTCGAGAAATTAGTTTTTTTTTTTTAATTCTCCATTTATTAAAATTGCGAATACATATTATTAAAGTTCGACGGATTATTAGTGAAATTACTACATACACACACGCAAGCACGCACACATGCACGCGCCAATTAAAGAGTATCGAAAAGAAAAAACTAAATAAAGCACAAGGATAGCGAGTGCTCCACTCCTGTGTAGGAAAAATGTTCAGTTCTTTTATTTTTTTCATAGACAAATTGTCCCGCATGAATAAAACATGCGGCTCGTTGTTCCTTCAATTATTTCTAACCCGAAGGTTAACACCGTATACGCATTATGAATAATATACTCATATAGACATTGATTGTCCATCTTACGAGAATTAGGCCGTGCGCGCGTCTATACATAATAAAGAAGGTATCTACACACAATCGCGGTTTGGGCGGTAACGCAGAATTCGACGACTATTGCCGCGATATAAATAAGTTAGTTTGAGGAACTATATATACAGTAGAAGTCCATATAAAAGTTTTTAAGTACAGTAGGCGGTGCGTAACGGCAGCGATTCTAATTTAATTTAATACACCCGATTTTCCCTAATTAAGAGTCAGTGTTCGTACACACATACATACACACACGCGCGGGCGTACACCGGCGACGACGACGGCGACGTCGACGACGACAAACGATAAGAGAAAGAGAGGAGAGTAAAAGAAGGGAGAGAATAAAATGCGCACGGGCGATAGAGAAGATAGGAGAATGGGGGTAGGGGGTGGGGAGGAAAAAAGGAAGTCGAACGCACGTGACAAGAATGCAATTAGTTGCTTTTCGGGCTCCCTGTTATATACATACATGCATATACACATGCATATATACGAGCCGGTGTCAAGTGGCCGTCGCCTCTTATATTCGCCTATATATTATCTGCTCTGTCTATATATCTCTGCTATGCCTCCTACTCCCAGTCCTACTCCTACTCCTACTCCTCCTCCTCCTCCTCCCCCTCTTTCCTCTCACCCAGCCGTCCTCGGCGGTCGGGCGAGCCATTAAGGAGACCAAGACAGTATAGAGCGCCTTGATACAACGTTAGAGAAAGAGAGAACGAGAGAGAGAGAGAGAAATAAAGGAGTAAGAGAACCGTTATTCAGAAATGGGGCGAAAAGACACGATCGAGAAAAGTTTACGACCCTCCTCCTTCTCGCTCTTGCTCAAATGTTGCGTCGTTTCGTGGACATCTAATATATATATATATATATATATCCCATACTCTAAGAATCGACAAATGAAAAAGCACTTCTACAAAAAGTGACTTTTCACTCATTTCTAATCTGAAATTTGGCCAATTTGTTCCAAGACTGAATGAAGAGTAACTTTAAAGATGTGGTTTTCACGACAATGTCACTAGAGTAAATGTGTATCATCTTCTAAAGGCGATTAAATGTTTGCATTTTATAAATATTTTATAGGAATTTTAAAAATATCGTAGTCAAAGAAATATTGTGGAAGTAGTTTTCTTCTGATTTTGTTCGAATTAAGGATTTATCCACCGTTGAACGAACATGCTTCGGTGATAAATAAATATCTTAGGAATATATATATATATATATATATATATATATATATATATATTAATATTTAAGATTCATGGAATATTATTTACAAGATACAGTAAAAAGTACAATAATAAACAACAAATATGATATTCAATAGCAAGTATACATACATGACATCGTCGCATATTGTGTATTTGGTATAAAGTCTGAGTTTTGGACGTACCACAGTACAAGCAGGTATAAGAGAGCGGACAGTACTTTCGAAAAACGCTAAAGAAAGATAGGCAATACTTCGTAACTTCTAAAGAACTGATTTTTTCGACCAAGAGCCATTCAGCCATTCAGCCAATCCTTGCCTGTTCTTTGTTTGGAATGAAAGTATTGCATGATTGCTTGGCCAGGTTTGACTAGTCAGACTCGTCTGTCACTCGTCTTTAAATTGTACTCTGACGACTAAGTGCTGTGAAGTTACACTAGGTATTACTGTACACAGCAGGAAGGTACCGCTTTTCCATACTTGCTGGTGAATAACTTATATTTCTGGTCTACTTTTTTACTAGATATTGTAAATAATATACCATAAATATTCAATATTAAAATACATATATATTCCTAAGATATTTATTTATCACTGCAAAAATTTAACAGAGCCTAGACCAAAACTACATTACCGTTTTGTTCAATGAGATAAAAAAAATAGTCAAACTTTCTAAAGTTTTCCTATAAGAATTTGTGGTTTAAATTAATATAATGAAAGTCATGCGCTAAATGATCCAAGAGACCAAACTTAGTGTGTACGGAGAATACTGAAAAATGTATTTATTGTTCATAAAAAGGTCCAAAAACAGTTATTTTACCTAAATTGTACTACCCATTAACTTGTTTGTTCAAGAAATAGCCTCAAATAACGAAATAAAGAATTTTGACTTTTGATACGTACTGTCCTCACTGTTAAACTGTGATACGACCAAAACACAGACTTGTTAAGAAATAGACAATATGTAACGATATCACACGTTTATATACGTACTGTCTTTTTCTGAAAATGTACACCTCCGTAAGAGGATGAAGAACAACTCGTGACATTTCCTAGTAAAATGACGATATCGTTTTGACTCGTATATTCTGAATTTTCGTTTACCACAATTGAAACTGATATCAATTCCTTTGATGGTAGCTATATTTATATATAATCTGATTTCGATTTACAATGCATAATAATTAGAAGATCCATTGATTTACCAATTTATTACTACTAAATAATTTTTAGGAATCTCCAGTACTTATCTTCGATTCAAATTTGAGCAGTTGGAGTAACGTATTTTTTTAACGCGTTGTGTAGTATATGTACCATACTACAAATTTCTACTGGAATTACCTTACATTTTACAGGTCAGAAGAAGCGGAGAAGAAGGAAAAAACGTATTGGAAAAAGGTTGCGATGGTGTCAGGATAAAAAACGAACTTCTTACTTTCTATGAAAACTATAATGACAATTGTATTCTGTAGTTGTCATTATTGCTTTCATATATATCAAACAAGATCTAATTCTGCGATTCCGCGCCACCCTTTCCGCTCGTTCCAGACTCGAAAACCTTCAAGTAAGTGTTCTTGTCCCATTCTAAATTATGAATATTGGTCCCTGGGTCTCCCAGATACTTTTTCTGACTAGCATTCACATTTTCGAACGCACGCATATCCTTATACCTAGCCCATGCCATTATATTTACAATATTCAGGCACCATGCCATACTTTCTTCTAACAAGTTTATAAAAAGATCAACATCGTGCTGCGACGTCTCAATCAACTCCAATATCGCTGTGTGTGTGTGTGTGTGTGTGTGTGTGTGTGTGTGTGTGTGTGTGTGTGTGTGTGTGTGTGTGTGTGTGTGTGTGTGTGTGTGTGTGTGTGTGTAAATTTCGAACGATCGATTAAATCATATACGGGACAGCTATTAATAACTCACGGAAATTAGGCTCTTCGACGTGTAATATCGATTGATTTATATGCCGAGCATCCCCGCTCGTGCCGCGCAAATTTTTCTTTTTCGTTCTTATGCGAAAAATTACGCCTCCCTCCACGTCGCGAGATTATTATTACATCGTCGCATCGCCAGGATTGAAAAAGCAGGATTGGCCGAAAAGAGTCAGAGGAATAAGCGCGAACGAAACGTACTCGCTAAGAACGAGAAGAGAACAAAAACATCGTACCGATTCAATTAGCGCTTTTTCGCTGATTTCACTGTGAATCGAATGGATTTCTTAGCGCGTTGATAAAGTAGATGTAATCATATCATTATAACATTGTCATTGACATTTCTACATCTTCCTCTCAATTTAAACCTAAAGTCCATTCTATACTATAAATATATATATATACACTTTTGGATTGATTTATTATATAGTATGATATACATGTTATTCAAGAATAATAATCTCAGAAATATAAACTCAGCAACAGTGTATAATATACTTCAATAGGTCGTCAACTATGTTAATGAGAAAAGCCAGCAAAATTTCACCGACGACATCTGCACGGGTATGGATTTTGTTTTAGTCAGCAAATATCCAAGCAAAGTCTACTAAAATTTTCTCAAAAAAATCTACCTAATCAAATTTTTTCATCCTAATCGATTATTTCGATTTCCGTTTCCCCCTCTCTCCTTCTATACCAACTGATATCTGATTTTTACGAGCATTTTCAGTTTTTGAGATCTACTCTTCCTTTTTGATCCATCGTCTTCACTGCAAAGACATAAACAACGACTATATATATATATATATATATATATATATATATATATACCACTCACGGCCTACCTATATATATAATATGTAAGTATAAAACTTCCCATTCGAAAAATAGATCCGAAGACTCGCCGCTGATGGCGCGAGCGAGCGTTAATTAGCCTCGACAGCCACGATTTGATACCCGTCAATTACGTAAGCCCCCCTCCGCCGCCGCCGCCGTCGCCGATGCTCCTCCCCCGTTCATCCTTGCGCGCGATACTTCGATGTGTATATATATATATATATATATATATATATATATATATATATATATATATATTGAACGCGGGAGTTATAATTATATCCGCGGTATATTGTCGGCCGAGAGTCGCGAGACTTGCGGGCCGTTTATAGAGCTCCCCCTCCCAACTCTTCCTCCCCCCATCCTCCTCCTCTACCCGGACCGACACCGCCGCACTTGAATGCTCTTGAATCGGCGCGAGCGATTTTAAAGACTCGTCGTCGGGCGACGAGCGCTCGCGTTTTTTCCTCCTGTTTTACGAGTCCCCCCCCTCTTTATCTGTTCTTTTTTTCCTCGATATCTCTCTTTCTATCTCTCTCTCTCTCTGTCTCTGTCTCTGTCTCTGTCTCTGTTTCTGATTGTCATCAAAGCACGGGACAAATGTGAAGTATCAAAACCCATTTTGTCCTTTCTGAATGCAGATCATTTTCAGGGAAATCGCGTACTTTTACATTCCTTTTTTTCAACTGTGCGTTGTGAAAATCTGAAGCAGTTTACTGAATATTATTTCTTATATTGACTTGATAGAAAAATATCAATGATCATCGATTAAAAAATTTAATACAGAATCATCATGTTTGTCTATCGATTTCTGATAATCCAATATAAAACTTTTTTATCTATTTTTGCTATTTTTTTATCGAAATTTCATACACACAGGGAAAGGGAGAGAGAGAGAGAGAGAGAGAGAGAGAGAGAGAGAGAGAGAGAGAGAGAGAGAGAGTTTCACCAAATAGCAAAATAATTTTCTTTAATCACGAATGAACTTGAACGTTGAAAGAGCAATCGATTCATGATATAAAAATGATAATTTCGTGAAAATCTTCAATTTACCCTCGTTTATTTTAATATTTATTCTGTTCTGCTTTTATCGCGCGTATAAAACAGGAATGAATAATTTTATTCGAAAATTTTAACGTGTCTTTCGAGAAAATTGCTATAAATTATACCGAAGGGGGTATTTCATGATGCATTTTAACAAATTTATGCGAATTATTATAATTTAATTAAAATGAAGTTTAATAGCAGGTTGTCGAGTACTCTTCCATACCGATTAATTAGAAAGTACATTATATGCTCAAAATAATATAATATGAGCGGTGAAGCACGTATTGAGGGTTTTAGTAGATCCATACTCTTTTTTTGCACTTTTATTCGATAAGGTTGACAATTTTCGGCAATGAGCAAACGACTTTACAATTTTTATAATCAATTAAAAATTACAAATGAAATCTCGAAAACGTTCGATGAATCTGATTAAAATTTCGCAGTGATGTAGAATAATTTCAAATAAAGGATATAGTAAACGAAAATTTGTAATGATAAAACATTCGATTCAACAACCCCTTAAAGTGTAAGCAAAAAAATACAGAAATGGGTGAAAGTTTGTAATAAAATAATTCAGAAACAATGATAATGTGATACAATCCTTTTTTTTGAAAATTAAGCTTTTGATAAAAACGCAATTACGAAAAATAACTAGAATGTTATTATTTATTTATTGTACAAAATAAATAGTCTTTTTGATATGACATATATATTTGCCGAGCTATTATTTTTCACCAGACGCGAAAAAATATTTATGAAAAGATGATGAAATCTAAATCATAATTACAAGAAAAAATTTAGGATACCTTTTCACACGTTTTGGATAAAGATCTATATTCATATTGTGTTATTACTGTTATTTGTAGCAGTATTATATTGAAAAAGCGAATAAGATCCAATTGTATTAATTTTTTTTTTTTATAATCCGAATATCACAATATATAAAGGTTAATATAGATTTTTACATTAATTCTTGAAAAATAAATTAATTTTATTATATCCTTATTAGGTATATAGTAAGTGTTTAGTATTACCAGCAGTACTTAAATAAATATTTGCATGTATCGTCGACATGTATATATTTATAATATATACTATATTACTATTGCAATCCGTAATGAGGAAAAATTCTATTTGAATACCGTAAGTGTACACCTGAAGTAATAAACGCGAAATCCACACACACATACACACACACGCTCACACACACATAAATTTTATATTAGTAAAATTAAGAAAAAATTTCATCAACTTTTTCGAGCATTCAAAATCGAAAAAGTCCCCTTAACAACAACAACGTCAGGGGCAAAAGGAGAAGAACAAAAAAATTTTTTTACATTTAATCCCCGCTCGACTCCAAAACTCGATGCAGATACCCGAACCAGCTGGGACCGGTTGAATATTTCACGCGTTCAACTCGGTAGCCGCGAGCTGCCGAGCTTCAAATATCAACAAAAACGTCGATGTAGAATAAATCGAGGATCGAAAGGGGAAAAAAGAGAGAGGGAGAGAAAGAGGAAGATTGGGGGAGAGAGAGAGAGATAGAGACAGACAGAGAGACGGAGCGAGAGATACTGGGAGAGGCCCGTTGGCCCACAACAGCTTTCGGAATAATAAAAGGAATCGTCGGCAGTCGCTCTCTTGGGGCCCGCGCGCGCTCACTCGCGCACCGACGCTCGCGCGGGGTGGAGCGGAGAAAAGGATATAATATAAGCAAGGAAAGGAGGCCTCCTCTTCTCTCCCCCGTTCTCTTCCCCGCCCCTGCGACGGAGGGTTATAAAGGAAAAGAAAAACGTGTATAGGTTATATGCGGGCCGATGTGCCTTCGCGAACTAGGAAGACGAGAAAGAGAGGATAAGAAGAGAGAGAGAAAGATCGAGAGAGAACGTAGGAGGAGGAGTAGGAGGCCGAGAGAGAAGAGGTCTACAACGTATGTATATATATATATATATATATATATATATATATATATATATATATATATACTCCTCTTCCATCGCTGAGGGAAGCCCTCCTCGTGCCTATCATTCTCGACGATCTGGCCCCGGGGCGGGTATATAAAATTGCCGGCTTCTCTCCAGACCGTCTATATATATATATATATATATATATATATATATATATATATATATATATACACATGCATACACACATATACACGCACCTTTGGTACTATAAGTGGAGAAGGCGAAAGAGAGAGAGAGAGAGAGAGAGAGAGGTAGGGGGATAGGGGGAGGAGGAGGTGGAGGTCCGAAGCCAGTGCCGCGATATAGCCGAATAAACCGGCTCGGAGCGACGACGCGCGCGACCGGCTCTCGGACGGGCTTCTAAAATTAGCCAAAAATCCGATGCTCCCCGCCCCCCACGCTCTCCCCTCCGCCCCCCCCCCACCTCGCCTTCCCCTTTCGCCCACCGAAGCGAGTCGTTCTCGCACATATGTACCTACTCTCCGCTGCCCTCCTCCGCCTTCTATATACCTATATAAATGCTGGCTGGCGAACGCGCGCGCGCGCGCGACCGACCTCTGCAAATTTGGGGTGGGGGCGGGGCAGAGGGGGGAGGGCTTGACATTTCCGCAACGCTGTGCGCGCCCGCGCGAGTGGAAAATCTGCGCTCATGGGTATATATATATATATATATATATATATATATATATATATATATATATATATAAGCTGGTGTAAGTAAAGTGCACATATACACGCCCTGCGAGCGCGCTGATAATACAGCGAACGAGCGAGGAATGGATTCCTATATATATATATATATATATATATATATATATATATATATACATATGATGCTCCTATGGTCCATTAAACAGAATGATTGGAAAGGACGTGGATGGGTGTGTAATTTTATATACAGGAGATACACGGACAGGAGAGGGAAAAAATACAAGCGACACGGCTCTTGATACGAATGAATTTTCGTTTGATGTATAATCGGATGTAAATTACTAATGATGAAATTGAATCGCGGCAGTAGTGATGAGTGTAATCACTCCCCGTATTTTTTCCTGATAAATCTTTTTCTTTGCTTTTTAACATAAAGCAAAATCGGTACAATGTTTACTAATTCGATCGGTGACTTCGATTTTCATAATCGAAAGGTTATTTTCCACCGATGGCTGCAGTCAATATTGCAGCAATTGATAAATATCACTGCTGAATCGCCTGACTCGGTACAAACATGAAGAACTAAAGAGAGGAGAACTAAACAAAATGGCAGCCACGGGGTTTCGAGAAGTACGCGACAACATTTCGTAGGTCAGTAACATTCCGAAGTTCTTAAAAAATTTCTTAAAAAAAAAAAAACAACTGAAAATTACCGATATATGTCAAAATCAAGCTTAAAAATATAGCATAGTTAAGATTGTTAAAAAAGCAACCTAGAGTCCTCTCCACATCATCGAAACGGTTTTACAAGGGACGACTGTTTTAAAGATCAGCACTTTTTATAGAAATGCTAAAATTAATTTCTGAACCTGAAGCTGCTAAAATTTATCATAAATAGTGGACCAAAATCATAAAAATTAAATACGATAAGAAAACAGTCATTTACGGCTGATATGGTACACGTATTACAATAATGGAGAGAAATAGATTTATTAAAAAAATTATTTTTATTTAATTTATGTTTTTATTACATATAGTGTTTTATGAAAACATAAAGAAAATAATTATATCAAATTTATTCTGTTTTTTTTTTCATATACTATGAAATTATAACCTGTAGTACAACATTTAAATAAGCATTTGAAGTCTAAACATATATTAGTAATTAAAATATTAGTTCTCTCCATTTGAACACTGTATTATCTGTATACGTCTCCCTGAAGTGGCAAAATGTGATGTCAGTTAGTATTAGTATGTACATCCAAAAATATCTTAATAGTGACAACAATCAAAATGTATATGCGATTGGACCGCAATAAATTTAATCTATAATGTATACATCTAGATGTAATGCAAATTTCGGTTTGGAACAGTGAAGATTCAGCAAATAACATTATATATATATTAACTTCACTGAAAAAAACAGTGAAATATTCTGTTTAATGAGTAATCTTTCACTAACGAATCAGCCAGCCGTTAAAGCGAGTAATTCATTCGGTAATAATATCCATTTATTTTCATCTATTATCTTTGCACTATCTCAATCATTGACTATTCATTCTGACCTTTCGTGGATATTCACTTATCTTTGAAAATTTTCCAAGCGTGATATCTAAATATAATACAATTAAAATTTCTGAAACCAGTGTCAATTCAATCACTAATTGATGACCAGTGTCTATACACTGGATAAATCAATGCTACATAAACTCCGTAAATTTTATCATTGACAATTGAATTGACACCCTATTCCCAGTAGCTTTCATTAATTCCAATTTATATAGGTTCATATCTATTGTATGCTCATTTGCAGTATATTATATAGAATTGATCTAATCTATTGCATTCATTCGGAATATTAAAGGAGAATTGTAAAACATGTTTTTCTCTTTATTTTTAAAAATAAATCAGTATATGTCCTAGTGGTAAGTGAAATATCCACTGATTCATCGAATCAGCGGCTTTGATAGCACACTGAATCGTTAGTAAAAGATACCGAGTATTTTCATTACTGTATTCAGGTAATTAATTAATTTTTTGCGCGCTACAAATGGTTACATAATTACTTATAAGCTTTCAGATTTAGTATTCAGCCTCATCATAGAAGATTTGTATCACTTGGGGAAGATTGGATCAATCAAACTTGTGTTACGTACTGATTCAGCAGTAATGTTTATAGCAATTACTGACCGCCACTGAAAAATTCCTATTTCACAGTGAAAATAGGAATCACTGTGCAAATTAGTCCAAATTGCACAGAATTTATTTTAGAGAATCAAGTTTCAAGTTGTGCATTAGAGGCACTTTTTACTTTTCCAGGTTTCGTTTTTCAGAATATACACAAAGCTTCAAACTAACCCTAATAACATATACATAGTTCTTAGTATTATCTAATCGGCTTTCTCCTTTATAAGTATATACTGTATTATATGTAACAATTAATCCGTGACGCACGAGGCTACGCAACTGCGAAAAAAACGCTCGAAAATTTTCCGCGAAGAACTCCTTGTCAGATACTTCTTCCAATTATTGGATCAGTTCAATAAAAATTCAGAAAACGTAAGCGAATTATATTCGATTTCCTTGCCTGTAAAATCCGATGTCATTGTAAAATAAAAATTATCTCCCATAACTGTATCAGTTATTTTCTTTGCGACTGGCCCTCTCTTGCATTGTAAACGGTTCAAAAACGTTATGTGGAAACTATTTACCGTTGGTAGAAGTGATGACTTTAGCACGAGCATGTTGGTAAAAAAGAGCACAATAAAAATGCAATGTCGGAAGAGAGAGAAAGAGAGAGAGAGAGAGAGAGAGAGAGAGAGAGAGAGAGAGAGATCTGGAAAAACTGTACAACCACCGCCCGTTTTCTTCGCTCCTAATATATATATATATATATATATATATATATATATATATATATATATATATATTTAATTATCCCCGCAGTCTTGCTGCAAGTCACTCCCTAATACGCCAGCTCCATTCCATTCTAGAGCGTCTTCTTTTTCTGGCCTTTGACCTTGCGCTCCGATGTTCACGCAATCAGCAATGGAGCTGATGAACAAAAAAAAAGAAGAAAAAAAACAAACAAGCCCAGAAAACCTTCGATGCCAACGTACAAATATAAGCATAGGGCAAGAGAGAGGGAGGGAGAGGGAGAGAGCACAAAACTGCCTGCTGTTTCTTCATCGCTCATCGTCACCTTCGATTTCGACATAATTACTTTACGACGGCGGGCGAGGAGTGGATGGATCAACGTTTTTTTTGTTCAGCAGAAAAAAAAAACTTGCTGATAACGATAAAGGTACCATTGCAACATGTTGACGCGTATATCTGATGCGAAGCCACAAGATTAGGTTATATATAAAAGTACAGCAATTAATTATTTAATAGTTTGAAATAATATCTCCATAACATTCTAAATGTATTGTGCATATATGGAAGAACATAAACTTATCCAATTACAAACATCCAAAGATGCTTCTAATTATTGAGCTTTTAAGAAAGATACAATATATATTAAACGTAGAAAAAAAGACTTCTTTTAAAAATTGAATGTCGCCGTCTATTGGTAATTTTTTAAAACTAAATCATGCTCCGATCAACGTATTTTTAATCTTTCATTAACAATTTAACGTATCGCGCTTAAAAACAAATTCTATGCTCAAATCCTACCGATGAGTCCAAGGAATTGAAGCAGTAAAGGAGCATGAAATAATTTGACGAACTTAAAATTATCTATCTTTCCATTAGCAAATCCCTTCGAACTGCACTTACATGGATAGCAGTAATCCAGTTTTGGGTCATAAATTTTCATGAAATGCAAATGAATCAGCTTTGCTCTTATCATCATAATGAATGATCTGTCGACTAGTTCAATTTTAACGCTCAGACTTTCCTTATTTTCAGCCTATCATCGGAATGCCTACATATTCAACTGTGCGTAATTAGCATCAATTCATTTTTTTTTCTAAAGACGTCGACTGATGGTTCACGTATGCATTAAATGGATACAGATGTATTCCATAAATTAAATACTTTGTACATAAAACAAGGATATTAGATAAAAAATACAATTGTAACTCTGCGCAATTAACAAAGGCTGTACTAAATTTATGAATAAATTAGAGTAGTTATCATTCATTATTATATTATTATTAGATTTTAAACAACACAGGCTAATTTTACCTAATTTTCATTCATACTTAAGATTATACTTTGACCTAGTCACAGTCATTTAATGGTAGTATAGAAACCATTCAAAAATTTATATCAATAGATTACAATGCAGTTACGTGCCAATGGAAATGCGAATACGTATATATTAGAGGCAATCGACAAGAGTGGCATTTTAAGCATTGGGGTTAGCTCTACTCTACACGAATTATCTATTGGAATGACGAGAATTAAAACCTAATTAATTTCAAGAAAAACCTGTCACCCACAGTTCGGATAATACTCGCCTTGCTCGTAGATTTTGTATAGTATTAATTCGCATCCGCCGACCCTTCATACAGCATCATGAAACGAATTAATTATAAATCAGTTCTAGATACAAGCAACATTAAATATTGGTAAAATGTGTTCAATTTGACGTGAAAAGACTAATTTTAAACATATGTACTAATTTAATTGATCGGGGACTAATCATGTCTCAAGACATCCCTCGAACATCCAATACCTAATATTTTAATAGCTTTATCGTAATCTGGACTTTTCCAAAATTGTACATATATATAATTGTTTAAAAACTGCTCCAGGCTCGTGAAACTAAATTAGAGTTCCAGTTTTCCTGCTTTTAAAGTGAAAGATGTTTATCGAAAATCGAAGGACATTTAACCAAACGACAGAAAAAACGCTTGAAGGCGACATTTAGGAAACGATTTCAAACTGGAGAATTCGAGTGCTGATCGAAGAAAAGCAACGCAAATATAAAAGCCCAAGATGTACTAAAATTGGATTTGACAAATTCAGTATACACTTAATTGAACATGCAAAGTTATCAGTACTGTACCTCAATCAACAATAAATAAATTACAGGCCATAACAAAATGATAAAATTGCTTTACTCCTCCAACCTTTAGACTTATTAACTACCTATCCTAACTTACGCTTGTTATACTTATTATGATTTACCGTACCTGCATAATGGCTTTCATACAATTGGGATTTAAATTCTCAACTAGTTCAGGCAATTCTACAACTTCCTATGGATTTCTTTCTTACAAGCGTGGCACGGTCTACTCATGAGCTACATTTCACTCCTATTCTTAGAGAATTTAAATGAAATTTCATATCCTGTTCACATGCACACACACATATTTCAAAAACTACATATCTTATATATATATATATATATATATATATATATATATGTATCTCAAAGTGATAGATTGAGTGTAATATTCTCAAAGAATCACTGCGCAGCAATATACATCCGGAACGAATCGGTTTATTGACTTGGACTTTCATCCAATAACGCTCGGTCCAATCGAAACATCAGTAATTTTAAACAAGCTGCCTCTAAACAAGTTAAGATTAGGATTAGCGTTGATTTGACTTTGTACGTCAATTTCTACCTTGATTTTAATTTTGAATTCAACTTTCATACATGTTAATATATTTTTGCCGCATTTCATTGGTTTTCATAGATACGGGATGGTAATCAATTACTGCTGCAGATGATTAATTTGAGACTGTTATAATTTTCATCAGCGATCGATATATCAATTTTGTCAAGGCGTTAACTTTAATAAATTTATTACTGTGTGGATGCTAATACGTCCATTCTCTTATAGTAATTCTTTTGTAAATGAACCTTACTCCGCGTATTTTTGATTCGACAAATAAGATAAGAAGAAAAAATTAACTATAAAAATAAATAATAATCATATAGGCAATAAAACTAAAACCAACGTATTCTGACACGTTTCAAACATTTTTGAAAAGCACACATATTTATATATAGGTCCCCGCATACAGAAAACGAGAGACCGCGCTTTACTGCCAACTCTCTCAAAGTCTTTAACCGCTGATGTAGAAAGGCGGAGTCGAGCGAGCCAGCGCTGAAAATAATTTTCCCAATAAAAGCTAAAAAAAAAAAAACAAAAAAAAGTAAAAGAAAAAAAATGAAAAAAAGACCTATCCGCCTTTTTTCTCTCTTTCCTAGCACGTGCAGCTCACGACACGCTAGGAAAGTTCGCCAAGGCGCACGCCAGCATTTCTGCCGTGCAAATCGCACGGTTATATAGCGGGCGAACGCTCTCTCGCGCGCGATTCTTGGGTTAATTTTAGTCTATATGTAATCGACCGCCCCAATATCTTGCGGCGACCCGCGCCATATGCCTATAAGTATATAATACGCGCGCGGCATTTTCCATAGAGCCGGAGAGCCGTGAGCGAAAGCGAAAGCGCGCCGGAGCGCGAGAATTTTCCATTAAATTGACCGTGTATACTATTATTATTTGTGTGTGTGTATATATATATATATATATATATATATATATATATATATATATATATAGAGAGAGAGAGAGAGAGAGAGAGAGAGTTTTTATTGTTTCGAGAACAGACGAAGAGAAACGTTGGGAGGGCAAATTCAATGTCAATCTTTGGAAGAGAATAAGCAAAAAACGTTGGCTTGTATCCATTGTATCTTCGTCAAGATGATCATCAAGCAAACAATGAAATACAATTCGAGCATTTAACTGTATGAATTTTTAAATATGCCAAAGGAGTAAGAAATATTATTTTTATTGAAATAATAATTTATCTTAAATTAAGGTTTCTTTTTAGGATAAAATGCTGTAGTATTTTGATTTTTATTAATTCATCAACAATTGGTTGTTTGAATAAACGAATATAATAATTTCTGACATTGTCTGAAAGCAAGTACTGAAATTTCTAAAAAAATTTTTTGTCGGAATTACTAAATTTTTTTACCCAATAATATTGATCAAGTCTGTATTAAAAATTAATATATATATATGTCTGTGTGTGTGTGTGTGTGTGTGTGTGTGTGTGTGTGTGTGTGTGTGTGTGTGTGTGTGTGTGTGTGTGTGTGTGTAATAAAAGTAAATAATTATTAACAAAAGTGCATTAACAAAATATTTATTTACGTATAAATAGTTATTGGTTTTATTAAATATTTATTAAACGCCAACTTGCATTTTATGTGAACTTATAAATTATTAGATTTTACGAAACTATTCTAAAATTTCCAATTGAACTGGCTGAATTTGATAAAATATTTAAAAAAACAAACAAAATAATATAAAAATAAAAAAATAACTTTTTTGTATTTAAATTTATTTCATAGAATGCAACAATTTTTTTCAATAGGAAAATGTTGAAATGTTTATCTGACATAAAAAAAAATCAAAAATATCATGGTCACTAAGTGCGCCCCTTACACTGATCTGTACATTTTCCGTTTCACTCATTATGAACTCTATATCGCGTAAAGTATTATAAATGAATGAGTAATACAAAATTTCACAGATAAAAACGATCCTTGTTAACCACGAATTTTTGTTTAAAATTAATTATAAAAGTCTAATTAAAAATTTTTTGTATTCATACCGCTTATACAAATTAAAAACAAATGTTATCTTCTCATAAATTGGATATATTTTTTTCTACATAAAACTAGCTTCCGGATTGTATGGATATGTTTGTTTTTTTTAATAAGACTGATTTTTTTCAGTACGACTGATTTATTTTCTTTGAAAGAAAAAAAGTTAAATAACCTGTACAAGGTGACTAGCTTCGAGGGTAAAAAAAATAATTTTTAAGTCACAGTCATACCTACACACGCGCGCGCGCGCACGTACAGTTCATTCATACATATAGTTCAATTCTTCAGCGTGAAAATAATTCCATTTTTCGAAAACGTTTTGAATTAAATAATTTCATTGTTAACAACAATTTTTTCACGCCAATTTTTTCTTAGCGATCTAAAAAAATTAAAGAAAGTTTAAAATAATTTTTAACTTCTAGCTAAAAATACAGCCAATTGCGTAATAAACTTATTTCAAAACTATCGTTCATTGACAAAACTGCTGGCTGCGTGGATTACACAGCGAAATGGGTAGATATATAATTGACGAACATAATATTTATTACGACCTTGAGTAGGTAGTTGTGAAGAAAATTGCCAGAAAATTATTGCTAGGTATTTTTATGTACTTATGTAAGCTTGCATTAAAAAATTTTTTAATCAATCGTTCGTCAAATTGAATCAAGACGTTTCTAAAGACCAAGTATTTTAAAAATCATAAATAATTAACGGATCATATTCCAAAAATTTATCGTAAAAGCATATATTTAATAATTAGCATATTAAGGATCTTCATAACTTTAAATATAAAAAAATAATTATAATGATCCATATAAGTTAAGTCGGTAAAAAATTGATTTCGAGAACATGTAGATTCGCTTCTTCAAAAATCATTATTGAATAAATTGTACTATAAAAATTAAAAATAATCTTATTAATCAAACATTCTAATAAACTTATTTTAATATTAATTAAAATAATAAAAATTGTTATAAAAATTTCATTTAACTATGATAACAATTATGTTATTAATAATTCTATTAATTTACGATTAATTTTATTACTAATTATGATAAATTAACAATTACATAAAATTAAAAAATTTTATTTTTTCTTTATAAAATTTTCTTTATATTCGTACAGACATCGATCTATATATATATATATACGGTGTATAACATCATTATCATCTAAGAATTTTTTTCAATACCACATCGAATAATTATTTTCTACTTTTTTTATTCAATTTGATTACAAAGTTTAATAAAAACTTTTTTAAATATATTACTGCTCATGTTAGTGAAGAATTACAAGAATGGAAAAGTTGTTACCAACTGCATCAAATTCAGTAAATGTTCAAACCGGAAAGGTAAAATACACGAATGTTAAACGGTATGCAAAAAATAAATAAGTAATAATTAAGATGTCGGAAATTGAAGTACTATGTAATTATATTCTGTCAAAATAATTTTTTTCTCGAACGCTTTAAATAAATTAAAAATTTTTTTTTTTAAGAATTAACATAGCTATATTTAACCTCGCGCGTTGATTTTGACCTACATATGTAGATAATGTAGGTGTGTATATTTAAAAAGTTCACGGCTACCGATCGCGCGCTACGGCCATTTATCGAGGCATATTGACCCATACGGATTATTCGCGGCTCGAGTGTCCCATATGTACCGAGTAAATTTCGCCCTCGGTATCGCCCGACTTTTTCCCGTCAACGTATTAATTATGGTATCGAGTGGGACATGCGCTCTCCAAGTTAAGGATATTTTTAGAAAAATAATAAGTTGAACAATATATTAAACAAAAAAGGTGTTAGTGTTGTTGTTGTTGTTGTTGTTGCTGTTATTGTGGTTATTATTATTATTATTATTATTATTATTATTAAGTAAAGTTGTATTATTCCATAACATTTTTAAAATTCATTATTATATTATTCAAAACATTATTATAGAAATGAACGGAGGCGGAAAAATTAAAAAAAAAGAAGGTATTGCTCTAAATCTAATAATAAACCTAGGAAATAATTACAACAAACGCGAGCAATAAGAATACAGTTTAAAATTTTTACAGTATACATACTTCCGAGTAGAGCCAATATACTAACTCGCCATAATGGCTAATAAATTTTGTCCTCGTCCAATCATCGGCCATTATCCATATCAATATTCGCATGCGACGGCCTTCATTTTAGACACGCTGACTAACTGAAAAGAGCCAGCCAGCTACATAAATTCATGCATCGGCACTTCGTGACTTCGATCTATATATATGGCAGTTCAACGATAATAATTCGTACGATGGCTCCTCGAAAATTGCAAAACTCGCGAGTCAAAGTAAAATTTAACACACACACACACACACACACACACCCACATTGATAAATAAATCGGTATTGTTTGACATAAGAGTAGCCGGGCAAAGAATTGAAATCTGCCAATGTTTGAAAAATCATTTTTTTGACATATTGTGATGTTTTGCTGAAGTCACGTCACCGATATATAAAATTCGAGAAAAATATTTAAATTTAATTATACATTATGTGGAATCCATTATGGACGTTTAATAATATCTATTCACGGAAAATTGTGGACAAAATATTTTCGAGATCTAAGTTTGGTAAAAAAAAGTCGCTCGCGTAAGCAGCGAACTAAAATCGTTAGGTTAACAAAAGAAGACCAACTGCCGAAGAGGCCTCGATTGCGAAAAATTAATAAAGAAATTACTTTATTATTGAAAATCACACAAATCTTATACATCGATCGTCAATCCATAAAATACGTATAAGGACGTACCAAATGTATCTGTAGTATATTTTATACCACTTGTACATATTGTAACAGTGACTAGCGTCCTAGTTATAGTTGTGACTTTGAATAAATAAATGAAAAATATATATATAATGATTGATTAATTGATATTGATGAAAAAAATTCTCTCTCTCTCTCTCTCTCTCTATATTTTTACCAATCTATTGTAGGTTATAAAAAATACAATATTTAAGCTTATTTCATGCGTTATATTCGTGTCAGCGCGTAGCGAAGATACTTTAACAGCAGCAAAAAACAAAATCTATATCTGCATAATTTTAAAAGGATTCTACTTTTAACATTCGCAGCTCTGATTTTGATTTTTTTATAAGGAGCTCTATATGTACGTCAAGAAAAATTATACAACCAGTCCTATATAATGTATATATATATATATATATATATATATATATATATATATATATATACACATGCATACATATACAGATAGTTACAGTATATACTGGTTCGGCTTTTATGCAAATGAAGCAATTCTTTATAAGCACGATTATTTATTACTGTTAGACCCATATTTTTCAGGATATGAAAACCCTTAATAAAGTTAATTAAAATCACATGTAAAAACTTGTTCTGTACACCGATGCATATATATATATATATATATATATATATATATATATATATATATATATATATATATATACTCATATAGACGCAACACATTATCAAAACTGTTTCAGTCCATGCATACGATGCATTATATACATTTTTCAAGTGACTTCTCCATTTGCATATTATACGTATATACGCGTTAATTTCACACGATAACGCTCGCTCCTGATACTTATACACACTGTATAATTCGCATTACGTATATATAGTTTATTATCGTACTAGCATTGATGAAATATACGCGTTATATGTGAATTCCCCCCCCCCCCCAATTTCGCGTTTTTCCACATAATGACATTATAAAGCGATAATGATAAAGAGTGCAGCATGCTAAATGTAATACGGCTTTCGTTCGACTTTTCTAGGCTATTAATATTATATATATATATATATATATATATATATATATATATATATATATATATATATAGATCGAAGTTAATTATAAGTTATCTTAAGTGTACAGAGGGCAGTCTGTAAATGCGACAACGCTGTACAATCATGTAAATTATATACGTACACTAAGTAGATTGTGTATTACAGAACTTGGACATTTTTGCCCAAGCTATGTAATGTAATTAATTTTGTAAAATTAAAATTTAACAAATAATAGTCATGATAATGCTAACACTTATAGAATATATATATATATATATATATATATATATATATATATATATATTTATTACTCGTAATTATTCTTCGCCTGGTATAAAAGCAAATCTTCGCTTATGATCGCATGATACACCTACTTATGATCACGCGGGGTTAATTTTAGAACACCGCGCGTCTATACACACACGACAGCGGTATAGGTGTAGGTATAGGTACATCATTGTTATATATACGTCTTGTATGTAAGAAAATACGAATAGGAATTGCAGATTTTGTATCTCTCTTACAATACGCACACGCATACGCGCGCGCGCGTATAGCACGCTAAAAACGGTCGACCCGCGCCTCGGTTCCCGGTGTTGGTGATATATGTATGGACAGCGAAGCGACACACCGTGTAATTTCTTCAAATAATTACGGTAATAATGTATACACTGTAGACTCTTAGGGATAATTTGCAGTGTTGCACGTACACACACGCGCGCGCGCTCACGCACACAAACACACATACACACATACACACATACACTTACACACTCGCACTAACCGCCGCTGATGACGTTAATTCGGAATAATAATATACTACTGTTTTATAATGTATCTATATTAAGATAATTTTGAAGCTGATTCATTTCCAATCTTAAAAATAAACTTTCATTTTGCAACAGACTGGAGATTCATTATTTATAATTTCCGTTAATATTAATGAATTTCTATCGAAGAGAAATTTTATATTAAAGTAGTAAGAAAAGCACAGTTTATGTATATACACACAAGTTTGCGTTTATGTACATACACACAAGTTCCGTTAAAATATAATTATAAAAGGACGTTGTTTAAAAATTAAACAGGAAAAATTATAGAAAAACAATTAACTTATATTTCAAGCGAATTCATTTACTTAATACGTCGATAAAATTCAGCGAGGTATATTTTAATATGTTAAATTTTATATAATTTTATATTTAACAAATTATAGGTTAAGTTATGAATAATGAAAGTGCATGCAAGCAAAAATGTAATTTAAAATAATAAAAAAAAAATAAATGAAATATTAATTTGTATTTTTTCTACTCTATCTGTTGTCAAATCACTATATATTATATAGTTTATTTCAGTGTGGGCCGGTAATGCAAAAGATACATAAATATATAATATTCTCGACGATGATATGACAATCCAATAAGTCTTACACGAGTTTTTTGGTACACCAATGAAAAAACTAGAAGCTGCAAGAAGAATTAAATAAACATATATATATATATATATATATATATATATATATATATATATATATAGAGAGAGAGAGAGAGAGAGAGAGAGAGAGAGAGAGAGAGATATCAGTATATTCAAATTTTAGCTTCCACTGTTTGTATGCCGTTAAAATGAAGGTTGTCAAATGTGATGTCAACGATATATATATATATATATATATATATATATATATATATATATTCTTTACGTAACAGTCCGCTAATCTTTTTTTCTTCCTTTTTTTTGATATTCAATGTAAAAACTTCACTGATGAGTATATAATAAGCAACCTATAATTAACGCTTTTGTCCGGGACAACACTTTTCAAGACTCCTATATAATCTATTCATATATATATATATATATATATATATATATATATATATATATATATATATATATACATACATATACACAAACTGTTGGACGACGCTAACTACCCAGGCAGACTTTACACGCGATGACGATTCGCTTTTTTTCTTTCCTCAATCCGAGCGGGCGCACGTGTTTTCAATACAAATTCACGCCCGAGACTTTTGTCGCACTTGTATTACACTCGCGCGCCGGAGCCATCAGGCGTCAATTGATGGGTTGTTACAGTATAGACATCAAGGACTACGCGCGATATTCATAAGCAGAGATACGTAAGTGTCGTCGAGCAGCGAGAGTCTTTTGATGGGAAAGGAGAGGCTCCGGATGCCAGATTGGCGCGATATAATGAGCGCGGAGACGGTCGTTGGGCTTCCGCGTCAATGATTATTGAATAATTAGATTTTCGAAGATGAAGACCAAAAATGCTCGGTTGAGAAACGGTTCCGGAGATCCGAAAGTAGATTTTGTAATGGCAGAGAGGATAACGCTCCATACAGACGCTGTACATTTAATATATTGCAATTATATTTAGATTATTCTACGGCTACCTACATATGGTTAGAGATAACTTGATTCGTTTTCGTGGAATAGACCATTGGGAGGCGGGGTTGCTAAACTTTTAGAGAATCAATCGGAAATCCAAGAAGAATACAGAATAAATGATTGAAATTAAAATGCATATTCACGTCATAAAATGCCACAGAAAAAGTAAGGAAGACGAGGACTGGAAATTTGAAGTCCATAACGTCTTGACATATTTTTGGAATCCCAAAATAGTAGACTAATTATTATTGTCCAGGGTGTATATTTTATTCATTACTAACATTCATATTATATTGATTACATCCAAATATGAAGTCCAGAATAATGTTTGTATAAACTTTTTTTACAGTTCATATGAAGCATAACTAAAATGCTGAAGACCAAATTGTAGTCTCCTGAGATCTTAAAAGTGTTTTTTTTTTTTATTTACTTGCATATAACGTCAAATACTATTCCCTCTAATTAATTATACCAGGTTATTAGGAACAAGTATTGAGAAGTCTAAACATTGAGTCGACGGTAATTTTCGTAAGAAGTTTCCCTTCTTGATGTACATGAGTTTCTTAACTCTCGGACGCGAAAGAGTATATCACTGTAAGTCGCGAACACCGGAGTCGTGTCTGGTCGTGTCTCGGATTGTCGAGCACCTTAACGAGAGAGGAAAAAAGAGGAGAGGGAGAGGGAGAGGGAGATAGACAGGAGAAAATAGGCGCGGCCACGAACACAACTCCCTCAATGACAATGGGAATTACGGTAATTGGGGGAAAGTTTCTATGGATCTCTCTTCGCTCCCCCCCCTTCTACCACTCACCCAGCGCGTTTAGTTCTGCGCGCTCGCGCTCGAAAGTATATATGTAAGAAGATAGCAATCGCGTATCATGATGGGAGCACGATTCTAGAATACCCGCGCGAGAGCTCTCCTCCCCTGCGATCTGTAACGTCGATCGCAGGAGAACGAGAGACAGCCTCGCGGCATTTCAACGTCGACGAATTTCAATTTTCCAATATCCACCGTCGTCATAATATCGAGCCGACGCTAAGTCCGGAACTTTTGCGATCGTTCAATTGGCCGATTTTGGTAATGGCAACGAGGTATGAGCAACGGATTTCGTTAGCCTATTATTGTATTGATAATGGCACCGTATTGTATACGGAAAGTCTGCGAGACATCCGAAATTCTGCCGCCGTGCTGTGGCCTGAATCGTGTGGTACCCCATCACAAGATTCGTGCAGAGTAATTCCGTCGCTGCTCCCATGTACACGAGTATATAATTTAGGAAGTTCACGAGAAGTTGAGAAGCCGATTGTCATCGAATTATCGTGAATTCTGGCAGTTATAGCGGTTCTTCCCCTGGATATTACCGATCTATCTATCTATATATACGATACGATGAAAATAAAAGGAACGATATCAGGTCGGCGTCTTTTATTTGCAGTTTCATTTGATTACTCATTAATTACACATTTGGTTGGTCCTTTATTAAAAGATTAATGATCCAAAACCGCTTATATTTATAGAACTGGAAAGAGTTTTTGAGAATGAGAATTCGTTTCAAGCTCAAATTATAATTTTCCTCTGATAAAAGGTAACAATCGATAGTCGGAGCAGTAGTATATCAAAACAAGCTCTTTTTGCCGTATACTATAACTATGCCTAACAAGTCGACCAGAGCCTTTCTTGACGCGCGCGCCAGTTGTTACACATTTAGAAAGTCTAAAATTCTTCTCTATTGACATTTACAAAATCTCGGTTATAGGGCATCAGGCTATAATTAAATCGAACGGCAGTCTCTCCCAGTTCACCATCGGGCTACGGAATATATAGCTTTGTTGCAGCGCGATTCGCGTTCGACGCTCGCGCGCATTAAGCTTATATTGTATATAGAAGTATATATAAGTACATTAAAGCTGGTCCGCGCTTATTTTTCGAGGTTTGAAACTGATGTGACGATTTAATACGCGGACAGTGTATTCAATTCCAAGCCCCGTGGATCTGGAAAAGTTGTTTCTTTTTCTTTTTCCTTTTTTAATATATAATCAAACAGGATTTACGGGAAAATATCTTATAAGCTTATTGTTTTAAAACAATGGGTATTAATAGGATTAGGCTCGAGCTACTGAACCATTAAATTTAATGTGCTGCGCGTCTGTGACACAATTTTAAACTTGGAAGGTATAAACACAGAAATTTAAATATAGATTTTTTTTCTGTAGTCGATCGGATATCTTTGACGACTGAGTGATGCGTGCAGATTGTTTATTAATACGTGAATTAGAAAACTGATGGTTCGTTGAAAAAAGATGTGTTTTCCACTACACAAAGCCTTTTGTCTATATGAAGGGTTCTGCTGGGCGCTTTTCAATTTTTTTTGTGTATATATCTGACTAAATAACATTGAAAAAATTGAAATTGTTATTTATACTATGAAAAATTTCTAACTATTTGTGTATTTCTATTTATGAAAAATTGCATATTCATTCGTTCAAATTCGTCCTACACCAGAAATTCTACTCATTCCATATACGAAATCATTTCTCCTTTTATGAATGAAAGTTTCTCTAAAGTTAGCAATCTGTTCACTGGCACAGCTCTATTTTCAACCGAACTGTAAGAATTTAACGTGAGTTCTCTGATGTTTGGTTTATAAATGATCTGCTGGATGTTGACAGCCCAAGGACCAATTGAGCATTTTCTTCAGAAAAATTACCACAAAATTATAATATATATATATATATGAACAGAATCAAGATTATATATTTTTGAAATATTGTTTTATCTTTCATTAAGCTGATGTTGATCCCGTTAATTTATACCCTTATGTTTTCACTCCAATAGATTTCGACAAACGACGATTCAACCTTATGAAGCTATTTACGAACCAACTATATTGACGCCAAATAGCAAGTCATGATAAATCTTAAAAATATTTTCGACTTTTCAATTTATCAACTATATCATAATTTAAAGAAACATATTTTCTTAATAGTATCTAAAAAATATTGACTTTTAACATAGAGAAATAAATGGATTTTTATTGATATTTTATACTGTCGCTATGACAACCACAACATTTTCATAAAAACTTATTAACTTTAACTCCCACTATTGCCATACAATCGTTCAACCGCTTCAAAATTTAATATGTGTTATTTAGAATCATATTAATTGGTTTCTACCTTTGTCAGACAGGAGATCGATATTTTTAATTCCGAAGCGTTGTTTGACAGACGATTGTCAGTAAAGAACATTTTCAATATTTGAAAATTTGATAAGCTGTATCTTGACACTTATCAAATCACTAATTGCGCACAAATTTTCTCGAATATCTGAATTATATATTATTCAATTTTGTCAAAGGAATTTTCAATACTTTGCAATTGGTTTGAGGATTATTTCTGAAGATACTTAATTCTGTACTATCGAGCTTCGATAAAAGAACTTCCCTGTTTTTATTAAATTTTGTCCTTTTGTACAACGAATTAAAACAATACAAATATTATGCAAGTGTGTACGAGTATTATTATATGCTTCTTTAACATTTTCGTGATTCGGGCAGTCAAAGAAGAAATGAAGAAATATTCTTATTATCCGTACGCAATACTCCCCCGAGAATATTATGTAATACACTTAACGAAGCGCATTATCGGCAACGAAGATCGAGTATCTCTCCTCTCTTTCTCTCTACTCGCAATAACGACGCGCTCGTGGCTGGCAAGCAATCACCTTCGTGTAATATACTTTTCCACGCCGCACGCACACGATTGAGTGTCGATTGAAGAAACGAGCGCGCCTCGCGTTATCGCCCACCCTTCCAATCATATTATTTTTCTACTCCATCCTTTTCCGAGTTTCTTCCTCACCTTCGCCATTATACATATATAGGGCTCTCTCCGCTTCCTCGTGGCATTAGGATTACACCCTGTCCTCGTTAACGATTCGATATTTGATTCGATCAAATCGAAGACCATATTGTACGCTGGTGTATACTGACTCGCTTTCTCTCTCTCTCTCTCTCCCTCTCTCTCTCTCTCTCTCTCTCTCTCTCTCTCTCTCTCTCAGCTCTCTCTTCCACATACCCACATACACGTACAGACTTGGTTTCAAAAACAAGTCCGTAGCCTTTGGCCCCAATCGACTGAATTAAATCCAGCGACCTCGGCTCTTTCCCTACTACTGGTATATATATATATATATATATATATATATATATATATATATATATATAAAATACCACGTACTCGAAAAGCACGCATGCGCTCATACATGGGCACATCCCCATCCCAAAGGCTGATATGTGAACTCATGTTCCACAGGCCTCTACACCTTGTAAATTCGCCTCTGTCTCCGGCGCTCGCCGGACCTAACAAACACATACATAAAATGCACGCACATGAGAAATATAAATTATCAATACACCCACTTCGTGCCTCGCTCCTTCGCTCGCTTCCTGGCGCACGCGCATTTATACGTTATGTGGCTCTCGCCTCTTGCAATTCGACTTTTTCTCCTTACGCTCCCTTCGCATGCATATGTGAACACCGATGCTCACCTCTTCCACGTTCTCTTCGTCTTTCTTCTTCGTCTTCTTCGTCATCTTCTGTCTACATAGCGAATTTCGGATGGATTTCGGTCTTTGAAAAAAATGTCATTCGCCAGAATCATAATATTTCAAGGATTTAATTAATTTTTATAAGCGCGCGATTTCATCTCTTTTATAATCATTGTCGTATATTTTACTGTTTCAACGAAGATAATTGCTCCGTTGGCGAACAAATGGATTTATTTGATCTGTATTTTATTCCTTACTTTTGTTCGAAAGGATCCTTATAAAGTTAAGCTTGAAATTTAATACTGAACTAATTTAATATGTAAGAAGACACGGAACTGTTCAAGCAAAATATAATAACAACAAATAAGAACTTTGTATCTCGTCAAGTTTGCACTTTGCTATTTTATGCATTAAAATATGGTTGAAATATTTCAGTAATCACAATTGATGTTTATTATTGTGTAATATTTGTGTATCATATATAAAGCAAATTTTGTAGTTCATATATTTTTAACGTATGACCTTTGCGCGCTCCAAAACCCACTAGTTTGCTAAAAATTGTTATTGTTAATATATGAGTTTGTTAAAATTAATACAAGTTATTAATATAACGGATCGTTATCGTCTAGAAAGTAATAATTTTTATAATTTGTTACATTTGTTTATTATATAAAGAAGATGTTATAATTATTCACGCCTACAGTTATTCTTCAATAATTAAATGAAGCTGTTTTTTCTTTAAATTTACGTTTCCATTGTTAAAACGCGATTTCTCAACCATAAAGAAGCCTTTATTCCACTGTACAAGAAATGCCCGGTATACGTAAGATTTCTCCTCGCTATTAAGAAATATTCACTTCGTCATATTTTAAGCCTGGGTGACTTAAACTGACAGCAAGGAGCTTCATTTGAGACAAAAGAACTCTTTTTATTCCTCTTTTTTTCTCACTGTATGTGTGTGTGTGTGTGTGTGTGTGTGTGTGTGTGTGTGTGTGTGTGTGTGTGTGTGTGTGTGTGTGTGTGTGTGTGTGTGTGTGTGTGTGTGTGTGTGTGTGTACGTATGTATGTATGTATGTATGTAAATTAATATGTCTTCGAGCAACCGAGACAAAAGGATAATTAATTGACTAGACTTTCAAACGGTAAATTTATGCACCTTAAAATATTGCCAATCGCTATTTTATTCTCTGTTGAATATATTATTCTATTTTTAAGAACTGCGAGAAAAAAAAATATTATTTAAATATATAAATGAATTAAGGCGGCAAATGTGGTTTTTCTAATTTTAATAGTTTAAAATTCAATATCTATATAATATATAAAAAAAAATTTCTGTATTGAAAAAATATGGCAATCTGGTGTGATAAGAAGGCTGTTCGAGTCGGTGCGTGAGCGAAAATAATACTTTTAATAATTAATTTGATATACATCGTCCATTGCAGTTTACTAAAATAATTTTTCATATCGATGTTTAACGAGCCATGGTGAAATAACAGAATTGTTAATCGTTGAAAATATGCTCCCCGTACTATTAAAACTAGATATGTCGTCTGATTCTGCTATACACAAGAGAATTTCCTATCTCTCTCTCTCTCTCTCTCTCTCTCTCTCTCTCTCTCTCTCTATGTGCGCGCGCGCGCGCGTGTATTTGAACGTTATAGCCAATTGAATTACTTCGTTTTAACGCATTATATGCAGATTGACCGGGATAATTATTTTCAATTGCCGTTAAATTAAAGTTTAATTTTATTCTTACAGTATATTAAAGATTATTAATTCACATGTCAATTCATTTGGCATTGACTCTCTACTTGAACTTTTTACAAATTGGTTTTTTTTTCTATATCGAGTTACTTCAGTATTCGAATACTATTGGCATAAAAAAGTCTGCTAGCTAAAGATTCTGCTGTTACTATTTTAAACCAATAAGTATATATAATGAAAAAAAAAAACATTTTAAATTATATTCATCGAGGGGCATTTCATAAAAGCAAAAAAAAAAAAACACTGTTTCTCATCCGAGTGACAAATTTAAAACAGATCTTTCACGTTGAATAATCTATGTAATAGAGACGTCGCTATAATAAAAAATGATTTTGTATAAAACGCAAAGTGAAAATTTCTCCTTTTGAAACTTCGCCCGTTTCTCATTCATCGTGTAACTATTTTTAAGTGCAAAAAGACACCGCGCATCTGACGGCAAAATATTACGTTGAAATTTGGAGGAATCTCATCCTTTGATAATTTGGATTGTTTCACAATTTTTACCGATCCAAGGAATGCTTGAAATTCCCATGCGGGTTCCTTAAAAATCCTTACGAGAAAGACTCGGGAACGATCTTAAATACGAGAGCCGATAAGATCACGCGGAAAATATATTGTTTTCCCTGTTTTTCTTCTTCTCAGATTATGTACGATTGCCTCGGTATATATATATATATATATATATATATATAGGTTCGAAGCGATATTCTATACTTTCTGTAAGAAAAAAAATCCAAAGCATCGTCCAATTTTCCGAATTCTCGAAGAAATCCGGTATTCTCTCCTTCTTATTGTACACGGTTGCAAATATATCTCATACAGGGCTTGAATTCGATATATATATATAGTTCGAGTATAACGAGTCCATCAGCGCTCCTCCCCACCCAATAATACAGTTAACGAGCGCGAACAAATATTGCACGTCTGGCAGTGCAACGAATCCGACTAAAGTCGACCCCCCTCCTCTCCTGATGCGTTCGACGGGGTGGAGTGGTGGATAAATCTTCAGATTATCCGTCTTCAGCGCCACCCCCGACGTTGCTTTCTCCCCGCGTATCTCACTTTCTCTCTCTCTCTCTCTCTCTCTCTCTCTCTCTCTCTTTCTCTTTCGCACGCGCGCTCTTTTAATCGAAAGCCGGGATCCGATTTCAATCTCCGGCGTATAACGAGAACCGCGCGCAGCGCTCGATCGGCCCTCCCGATCGCTTTTCTCGCTCGTTGGATATATATATATATACACGTACATGCAAAAAACACGAAGACACCAAACTTGCGGCTTCATATATATATATATACAAAATAAAAATGAAGGAGCCGTTACATAAATTTTCAAGCACGAATAATAATAATTCGATAATTTATGGCGGTTTGCATTCGGGATGGGGCTCCTCCTTTCTCCTCGAGCTTGCAAGGATCGCCAGACGGTAGTATTCCGGGGAGCTCCCTTTATAACAGAACTTATCCAAAAATATAGTTCTTTCATTCGTTCCATCCTTCGTTTTTTTCTTCTTCCCATCTTTTTTTTTCTCAAATAACTCCGAAAACTAGACTCAGGCGCTCCAAGAGATAGAAATCGTAAAAATTTACGACAGCGAGTCACGCTATATATATATATATAGGAGTCGACGTAGCGATTTATAGATGTAAATTGTGCGCGATGGATCCGCAATGCTATATAATCGCCGATGTATTTTTAACGGAAGATTTTTAATTTCTTAATTACAAAAAAAAATTATTTTTTTCTTTTAACAAATAATTCCAATATGGTATCATTGTTCACCGGTTTCCCTCTGCCACGTATCTCATAATCGTTAAAAACAAAGAGGATTCTTCTTCTTAATATATCATTCGTCGCCAATTATAATAAAATGTTATTATAAAAATTCGGATTGGCACAATAATTGCTCTTTTACCGTTAGGTCATCGAGAAGCTCCCCCCCCCCTCTGCCACACATATAAAAGTCCTATAATTTAATTTTAAAACTGGTACGGTTTAAAAACCGATTTCCTCGCCATTCTCGCAATGAAATTATAGGAGGCCGTCTCTGGCCGCGTTAAAACTACCAAAACCGATCTATCATCGCGCATAACCGAGATTAGAACCACCTGTCATCTTATACGGTCGAGCCCAGCAGGGAGTTTGGTTTTAGTTTGCTCAAGGTGGCTCGAGCTTGACTCCCGAGTCAAAGAGATTCTGTAAGAATATAAATATTCTTGATTTTTACTTTACTATACTATAAAAATATATAAAAATTAATTTAACAATCCTTTTTAATTCATTTCCCATTACGTTTGGTCTTGTTTTGAAAACCTTATTTAATTAAATTAACTAATTATCTTTTTTTACCTAATCGGTACTGTGCATCATGGAAAGTATCAATCAAAAGTTTAAAAACTATACTATTCATACGTCGTTCCTTTATTAAATTTTCAGTCACTCTAGAGAACAGATAAATAAGCATTTGAAAAAAGAAACCTGATATATCACATCTAAAGACATATTAGCTATGTAACAGGTATCATTTTTTCAAAATGATTTTTCTCAAAAATTGGACACGCCTTTTTAAGGCACTGTGGCATCACACAATGCTCCTTTTTTAATCAGTTTTTTGTGTCTATTTTTGTCCTAGATTTTAATCAATTTAATAAAATAAATAATAAAATCAATATCAATCGTCAAAATTTCTATGATTTATAAAACTTGAAGTTGTTATTGATAAAAAAAATACGTAAAAATCCAGAGTTTTGTTTAAAAACGTACATCGTGTTGGTCAAGGAAGGATTAATTTAAACTTAACTATAGCAGACAATTGGTAGTGAATCAAAATGCTAGTAATTATTTAATTAAAAAAAAATTATTTAATTAAAACAAAAAACAAAAAAAGAACATAAATAAACAGATTAAAATTTGTTTTGCCTCGCGCTACCGTGTTCCACCCAACAAGGGCCTCGTCGCTAACAATATATGCGTTCTTTAATTCCCTTTAATTGGATTATAACAAAAAGCTCTCACGCTTGTTGACCATGCACGACGCACACACGCACGCACACCGACATGTATGCGCCCATCATCAGCTATGGGTTCGGTCAACCGATCGCGCATAAATACATTTAGATGTAGGCGTGCGTATATATTATATGTAATATGTAAACGTGATTTTCTCGCAGCCGGGCACGTACGCAGCACGTGCGTGCTCGCGCGCACTTGCCGCATTGTCTATAGAATATGACCGTACCGCAGCGGTATATATATGAACGAGGAGAACGACCGAGACGCGACCGCGGAGTACAAATATAAGCGAATATATATATATATATATATATATATATATATATATATATATAGATTATACACAACACACGCGCGCGCACACACACACATACATGTGTCAACTCCTTTGCTCATGTAGATTTCTCACTTTCAAAACCTTTTTTTGTGCATATTATACTTCGGTCGGTCTGCCGCTGATGCGTGGCAACATTGTGTAGTTGATAAAAAAAAGGAAGGGTAGAGGGGGAGAGAGAGAGAGAGAGAGAGAGAGAGAGAGAGAGAGAGAGCGATTTAGTTGTTTTTCGCCGATAGTCACGATTTGAAATTATTTGTTACTTCCAGTCTATTGATAGATAATTCTGGACTTTTTTTAATCTCAACTATTGGGATAATATTGAAAAAAAAGTTCGGTTCGATTTTTCCTCTGATTTTTCATTCTCTGTTCGTACGATAAAACAATCGAACACGAGTTAATGAAGAAAAATTAATGATTTAGAACAACGATAACATGAATGTACGAAAACTGAATTTATGATGATACAGGTTCACAACCTAATTACAGGAAGTATAGATTTTGATACGATGTGACGAATATATATATATATATATATATATATATATATATATATATGTCCCAACAATCGCTTGGTATAGTTAGTTGATTAACTACTATAATCGACAAATACGTTCTTTAGAAAGAAAACCATCAAACGTCGCGGCGATGCCATAATTTGAAAACTGAGGATTTTTTTTTGTACTCCATGAACATTGTTCGAACCGTAATAATCTTGATGGGATTACAGCATGTTTCATAAAAAAGTCGTCCGGCAATCGGATCTCAAATTAACCTTGATATTTACCATCAAGGTCATTTTAAGGCTCGTTTTAAGGACAATTAAAAATTTGAATTGTAGAGTTCTCACCGGTTCTTCCTTTTTGACTCTGGAGTGGGAAAGGACGGAAGCACGTTGTCGATCAAGTCGAGATGATCCATACGGTTCCAAGTGTCGGTGAAAAAAAAATGTAAGAACCTAATTTGTTTTACACGCTCGAGGGAAAAAATAAAATCGGCCTCTAGATCCCTTGTCAATAGTGAATATTTTCGATCTATATTTCGATCCCCACGGTAACAGCTCTGAACCCATAACGGGCAAAACATCTCACTCCTTCACATTCCCAAGCTCGAAAAGGGAGCGTGTTCTTTTTTGAAATTTCAAAGCTAACTTTCAAATAACCTTGATGGCAAAGATTAAGGTCATTCGTAAGGTCCTGGCCAAGAAGATTCGTTCTCACTTTATAACTTCCCTATGTAACAATTCGCAAGTAACTTCATCCCACGCAAGTCTTCAGTCCTTCCGTTTCTCCAAAATCATTAAAAATCATATTCCCGAATTCAGATGCGTAAATATATCTTAAAAATAATATAAGTTAAGAAATTTAATCCACACGTATGTATGATAAATGTTATTCAACTATTATCAATATTGAATTAAAAAACTTAAAAAATAACATTTGACAATCACAAAAATGGACAATAAGTTACTCTATATTTAGCGCAAACTTCTCTCGCGTCTCCTATGCTTAATTAGAATAATTCCCGCCTGCAATTTCTTCCCGCATGTTCTTATAAACATTGAGCTGCAATTGACTACGCTGTAAAAAAAAATTCTGTATCATTCTGATATTTAAGTATACGTTACGCGTAAATTAATTTTCATATGCATACATGTATAGAAATATACGGGGACATGCAATTTAAGATACATTGTATTGAATGTATAATTTTCTGTATACGCTTAACATAAATGTATCTTAAAGTAACTGTATCTTGCGCAATCAAATATCTGCATATGAAACTTGCCGAAACATTAACCGTACAGATTCATGCGGCATACTTCGCAATGTGGTTTAAATTAAAATTTCACCTTTTTTTCGTTGATGGGGTGTTATAATATAGCTCAAAGATAATACTTTAAATCCTTTTGGTACAAAGCAATATATATATCCGTAAATTTTTCGTAATTAATTTTATATATTTGAACCATACGGCTGTTTTATTCATTTCCCATGGTTAATTTCGAGTATATATCTTGTAAAATTATAATTTTATGAAATTTATACAAATTATTTAAGAGCAATAAAAATGAGCCGGGTAGATCCTTATGTAGAACTTTTACAAGTATAAATTTCGAGAAATTTACAAAGTTTTATTTTTCTTTTCAACTATATATATATATATATATATATATATATATATATATATATATATATATATATAATCGATTTTGTCTCTCGTTTTTTCCTATCCTCTTTTTTTTCTTCCCCCTCTCGTACTAGCCGGAATTTATCTACCTTCGTGCGAAACTCAAATAAAGAGGGGAATTAATGTTTGATAATATTTCAGAGCAGTTTTTTAATTCGCCGACTTAATGAGCTTTTGGATTCTAATCAAGGAAGATAAAACCGAATCTATATAATATTATACGGGCGCGCGGGCGCGCTCGTTTAATTTCTTTTTATATAACGCGGCCGTTTCAATATGTATAAATTACGAAATCGCCATTGGAGATATCCTCGGGGATTGGAAAGCTTTTTTGCCCAAGACGCACGTGTACATGTATGTATATATATATATATATATATATATATATATATATATATATATATATATGCCTATAATAAATGCTGTTGTATTCAGAAACTACGTGTATAATAATCTACAAAACCGAATCGCTCCGCCACTCCGTTGATTATCATTATCATTATTATTATTATTATTATTATTATTCCTCGGCTTGCTCGAATTTTACATTATAAAATCAATTACAGAAATTTAAATTCCCGGTAAAGATGTTCCACCGTGCAGCGAGGCGAAAATTACGCGCGTGCGTCTGTGTGTGTGTCCTCTCTGCTCTTCGCCCCGGGTACATACGAGAGGGGACGGGCGGGACTTAAAAATGCCCCACGATACCCACTACTTTATACATACATATATACACGCCGTGGCGAAACAAAGAGGTGCAAAAACATGCAGAAATGAGGCGGCGGCGCGGGGCACGCACACAATATACATAAAGGCTGTTAACAAGAAAGTCAAGCGAGGTAGCCGCTCGCCAATAAAAATGATAATATGAACACACTTCATCGTGGGGGGGGGGGGCGAGCTCCAGGCGGTGAACGAAAAAAGAGGAGTTTTCTCAGAGTTTGCAGCAGCATGTGTGTGCGTGTGTGTGAATGTGCGTGCGCGTGTGCGTATGGGGGAGAGAGAAAGAGAGAGCGAGCGAGCGAGTAGGGGAAAGGCGAGCGAGGACTAAGAAAAAGGGCAGGGGGACGAGGAAGAGAAGGAATAAAAACGGATTAGGAGTAAGGGCGAAGGACAGAGGGGCGGGGAGGGAGAGAAGAGAGGCCAGGGGCACATCGGGAGATTAACGAAGATCGTCGAGAAAATAAGTGAACGCGCCGGGCGGGGCGAAAAAAGAAAACGCCAACTCTCCTCCACCCATCTTCCTTCTCTCCAACCCTATACAGCGCACCGAGTAGGAGCCGAGCCCTCGACTGGAGAGGCCCGTAATTTTTGCACGCGCGCGCGCGCGACACACACACACACACACACACACACACACCCGCTGGCACGCACACGCACGCACACGCACACACACACACACACACACACACACACATAAATGCGCCCGGGACAACAAAGCGCAATCGAGACGAACGCGCCGACGGTATCGAGAAGAGGTGCAAGAGGAGAAAAAAGAGGGGAAAAGAGATTCACCTGTATATATATATAGGCTTGCGAATAACGCACGAGGGAGAAAATTCGCGGTGCAGTGAGCCTGGCTTTTTCTTTCGGGAGAGCACACTCGATTATATATATATATATATATATATATATATATATATATATATATATATATATATATATATATAATGTACTTTTGAAAAATAATAAGTGGGAACAGAAAGACTAATGGCTCGTGAATTCATAACTCTAGATCTCGCTCTGGATAAAATTTCCTACAATATATAAATGGAATGATAAAATAGAAAAGACCTTTTCTATATTTGAAATTAGAGACGTGACCGATCGGCGAATATTTTCTCACTGATCGCTGCGGACGTGCTTTACTCTAGGATTTTTCTTTTTTTGTTCTCCTTTTAATAATTTTAATACTTAATAAGATATAATTATTGCCAGACTTAAGCCAGTAATAAATTTCAAAGTACTTACCATAATTAAATATTTAAGATTATTATAAATAATGATTGATACATATATATTGTATGATAAAAATAAATTTCATAAAATATACATTACATTCAGGTATGAAGATTAGATATTTCAAGACATTTTTTGATGTTCTTATTTTTCATTTTGAGTAAGCTTCCATTTATTATCGTATCTGTATTTCATTCTTAAATCATTCCAAATATATAACGTGGCAACATTGAGCGTAATATATATAGAGGCATGTGTTATTAATTGCCTTCGCTTCATTTCGCACCTACACTTCGGTATATATATATATATAATATATATATATATATATATATAACAAAAAAATCATTCGCAGTCTCTCTCTCTCTCTCTCTCTCTCTCTCTTTCTCTTGAAGGCCCTCTGAATAAGGTTCAAATATATGTGCGTATTGTAATTAAGTTCGTGTATATATATATATATATATACGCGCGCGCGCAAAGAGAGAGAGAGAGAGAGAGAAGAAAGAGAGAGAGAGAGAGAGAGAGAGAAACGAGAAAGCGGAGACACATACCCAAGAGACTTATGAATTTGAAAAGGAGAAATTAGATTATAGCACAGTTTAGTACATGAAGGGGGTAGTTCGACCATTTGGTACATGAATCATTTGACTTCGATATTCTGCCAGCAATGGTTTTCGTAACTGAAAACCGTTCGCTTAAAAACTATTATTTTATACTAAAAAAAAAGAAATGTTTTTTTTCAGAATTAACGAAAGAATTTCACGGGGAAAAAAATTATCATTTCTGATACACCGATTAATGCAATCCTATATATAGGACCTGAAAATAAAAATCATTCCCCCCCTTTTACGAATAGATTCCTGAATGCTAAATCGGAATCTAACCGGCGAATTATTGTCATTTTAGACGCTTCAAATGTCCTCAACTAAAAATACAAAAAAGTATTCTCTCTCCATCTTTCTCTCTTCTACATCCGAGATAAAATCGCGAGGTCGAGAGAGATCTATTTTTATTTCTTCCTTCAATATCCCACTGATCCCATTTAAAATTCATTTTTAATCACCTCGTAGAAATTTATATAAGCTTTTTTTCGTACGTTTTCAAACTTACAGCCTGTACAGTGGAGGATTATTGCGTTAAAAAAAAAAAAAGGATAAATTGAAACGAGCGGCATGTACTAAAAGTCACCGTACTTAAGATAAAAAAAAAAACTGCAATTTTATATGTAATTATATAAAACTGCCATTTCCTTACATAATATTAAGATATTTCCAGTATAAAATGAGAATTTTTTTTTAATGATCCATAAATAAAGTACGAGCCAGTTTTACTTTTACATAAATTAGAAGATATGGAAATAGAACAAAAATTAATATAATTTTTTAGATCCTGGATAATCATGGAAAAATTAAAAAAGAAAAGGAAATTTCTGTAAATATTTTACAAAAATTTAATAATAATCCGGTGATTAAATGGACAACTAAAAATCTTTTAATATTTTATCGTTACTATTCGTAATAATTATCATCACTGTTTCGAGAGATAAGTTGTTCTTGATTCTAATATTTATAGTAAAAAAAAAAAAAAAATCAATACATGATATGAAAATAAAATGTACTTTATACGTGTCACGTAGTTTTCCAAAACTAATTTTTTTTTCAATATTACGTTTTAAAAGTTTAAAAATAATATCGTTGCAACGAAAGAGTAAAATATACAAATTTTGCAAGGAATTGAAAAAAATTTTTTAGCCTATACACTCTAAAAGGTAAAATTAACAAAAAGTCAAAAAATTTCGTAATAAATGAAAAAATGTCTAAAGGAAAGACTTCGTATATTTAAAACTAAATAAAATATATATTTGAGCAGTATGTGGTGTGTGTGTGCGCGCGCGCACGCACGCACACACACACACCACAAAAACCATGCGTCGGGGTCGTTAATAAAATACGAAAAAGTTTTTAAAAGACGCCTTTTGACATTCAAATGTCGGACGAGAATATATCTCCGATAATTCGATAATTCATTCCGAGCCGGCTCTCCGTGTATAACGCACGCACACGCGCGCGCGCGCACAGCAACTAATTCAAGCCCAACGCCACTTAACGAACTCAAATAGCGAAAATTTGCATGACACAGCCGAGCAATCAGTATGAACTTTTATAAAAAAAAAAAAAAAGAAGAGAAGAAAAAAAAACAAAAAGAAACGGGAAGGGTGGAGCCGTAAAAAAGAGAGAAAAGAAACAAAACCAAAGACGCGACTCAGACGCGTTCAATCATTCGTCATCTCGCGAGAAAAAAAAAAGAGGAGGGGCGAGACAGACAGAGAGAGAATGAGAGAGAAGCGTTATTACGATATTAAGAGCCAGAGGAAGAAAAAAAAAAGCGAGTGCGTGTATATTCTGAAGGAGGGAATGCAAAGGCGAGGCAATTTTTTGCAATAATTTTCACATTAGCGACGGCGACCTGGCCGACCTCCCCCCCTCCCCCCTCGCCGCCCCCGCTCAGTTTGGTCGTTGAAAAATGAATTTATTAAAAAGGCGCGCGGACGTGAATTTACATTAAAAGGCGAAAATGAGCAGGGAGGGGCGTGTATGGGCAATGTTAAATTGGTTTAACTACGCGTCGCGGGCCGTTGGTTTCTCCGCGTGTACATATTTCCTTCATTCGATTCGCGTTTGGTCTGTTGCGAGGAATCCTCGATCGTTCCGCGATTTAATGAATCTCCAATTATAAACGCCGACCTTTTGCAAAAACTTAACACGGGAGGAATAAAAGAGGTGGCGGGGGAGGAGTGGAAGTAAATATATGTATTAAAGATTTCGGGCCTCTCGACCTAAATTCGACGTATGCTCCTTTTAATTGATAAATTTTATTGTCAAAAGAAAGAAACGAAAATAAATTTATTAACCAACAGCTGATATACTTAAAATAAATTAAATTCTATTATTTATATATTGTAAACAACAAACAAATTATTTTAATCCTTTATTGTTATAAAAAAATGCTGTTCAAAGTATCTTGAAATGAGAAAAATAAAACAAAACAATAACAGAGTATTATAATAATATAGAGGACGCTGCAAAAACTTTAATATATTTTTAATTTGTTTAACATAACCGGCATATGATATCAAATAAATCTCAACTTTATATATGGTGTATTAATAACTAACAATATCTGCTGTATCAAAAATGGTTGTGAATTATGACAGTAAAAAGTAAAAGTACAAAAAAATGATCGGCACGTGAACAAAAAAAAAATGATATTCCGTACAGAAAGACGACTATGCACATCATCGGAACCGTATATACCATAAGAAGAGAGAACGAGCTAGAGAGTGAGAGAGGGAGAGAGAGAGAGAGGGAGAGAGAGAGAAAGAGAGCGAGAGAGAGAAAGGAGATGCGAAAAAAGGAGGAATGTGAACTTCGATAAAGCAGCCAGTCGTCTCTCCCTCTCTCGAGCCTCGATCGCCCGTCTCCGGGTGACGCTTCAGAAAACTACCTTCCAATCTTTTAGTTCAAAAAAATTCAATTAAAGTCAAAAATAAAAACCAGTTTGCGGATGCCGATCAAAAAAATCTCTATCGTGCACCGAAATTCGTCAATCATAATGTTCGTCTCTGCCTTTCTCCCTCTCTCACTCCCCCCCCCTCTCTCTCTCTCTGTCGTATCAATAACTCAAAGAAACCAGGAGGCGACACGAAAAAATGAGAGGGAGAGAGAGAGAGGACAGAGGGAGACACGAAAGAGACAGCAGCTCGACACGCCATTGGTGCATCAGCGGAACGAGATAGGAAAGAAGAACATCAGCGATGTTCACATTCCGCGGTGTCTCTCTTCTCTCCCTCTCTCTCGCTCTCTCTCTCTCTCTCTCTCTCTCTCTCTCTCTCTCTCTCTCTCTCTCTTTACAAACTAATAAGCGACACGTGCGCACACACGTGCTAAATGGAAAGTCGTCGCCGGCGCGACGGTTGGCGCCGACTCACTCACCGCGACCTTTATTTTCCGATTTTTTACGAAATCGACTTCTGATTCGTACACTATATTCTAAATTTTACACTCCTCAGTTTTAGTTCGGTGTTCCTGTATTATTATTACAAAGTATCCCACCTAACGATAGAATTTGTAAGCTCGTTTAAGTGGTATGAAAAGACATTATGGACAAACATAATTTTTCGACAATTGTTATATTATGTACATATTTTGTATCTGAATGCGTCAGGAGAAAATAATTTACTCAAGACTGCATGATCAAAAAAATTTTAAACTATTATTGTTCACTGTAAGAATTTTATACAATGGAAAATAAAAGTCCTAGTCAAATGAGGATAAATTCTAAATATATTCATTGGATGAGAGAATGAAGATAATGATGATCTCAAGGTATTTAATATAAGTACATACTTGTACCCCATGTATCACGTGACCTTAGTAAATTTAAAATGATTCCAAAAATTATCTGACATTGACAGAGGCACTGCCTACAGGCAAATAATAAAACTAAACAATGCATCGTAAGGTTCAGAGACGTAAACGGCATTATTTCTTCAAAATTGGACATTTTTTGATAAAAAAGATCAATGAAAATCATATCATATTGAATAAAAAAACAATATTTAAACATGTTTCATAGCGACCAATAAATATTTTAATTGGTCTTACGGTCTTTATACTCTTATATATTAAGCTAAAATAATAGTCACACTGTCATTGCTTATCACCCAGAAGAATCTGAAACCAAACTTATTACTAAAAATAAATTGGATTAAAATAATAATAAAATAAAATTATACAGATTGTGACAAATATTACATTGGACAAACGGGTAGATACTTAAAACAAAGATTGTATGAATGGTACATCTGGGATAAAAGAACATAGCTTAGACTTGTTACATTCTTTCGTTTTGGAAAATGTAGATATTTTGGAACAAGGTATTAAAAATAGATATAAAAGAGGGACTCTTGAAAGTATTCATATTTTCAAGAATCACAATAATTTAAATTTAATGTTAGAGTCAGGTAAATTGGACAACACTTATCATTCTTTATTAATATAAAAGTTATGTTTTACATTTAAGTCAAGAAGGTGGGGGGTCCTGTCTCAGGGGGTGAAAAGAAACAAAGACAGTCCGGCTGTCATTACTTTAGTTGAACATATTATAGTATATAGACTGTAAGACCGATAAAAATATTTATTAATTTAAGTATATTCGAGGGAAAAATATTTTGATGAAAATGTATTATATATAAAACTTCCATTTCCGCCAAAATCCATCAGGATAAGGCGTTATCAATCAACGGTCCAAAAAACGTAAATATATGATTTTTTGGAAAAATCGCAGGTGGATGCTTTATGTAAATTTATACCCTGATAAATTTCACTAATAAGAATATATTGATTCCTGCTAGAAATATGAAAATTTTCAATGGACTGGAAAGTAGTAACTCAGATAGTCAAAATAGAATCAAATATCACGTCTATAGAAAATAGTCAAGTCTCAGAAAGAGAAATGTGAACTTTGTCAGGAAAACGGAGAAAAAGGTACAAACTCCTGTAGAAAAAATATTGAAGTTGAAACCCATGTTTCAGGCCATCAGCATTGCATCTCTGATGGTGGTCAAGAAATATCTCAGATAGTATATAATACTTTACTATATCTTATATGCGTTTATTGTCGTTTATATCTAAGATTTAGCATGCGTATAAGGTACATAAAAATTAGAAACTCGAGAAAAACTTACAATTTTGTTAATTAAAATAATGATTAACGACAATGAATTCTTAACGATAATATCAATTATTTTTCGGTTGAGATACCAATAGAAACTACCTGGTTTCCAGCTTGTTTTACAATAGTTACACGGTTACCGTAAAAAGTGACACCAACTTCAATAGATATATTCCAATATCCGAAAAAATGGTTTAAAAATATATCTATTTCTAAAATCGGTAACATTGACCGAAAAAAAAAACCGCTTCGTATATATTTCCAGTTACAGACGAATATAAATATCTTGTTTCTAGACACATATCTATCAAAATATCTTCTTTTTAGTTTAAATATTGAATTAATTATTTCTAGTGGAGATTATTATATACCTTTTTCCGTATTGTAAAGGATCTTCGCGTAGCCTCTGTAATTTTTTGTAAATTTAGCTGGAAGTACTTAAAAAAATTTTTTAATAACAATACAAATATGCTGACAATGCTTAAACGGCCACATATGTCGACATATTGGTTGATTATATACATTCTACTTATAATATTTTCATATACAGTCATATATTTTAATGCATGGTCACCCCCTCCCCCCCTCAGGTATCAGACCACGAGCGGGCTCTACTTTGTTTAATGAAAGCTTTACTAAAAATTGTCGCCCTCGCGCTTCATCCCCTCCACTCGTTCTCCCTCTTTCTCGTCCCCCCCCTTTTTTTTAGTAATTTATTTTCCATTCGAGGCGGGATATCGATTGGGGGGAGAAGGGCTCATCGTTCTTTCGCCATGCGAGCACGAGCGTTGGTTATCGCTGCTAAGCGTTCTTTCTTGCTTTTTTTTTTCCTTCCAGAAGCTCCTTTCACCGAGCCATTTCAGTCCGAGTGGTTTTTTTTCTGTCAATTGAAGCATGAGAATTCAGAATTGCGGTGCGTTAGCTGAGAATCGACGATCCAGGATTCGTATTGTCTCATTTATTTTTTGACAGCAACGCTGTTGAAGCTATTACACATAGACACACAGACGCGCGTGCATTCTCTCTCTCTCTCTCTCTCTCCCTCTCTATCTCTCTAAAAAAGTTCTATTCTATCAAATGAGAAATTTTTAATATACAGAAGAAAAAAAAATTTCTGATACGATACTTCATCGATTATCAAGGGAAGTATCGCAGATGTCGCACGCCTGTCCTAATCAAATATGTTACGGTGCTCAATAATACATTGAAATGCGTATGTTTTTTTTTATCATCTAGAAAATATTTCTAGGGGATTAGATCGGATTAAATCACCTTTAAAAATATCCTTCTATAAAAGCGTTGTAGTTTCGAACGTTAAAACTAAAACGTTAAGCCGAAAAAAACCCAAAGAGACGTACCGCTTTATTTTTTAATATTAAATGAACTGCAGAGTCTATTTTATAAGCATAACTATTATAGAATACAGAGTTTTTATAGTTGAAATTTGTGTAAAACTTAAAAATGAATAAAAGTTCAGGTAAACTTTGGTAAAGTTTCAGTTGAAAATTATTTATGATTTTCCTACAATTTCAGAAGTTAAAAATTAAAAATCGCACTTATTTCGACTGTTCTGAATTAAATTAATAAATATTTTTATCAGTATCGAAGAATCTGAATTAGAAATTTCTAATAAAAATAAATTAAAATTTAATTAAAAATTAACTCTAAACTATGTTCCTTTAGCCCGGATGTATCATTCGTGCTTTGTAAGCTATACTGATGTTCATACATTCTTTGTTTTTACGTATCTACCCGTTCGTCCAATGAAATATTTATCGCAATCTATCTAATTTATTTTGTATAATACTTCTGCTTTTAAACATTTATGATCCTCATCTTTACAATTGTTAAATAGTCTTCTTATATTATTATTATTATTATTATTATTATTATATTATTATTAAAGTAAACTAGAATATTGTGTATTATTTTCTAATCTTTGTATAAAAGTACTTCTAATTCTTTCTGATAAACCTTTACATATGGTAATGCGACGATTTTATTATTATTGTTTTTGTATTATTATATCCACTCTCTCCACAATCACATTATCTATAAGGTCTACTGGATAATCATTATTAACGACTATCTCTTTAACTAATTTTAAATGAACTTTTCTAATCTCTTTGTCCTTTGCTAACGTGGAATATAGTTTATTTTTATTATTTTTATTATTTTTAATTTTTAATTTAATTCTATTTTATTTTCAGTAGTAATTTATATAATTAATGTATATTCTTAGGAATATAAAATTTTTAAACATTTCTATTGTAATTTCTATTGTAGGTTATCCGGGGATGATTGTCAACGAGGACAGTCTCACTGTTGTTATATTAATATAATATATTATTGTATAAAGGCTGTAAGACCGATAAAAATATCTATTAATTTAATAAAACTTTATAAGCTAATAAGATTTTTGTTTGAATTGTTCAATGCTGCTTTCAAACAATGTTTTTCTCCTAAGCTATAAATTTTAGTAAAAAGTTTCCTCGGAATTTTTCGAAAATCAAGATTTCTTTCAATTAGTCCGTTACGTAAAAAGCTTTTTCCAGAATTTTTAAATGACACTTTTTTGACATTTCAGTTTCCTGTCTCCTGTAAAAATAAAAAGCTGACTCGATAATTCTAATAAAAAATGTTCCTACCTACAGGCCGTGTGTCTTCGAGAACAGTGACAATTTTTTCATTGTTCTGAGCGTATATAATCTAAAATTTATTTGAGTTCTGAATCTATAATTATATTAGGATCCCGAGTATATTGCATGAAGTTTAGTACCTAGAAAAACATCCAACCTACAGAAATTTAGCTCAGCTTACTTAAAAGGTTAAATACGACGGAGATACGATATTAAAAATTACATAAAATTTTCTAAATAATTACGAACGCTAAGAAGAATGTTGCATTAGTAGAAATATACTTTAAATATCCTTTAGGCAACTTCATTCTTTCCTTCTAATTACAATTCTGGACAAGTTTCCTTTATGAATAAAAGTATCATATATAATGAAAAATGTTTGATTTCTATAATTTAATATACGTTTTATAAATCATCATAACATAGATGAAGAAACTTCATTAAAACTAAAAATGAATTTATTTAATGAAATCAATGTAAGAAAGCTTATTGGTAAAACTTTATTTGTTGTAAAGTTTCAAGTAAACAAATTCGTTAATGTTCAATAAATACTTCCTTCGTCCGATCTCTATTATGAGATTCCCCAAGCGATTCATAAATTATCGAAGATTCGTAACTTTTACCCCAAAGTTTTATTCTCAGGTTTTTATCCCTGGCGTCCTTATAGCATTTGAAGAACCAGAACAAAAAAAAGGACGCATTTCCGAGCGCATTTCCCATCACATCATCGCATTAACGACGCGCTGCAATCAAGGGAACATAATAAAAGGGAATAAAGAAAACTGCACACCCGGCTCTGCCTCAGGAGTAGCTGGCAACAAAGCGTTCGGACAAAGGAAAAAAAACCCAGGAAAATTCCCTCCCGGGTAGGGGTCGAAAGATCCGCATGGAAACTCGCGCGCACAAAGGACGGAAAAAGCCCGGCGTTCCCCGAAGGCTGTATAGAAGATTTTGTGTGTGTGTGTGTGTGTGTGTGTGTGTGTGTGTGTGTGTGTGTGTGTCGGCATAGAACCAGATAGAACACCATAGGCAATGTCGATCGAAATTTTCACGCGCAGTGAAATAGCTGCGCCCCTCCCCTCCGTTTCCCGTTTCCTTTATTCGGGGCGCTTAGTTTTACTTGAATATAATATATATAGTTTGATAGCTCGGTAGAGAGTGAACGCGAGCGTCGAAGAAAAATAGTTGCCTCGCTCTATCTCTCTCTTTTTTTTTAATTTTCTTAAAGTATACACACTGAGGTTTTATACACGTAAAATATGTAGGTATAATTTAATGTGGAAATTTTACATACAACAACGACAACGAAATAATTGAATGTAATAATTGAAACAATAGTATTTAAAAATCTATGTTGTAACATTAAAATCAATGATAATTATATCGCCTCTGTAGTAAAATCGAGGACAATATTATAAGAATCATGTAGTGATCGGGATGTCGACTACTCTTCTATACCGACTAAGTAAAAAAAGTGCTCTTGTTTGAGAGAATATTATATGTAAAAATTATATTATTGCACGTTTTGCTTAACCAAGCCCCCTATTTACGTTTATTTTCAATTACAGGAAAATTTCAAACAGAACTATTATACGCTTTGAAAATGAAAACGTGATAAAATTTTATAAACTAAATTTAGTACAATGATTTGCCGAGCGTTTATCGAATCTGCTTAAGGCTGATGGCTATCATGCTTAAGGCTACGGTAATGTATGTCAGATTTAAATAAAGAGTTATTAAAGAGAAGTTAAATAAAGATAATAGTTTTTAAGGACTTGCCCAAGTAAAATGTGGCCCGTTACGTCACAATCTGCGTAACATGACTGATGATTTGACTAATATTTTTTAAAATCTACAAATTTGTACACGTAACAAGTGAAAAATGCACATTTATCAGGCTTCCTATTATGATAAATATTGTTAATTTAGTCGGAAGTTGGAGAAATAACGAAAATTGCATGAGTAATTTTGAGTGTAAGTTATCAAATACGGTTCAAGCCGATGCAGAACATTGAGTTATGGGGAGAGCAAAATACCTCATATTTATTTGTGTAAAGTACATAATTATCATCTTATTTATTTAATTTCTGTGATTCATATGTGTACTCAAATTTTTTAATTTTTCCCATTATAAAATCAATTATGAATACTTTTCGTAAGAGGAAGTTCAGTAAAGAACCTTTTTCCACGATGAAAGTTGATAAATTATTATATTGAAGAAAAAAAAACCGGTAGTTTATTCTTCCGTCATGTTACGCCGTTTATGATTGTCAAATGTTAGTCCGAAATACCATTAAAATAGAGGACTATTAATTCGATCGGTGGAACAATGTTGTCGTGCATCGAGGTCGTAATCCTCTTGATATTGGCAAATCGATAAGAAATCCGAGATATGCAGAAAGAAAATTTTTTACTTTATAGGCTATTATCACAGCCAAACAAAATAAAAATATATTTCCTGAAAAAAATATTATATGTAAGGTTATTGCGTGCATTATCTCTGAATAGGCGTATATCGAAAAGACCGTAAGTATAAAAATAAATATAACAGAACACGGAAACTTGCCGTGATTATTATTAAAATGAATAATTTTTTTTTTTTATAAGTAGCTCGTGATATTCGAACGTTCTCAAAGAGATTTTGTTTCAACACTTCTTTGACTTCGGCATTCGTAAAACCTTATATGAAAAAGTGAAAGCTTTGAAAATTGTATTAATACATTTTTAGTTAGAAAATTTTCAAAACTCTCATAAGTCTTTACTGTTTGATAGATATGTTTGTAACTTTACAGCAATGTAGAATACATTGTATTGAGTTCAGTCTTTCATGAAGAGCCGAAGCTGACCGAAATGTCTTATATGACTAAATGTAGAATAAATGAAATATAGAAAAAAAAAGAATATTATGCAAATAAAAACAATAATATGCAAATTTAATAGTAGCATTCAAACAGTGCATTTTTGCTAGGTATAGACAAAAGTCAAAGAAATTACTTTTACGTATGCTTCTAAAACAAAATGTACGAATTTCAAAGAATTTCATTTTATTACTTTTTTTTTGTTCATTTAGTAAATTTAGTCTATACAATCTTATTGTTCGATTTAATAAAAAATTTCATGGCAAGATTTTGTTTACGAAATAGTACGCAACTCGGGAATCACACACACACGCGCGCGCGCGCGCGTATATATATATATATATATATATATATATATATATATGTATGTATGTATGTATGTATGTATGTATGTATGTATGTATGTATGTATGTATGTATGTATGTATGTATGTATGTATATACACGATTGGAAACGCGCAGTTATTTGAAGTGAAAAAAAAAAGAAATAAAAAGAAATAAAAAAAAATTTCTTTGGAGAAACCTTTCTTCTTAAAATAGAACTTTAAATTGCCTTTGAATGTTTGAAACGTCCCAGATAACGATTGGAATCGCTTTAAAGTTCATCGAACTGGAGAGGAGGAGATTCGCTCAAAATGATTTCAGTCTATACTGTCACCTTAATCGTCACCACCTCTCCCCCCCACCCCCACGCCCGATACTTCGCTCGCATTACAAATGGAACACTCATGCTATATATCCTTATAATTTGTAAATATAGCACATCAATCTTTTTAAACATCTGTACATTTATCTCGACATTTATCTACATTATATGTATATAATCGAGCGCACTGACTTTCTTTACTCTGATAAAAACCTGATAACCTAATCGAATCGCTTTCTTTTTTTCTTTCTTTTCTTTTTCTTTTTTTATTTCTTTTTTTTTGAAAGGAAATCTGTACAACGAGGGAAAAAAAAGTATACATACATGGATATATAGGTTACACGCAAACTCAACAGATTTTGTACTTTGCTCGTCTGCATTATAATGACATTACGTAAATTGGCTTCAATTGAACGCGTCTACACGCTGCGCGTCCCTTCCAAACGGGGCGAGAAGAGAGCAAATGAAAAAAATAGATGGATGGAGTAGGTACACAAAAGTAACCAGCACTGCATCAAAGCTTAACTTAATATTCGTATATGAAATCTTATAAAAAATGAGTTTTGGGAGGGGGACAGAAGGAGGGCAGACGTTCGCACTGTGCTAGCGCTACTGTGCATCGCGGGCGCGTATATTTCGGCCGGATACTATACGTATCAGTTTTATACAAGCACCTTCTATATATATATATATACTGTACGAACAAAGGAAAAATCGACCCCTCTTTTGCTCTCTCTTGAAATCAATGGAGTAGGTAGCACTACTCTCTCTCTCTCTCTCTCTCTCTCTCTCTCTCTCTCTCTCTCTCTCTCTCTCTCTTCTCTGCGTTATTTCTCTTTTTTCTTTGTCTTCATATAAATATGAACATTGCTCTATTTTATCGACAACAAATTTGCTTAATTGATGTCAATATTTTCACTGGCTTTATTATTCCTTTTTAAAAGCCAAGATGACTCATGATTTCATAAATGCGCCAAGGTAAGAAAATTACTCTACTCGACCACTATTCCTTATAGATCAGCTGTAATATGGATTATACTTATTTTTGTTCGTTTTTTATATAAATAGTTCGTCTGTGTTTTTCGGTTACTTAATCAAATTATTATCATTCTATGCTAAATAAAATTTATGCAATTTCTTGTTAAGGTTTTATCGTAACAAAATTCAATTGAATAAAAAAAAAGATCAACATCATTCTCATACATTTCTTACTAAATAAAGAAGCTCACAAATATCATAGTAAAAGTACCAAAGGCGAAAGTGGAAAGTTAACTTTATAAGAAATTGAATAAGATTTCCCTAGTGTAAATATATATAGTAAATAATCAAGAATTATTTACATTATAACTTTTGACACATTTCCAACGAGCGCGAAAAATCTGACCTTAGAGCCTGTAATATTTTCAAATAATTAAATACAAAATTATTCTTTTCTTCTACCAATGAATTTCTGTTCCATTCTTAAACATGCCGATTATTCAGAAACTTATTAGACAAAGAGGAATATAAAATTATGGAAAGATCGTAAATTTACTTTCTAAAAAAATTTGCTTAATTTAGGCCAAAATGCTCTCCCGGATACCGGAATATTATACGCTGTATTATTTTCTTAAAAATATATTGACAGAACTGTCATTATTCAACATAAAGATTAAATTTAGGTCTCGTCCAACAAATTGGTTAATGCAATTAAATAATCATGGGTAAAAAAAATTGTTTCCATTAAGTCGATTAAATGAAAATAAAATGTTGTAAAAAATACGACCTTAAAAATTGCAAGTTTATTTTAACTAAGAAAAAAAAGGTATAACATATCTGTCATATTTTCTCAACTGTTAATATAATGTAAATCTACAGCTTCGCTCTGCGTTTTATTATCTTGGGGAACTAAAAGTAATCTAAATTTTATTCCGCCAAATTAATTGAAATTTCACTGATGAAAAAGTCTTGTAGAATAAATTATTATAAAAATCTATATCACATAAATGGATACTATTTTAAAAAATTTAATCTGAAAGTGTTAATTAGCTTGTCATATTTATTAAACAATTTTAAATTCAAATTCATCAGTCAATTAAACAAGCAATAAACTAGAACAAAAAAGTAATTCGCCCCTTAAAACGAGTTATGAATAATCACGCATTATTTTTTAACATTAAAATACGTCGCTTTCTCGCGCGGAATGCAAATATTTGCCACGAATATGCTTCGCTAATATACATATAAACACAAAGAACCCTTCGCGGTTCGAGCGAAATTTTTACTGAAATATATTCAAGGGAGAGAGAGAGAGAGAGAGACAGAGAGAGTTCGTATACGTGCGTTTGTGCGTGTATGAGTACTATAGGTAGCGATATCCATAAAGAAAGCACACCGAACAGCGAACATCACGAGTAAATTTTATTATTTCGAGAGCAAGAAAAAGCACCCCTTCCTCCCGCTCACTCTCTCGTAAAAAGCTCCAAATACAGAAACGTTCATGATATTTAAACGCGTGCGCGTAATAAATTTTTTCCTTCTTCCCCCGAAAATAATGAAGAAAGCGGAGACCGGCTACGTACAACGAAATCGATCGTGCGGCGTTACAGGCCCGGGGAGTTCATCGTCCGCCCCTGGATCATACGATGGCCGAGCGAAACGAAGGGAAGCCGCGGGGCATGAGAGGGGGGAGGGAGGATTACATCGACGAGAAAACAGCTGAGCGTGCACGACAGGAGAGCGGGGGATTGGGAGGGGAAGAATGGGGAAAGAGGAAGAGAAGGGGAGAGAGAGAGAGAGAGAGAGAGAGAGAGAGAAGCACCAGCGCCACTGCACGACGGAGCTGGAGAAGCAAAAAAGACGACCCACACTAACACACGGAAAGGGAACCCGTTTCTCCGACCTCTTCGCATCGCCACGCTCGCATATATTCACTCTTTCTCTCTCCCTCCTATGTATACTCCACACTTACATTACCTTTAAGAATTGAGAGCGCGAGAGAAAAAAGAGTCAAAGCGAGGGAGGGCACCGGAGGAGGGACGGAGAAAGAGTTAGTCCCCGAAAAGAAACCAGTGTCGAACTGGAACGACAAGACTGGGCAAAGGAGGCGAGAGGGGGTGGAGGGACTCCTCCAAATCTGATTTTCCATCTCCCTCTCTCGTGCGCTGCATATATATATATATATATATATATATATATATATATATATATATATATATATATACTATCCGCCCGTTTATCGCGAATGTCTATTTATCTCTTTTGCTCGCGCGCGCGCGCGCACAGCGGCCGAGCTGGGCGAACGCGTGTTACTATGCTACGGTGCTGTCACCGTACGGCGAGTCCGCGAAACTGTCGGTGCGCGGCGGTGATGCCGGCGTACGTGCACATTATATATATAGATACTGGTGGTTACGTATATAGAGCGGTGCACACTAGCTAACTCGTAGACGCACATTTTGTAAAGATTGTCTGGAACTTCCCCCAACTATCGCTAGGGGCGTTTAAAGCAAGAGAGACATAATAAAGGTCAAATTTGTGCGCGTGCTAAATGCAAATTGATGGATTAGTGTCAGCATCGAAAGTATGATTGTAGGAACGAATTGTTTTGATACTGTTAATTGTATCAAATAGTTACATTAATGTATCATATTTTGAACAAAGCTGTATAAAACTTTACTTTGTGCATCGATGAAAGAGGATTGAAAAATTAGGACAAAGTGCAAATTTCTAAAAACGCATGGTACTTTGTAACCTATAGTAGTCAGAAAAGCATCAAGAAAATCATGCTATTGATAAATAATATTTACAGATAATTTAATGTTCAAATCAATCAATTTCATGGCTAAATTTACGCGAATTGAATAGCCAATACTGACTGAGTTGTACATATATTGAATTATATACATTATTGAATAATTAATTTAATTTTATTATTTGCTTGGAAAGAGTTCCGTAAATCAGACCGAAACGTCGCAAACATTTTTAATAAATAAAAATATTCGTCACTAGCTAGTATTAGTTTCTTTAATCTATATACTTTTTTATAATATCCTTTAATAATCTAATATTGGATGCCAGTTGAATTTTTTTTAACAAAAAACTTTTTACATAGATAATATGTATGTATGTATGTATGCAATATGCATGTATGAAATTTCATACATTCATGACATTTTATTTCATAATATTTAGTACTTTCTCGGCAAAAAATAAATCCTACAAATATTAATCTTAAGCGTTCTAATAATAATTATACAGGTATTGATTGTGCGTTATTTCAAATAACTATTCAACGAGTCATATTACAAATGAACTATTTTTATATGTTTTCAGGTTAAATCTGACATTATCGTAAAAAAATAATATAGCGAGACTTGCTTTAAAAAATCGAAAATAATTTTTAAAAAAGTTATTAAATATTATATATATGTATGCTTTATTTATATGTCAAAGAAATACGAGAATTTATTATTTTAGTATGTATTGGCTCGGGATTCGTGCATGATTGTCTTTTAAATAATATAGTTTTGAAGTAAAAGAATATATTAATGCATATGCAAGCCACGTCTTTATATGCAACCAGTAAGTCAATTGACAGAGAAAAATTTAAAGAAGCCTACAAACATATAATGATGAATATCCAACTGAGGCGAGCTTGTTAAAAGTTCTAAGATCTAATATAGCGCTATTTTTCGATTGCTTAAAAATTTTTTTAGTCTCTATAGAGTACCGGCACTACTACCTAAAATTCAATTTGTTCATTTAACTACATTTTGGTACATATTTATAAAAGATCTGTAATGAAGAATGCCGCAATTTGTGAAAAAAAAAATCGCATATAAAAGTGGCTTTATCAAAGAAACCCTCAATGTTAAAATCATCAACTTTTCTGAAAAATAATAACTGGTGACACCCCCATCTCAAAAATACATGATAATCAAGGATATCGGAAAATTGCTACACTGTTAATGTAAAATTTGAATAATAATTCTAACCCAATATCTGAATCGAGTAATTTATGTTAATGTATTGTAAAAATTTAATAAATGTCAAAAAAAAAGAATGTTGTAAAAAAATCACCTTGCAAAATACAATTTCTGGGTTACGTGCTCTAAACGAAACAAATGCGACTTCGCCACGCGCGGATGGACCGGTTGAAATGCCATCCAATATATATATATATATATAACGCACTCAAGAGTTACTTCGATCAAGCCGGTCGTATACTCTTCCTCCCATATCTATTCTATCATCCTCCCTCTTCTCTTCTTTCTTTCTTTTTCACCGGTTCCTTCGCCAAAAGAATGAAAGAAAAAAAAAACGATTGATATGAGAGATCCTCGCAAGGGTAGGGACGGTCCAGTGCGTATTATCTGGTATATTATACGCGGATCCAAGTACAAGGCTCCCGTGCAGAGAATTTACGCCCAGATGCTCAACGGGACGAGTAATTTTAGCTCGGAGAGAGTAGGAATCGCTGATGCATCAGCTGCGCCCAATGACTATCTTATAAGACGATTTTAGGAACCTATATATTGACAAAAATTGAGGCGATTTATTAATATTCATCCGGACCTTTCAGCAAACGTGGAATTTAGAAATTCGAAAAACTTGTCAAATACAGAGTCCATTACCCATTCTATATATAAATAAAAATAAAATAAAAAGTATAAAAGTTACAACAATTATTTTTAAAAATTCGTTATAGGCCTATTGCTTGTAAAATAACTAGTCTGACACTAGAACGAACGACAAGGCACAGTCAGCTCACTGTGCCTAGTTGTTTATGCCCTTATGCCCAACTTCTGTCTTTCCGAGGAATATTGCAAGTTTGAATTTTCTTCCGATTATCATACAGCTATATTATTACTTTCCATTAAACATTACAGTTCTTTGATAAGCTGGGAGCATTCGATCAGAACTAAGGGAAATCACTAATCATCAGTTTGCATTTTTGAAACTGCTATAAAATTTATTGTAAATCTTACGAATATTAAAGTGAAAATTGGCGTCAATTCGATTTTCGTGTCGAAAATATCAAAATCCAATTTGAGAACTCGAATAGTTGAAATGACCTCTTCTGGAGAAAACTAAAATTGGCCAATGCATTTCCTGGAAAAGCATAGCAGTCACGTATTGCACATGCATAAAATAAGTTACACGGAAGTTGGAAAGTTTGAAACGTTGTAAAACGCCTTACAGAAACTATTGCGAAGTTGGTGATTATGATAACTAAGTATCCATATAATTAAATGTTCGTTTTCGTTGCTTCTTTAAGTCTAATCAACATTTTATGATGTTTTAGCACTGTTTTGTGATATTTTAACATTCCTCTAGCTCTAAAGCTAACCATATCAATGTATAGAATATAAAATATGTAGTTTAGCAAAATTATAACTTTCATTAACACATTTTTTTTATATTTAAAAATGTTTTATTTTTATGGAAAAAATTTCATTTTCCGAGCATTTTTTTTATCCAATTATTGTAAAATGTATGGACATTTTAATTTTACTTTACATAAATAATGTATTATTATCCAGAATTTATAAATATTTAAAATCATTCCATTACTTCCCAACGATGATCTAACTTCAAACTCATACAGAACATCATAATAAATTTTATTATTGAAAAATATGTTACTATAATTTAAAGAACTCTTCAAATATATTATTTGTTATAATTTTTTTTATTTAATTAATTATAATAATGCAATCCAACTTTTCAATTGCCATGATATATACGTTGATAAGTACGGCGATGGAGCCGTAATATAGTAAAAAATACGATTTTCCTAGAAGATATTGATCGTCGAAAGATTAAATAAACAGTTAATTTCGAGTTGAATTTATAGTTTTATTATCGGAATTAAGCATGGAGCTGATCGTATAAATTATACTTTTGAAAAGAGCTAATTGAATCCTATAAGAGTCTGGTGTATACGTCATGGACTTTTTCTAACACAAACAGTTTTTTTCTTAATTCGATTAGAAGTTGCTGGGGGGCAACAGCGTTATTATCGTTAGATTTTTATCATTTTATACGTACGCGCGCGCGAACGCACAGATCAAATAATTATACCATTACCAGAAATTGTTGACTTAAGATAGATCGCAATTTCTAATGTAAAAAAGAAAAAGTGTAAATAGAGGAAACTATATCAACTCAAACAAGAAAATCCACATTACATTTTTGTTTGTTAAACTTGTGCGAAAAGCAAAGTATACCGGCGGTGTTGTATGTTCTTAACTATACATATAATGTTTTTAGAATATATTTAGAATTATTTAGAAAACTACGAAATACAATTTTTGCCTCGGATCATTTGAAAAGTACAATAAAAATATCAACATAAAAAATTCAGTGCTGAGTTATTTTTTAATACTCATTGTTAAAAATAACAATAAAACAACTTTAAATGAAATATAAATCAGTTGATATATATAAAATTTCGTTAAGGCTAAATTATATTTGAAACTAAATGCTTTTAAACTCTCCAATTTTTCGTAAATAAAAAAGTAACAGAATAAAGCTTAACTATACTTTACTCCTATGCGAATTCGAACGTTTATCTTCTCGAAATATAATAAATAAAAATGAGCATCCAAGAATTTATGCATTTGTTTCAAAATTCAAACACTTACAATTTCAAGCTGTTATTTATTATTAAAATAAACAGAGGCGAATCGTATAAGATTTTGAAATAAAAGAATGTTTACTATTTGTCTTAGTCCATTATTAATTATAAAAGCCAAAACTAAAAATAAACTAATTGTTAAAAAAAAGTCAGCTATCTAGAAGACAGAAAACGACAGAAAGATTTTTAAATTTGACAAATGCGCTTCAACTCAGATATTTAAAATGAATTTATAAGCATCCGATCAATTCCACAAAAAAGGAAATATGTAGTTCTTTACACAAAACGTAGCCTTTGAAAATTTCAAGAAGATTTATCGATTTGAAGAGTAAGGGTTGAAGAGAATGATTTTAAGATTTTATATTGGGTTTCATATATGATTTCAAATAGTACAGATTATACCAATAAATAGTGCATTATGGATATGAGAAAATTTACTTGTATTGTATTATTTTATTACTTTTTCATTTATAGGAAAGAATTTTGGAAGATATACGTGTTAAAAATGTAAAATTCTCTTAACCTGATGTGTTAAATTATCAATCTCTTAAAATAACTAAGGGGATATTTAGAGGAAGAAAAAATAACTTAGGAACATTTAAAAATAAGATTCATCATTTTTATAATTCTTGTTAATCCGTTAAGTTTAATAAAAAATATTCAATTTATTTATTGTTATCTTTCCTTTATACTGTTTAAATCTGGTAAGTAAGTAGTCATTATTGTTTTTAAATTAGCTAAAAATGTATGATAACAAATATCTATTATAGCTTGGACGAATTACCTAGACGCTGCAGTTCTATATTTTTTAATTTTTTAACGGGAAAAATCAATAAAAATATGAATTTAATAAAGATCATAAAAAAATTCGAAAAAAATAGATAAAAACTAACGAGGAGCCAATTCGTCAAGTGCAAAAATGAACGATCGAAATAACATGGAAATAACACGTATATTCATAGATGTTCACTGGAGCACGAAAATTCTATATGAACTACGATACAACTTGTGCGAAAATAATTGAATTTTCGTACTTTTTTCTTTTTCAACTACATATTGACGAACCTTTGACAAAGTTAAATTTTCGATGTACATTTTGTTACATTTATTAGACGAATTATTTGTTATAAAGACGAATACGTGAAAATCTAGACGTAACGATCATATTTTCAAATATTAATCTGATCGAATAATGGTATTCCATATTTATAGTTTTAACAGTAAAAAAAAAAAAAACAAAAAAACAAAATAATTATTCTAAGTTCGTTACTCCTATCTGAATTTTTTATATTTTAAAGCAAGCATATTTGTCAAAAACAAAAACCTATTATTTCATTGATCCTCACGAGTTTGCCAGTATATTTAATTATAGACTTGCACATAAAAATAGTCTATATGTTCTTGGTTTTGTTGTAAAAAGTCGTGTTGAATTTTTATTAAAAATAAAAGAAACATGCGATGTAATTTTATGACAATCGACTAAATTATTGAAGTATTTTCGTAAGAATGCAATCTCAAAATACTTGTTTTTATTTAATTTTAGAATATATTCAGTAATTACATAAATATCGAAGTTAATATTCACGGATAAATAAGCATTAATATTTCCGATTTATTACAGTGAAACTAATATTTGAATACACAAAGAAAACATGAATATAACAATTCATCATATACCTGTTTTACATCAAATAAAATATTTAAAATTTGCTCCAGTATACACCCCTTCAAAAATATTCATTATTCAATATTACATAAAATCTGATATGAATGAAAATATTTGTCGAACACTTTGTACATATTTTATTACCAAAAAAACAAAAACGAACAGTGAAGGTTTAAATTAATTAAAAATATCAGGAGCAAATAAATGCGTGTAATATATAAAAATGTAAAAATAGCCGGCTATAAGCTTCTAGCCTGAATCGTGAAAAATCAATTTAAAAAGCAGCGACACTGTGGCTTAATTACAAGAACGAGGTTCATCGAACCTACATAAAATCTATAATAGCTATGTGGCAGTTAAAATTTATTTCGAACGATTGATTTATTTAACTGTGATCGTAAACTATTTACAATTGTTACTAAAGTCATGTCTCGTATATAAATATAGTTTCTTTTTTATCGCCTTATCATTGAAATCAAATGATAACGGCGCTCTACTTCCGTATCCGCGATGCATTATATGCTTCATCAATAAATATTCTGCAGCATCATTTTCGACTTCGTTCACAACTTTCAACTTGTTACGTATATCTAATTAATACTAGAGTTTTACAACTGTTTTTCTAAGAATAAATCTGGCACACACACACACACACACACACACACACACACACACACACACACACACACACACACACACACACACACACACACACACACACTTTTTACAAAGTAGTAGATATGCAGCAACTGTTTTTACAGATATAGATTTTCTCACAGGAGAGCTTAATATTTTCAAATAGAATGAAAAAAAAATTACACAATAGAAAAATAACTCGAGAAATTGGTGATTCTTTTATTGTATTTAAATTAACTGTATCCTTTTAGGATATAAAATCAGAAGATATTACGTTAAAAAAAAAAATATATATATAGTGTTTGCGTAAACTTTCAAAAAGATTTAGACGCACGTGTTTAAGAAAAATGTTTAAAATGAAACGCAGAGAGAGGGTAAAAATATAAAGACGATCTTAAGAACATTTAATGGATTGATTTTAATTAGCAAAGCCAGTCGAATATAAAAAGGAGAAAGCGAGAATTAACGCCCTATAGCCAGATTCCTCCGAGCAGATCTGAAAATAAAGACAGATCCCGCCTTCACTATAAATAATTTTGCAGGTTTTATATACAAAGAGCGGCTGGTGCTCTCACTGGTCTCAACGTCCAAGATTTCGTAATCACGCCGGTAAAAGTAGACTTTATGAACTGTACAGTACAGGTGTACTGTACTATACCCAGAATACAAAGGATGAAGGATACGAAGTCGTTGAAAAACTTCGGCTTTGAAAAAGATTCACTAGATTTATTATATACAACTGCAATTATTATTCTATGTATACGTGGATTCTTAACATTGACACTTGCATTATTTGCATTTTGTTTAATTGAATCTCAGTTTATGCCATTCCGGAAATGAGATAATAACAACTGTAATAGGCATCTAAAAAGTGTATGATTCTTTTTCAGTCTTTGTATATTTTATCAACAGCATTTGCTTTTTTTAAGTAAGTAAATGCAAATAATCACAGTTTCCAAAATCTGTACTTTGCTTACTTCTCTTGTCGAAAAAGGGGAAATTTAAAATAACTGGACTTATCCTTGGATAGATGACCTTATAATTTTTAAGTTTCTCATCATGAATTTTGATTCAACCGACTCCTCTACTTTTCAATATTTTTTTTGCAAACATTTTTAAATTCATCCATTTAATTCTAACCCAATCACCTTCTCAGTCCCCAGTAGCTAAACTATTTTCTTCTTTAATTCTCTCAGAAAATTCTCAATATTTCGTTTTCTGAAGTAATTCGGCATACGTTTATTCACCCCAAACACGGAATTTAATTCAGTTATGCCGTAAATTTATTTATTTAATTTCATTTCATCGTGATTTCACATTTTCATTCATTTTATTAAAAAACATTTGTTATTAATTTCGATATCTCGCGATACGATGTTGTTGATGATGATGATGATCGATAATTATATGCAGATAATTTATTAAATATATATAATTGCAAAAAACTATTTATAAATTACCTTTGCTATATTACAAAAAATCATGTAATTCATGCATAGTATAATTTTTAAAAAGTGATGAAAGAAGAGATAAAAGTATTAAAAAAACGCTTAAGACATTCTTGAAATAATTTTTTAATGTTTTTATAAAAAAACCATTTTTAAATTTTGTAGTAATTATATGTTTAAAAATACAACTTATTTAAAACATAATATTCATTACTATTGGCATTTGTTACAGTAGCATATATTGCTTAAACATAAATTAATTTAATAATATAAATCCTAATATTGTACCTTGTCTTAAAAAGAAAATATTAATATAATATAATACAATATATTATATACTTTCGGTAAGAAATACTGGACGGAAAGGTAGATGTAATCTTAAAAGTTTATTTTGATAAAAAATAAATAATATATATATATATATATATATATATATATATATATAATTTGAAAAACAAATTCATCAGTTTTATATAACTTTTTCTCTTCTTTTATCACCAAGTGTCACTTAAATTAGAAACAAAGTTTCTCTTACCTTTACATTTAACTCCAATTAGACCGGTACCCCATATATAATCTTTACCTAGAAAAAGAAAATTATATTATTAATAATATTAAGTATTAATTATTATCTATTTTTACTAAACTGTAAATTACTTACAAAAGATGCACAGTATAGGCGTAACAAAATATACATTTTCAAGTACATGGCTCTTAGAAATAGGTTGTTCAGCATTTGTAGGTTGGGCTACATAAGCTGGAATAAAAAACAGAAAATAAATATTACTGTTATTTAATGACTAAATCATTATACGAAAATTAGAATATTTTTTATATTTATTTCTTATAATTTGCAAGAGTAATTTGGAAACTATTTATTAATCAATTTATTAATAAATAGTTTAACATCTAAATAGCATATTATGAAAAAAATTGAAATAATTAAATAAATTTTTTTCTTATAATTTGATTACAAATTAATATTATATTAATAAAGGTAAAATAACAAGGAAATTATAATAGAGTTAAAATTAGTATCATAATATAAATATACCAAAAGGTCCATTATCAAAGGCTACATATGATGATTCTTCTTCTTTGTGTGAGTCATAATACGTAATTGAATTTCCTTTCAGCATTAGGAATCCCTCAAATGTACCTCTATAAACAATTAAATTGAATAACTAAAATTAAACAAAAAATTATAAATATTCAACTAATTAAAATATACCAGGTACACAAAAGCTTCTTTTGAATGTTTTTTCCTTTTTCTATCATATACAAATCTGGTAACACTTGAATATGTTCTTATTTATACACAGATTTTAAAAATTTATCTATAATATTTAATTTAATATAAAAACGATTATAGGTCTCTTCTATCTAGGCATTACTATAGGTACGTAAATTTTCATCTTTATAGCTGTAATCTGAATATTTTAAGATTTTGTATGAGGATCACGTTGACAGTTTTCTGATTCTTTGAGATATTCCATAAATTGAGCAAGCTTAAGTTTGTAATTGTAATAATACTAAAACTAAAAATTTTAAATGATTGTTTTTTTTTTCATTATAGTTTAAAATTGCATAATATAAAAAAATACTATACCTTTCATAATTTTATAAAATGTTGTGTTACATGTAAACGTTTGTACATAAGTTAAACAAAGCTTTTATACAAATAAATAAATAAATAAATATTTAATGAACTATTTGTTTTACAAAATCTAAAACTTAAGGTTGAAATATCATTTCTTTACTATATTGTAGATCATATTACACTGTTTTGTATATCTCTATAAAAAAGAAAGCTTAAGTTGTTTTGCACACAATTCATCACAGATTGCAAAATCTTTCAACAACCATCTCAATGCTCAATGATCATTTCATTAACTTCGTTCTTCTTTATACAGAAGCCATATAAAACCAGCATCCAATATGTACTAAAATAAATAATTAAAAACTTTAATAACATTAAAACTGATATTAACAATTGAACATCAAAGCAAGTATTTTACTTGTGTCAGGATGCACTGATAGTTTTATCATATATATTAAACAACATTATCAAATGTTTGAAACGGAACATGAAGTAATAATATACCGGAATTTTTTAAAAAAAAGGTTATGAATTCGAAATACTAAACAAGAAAGGAACAATATATAATTCAAAGCAAAAAAATTAAATAAGAAAGCAAAAATAACCTGATTTTCCACAGCTTGAAATTTTCATTTTTCCTATAGTGATTTTCTTCCGAATAAACGTTTGATAAAAGGAAATGACTTGTTTTGTTTTACTCTTTAATAATATATATCCATATATCACTTATCATTTTGAGCTCAAATATAGGGATTTAAAAAGATGCTGATGAATATATTTTCCTTATATCTCGAATTTCTGTTCCTCTCCTTAATAAGAATGTAACTTCGTATACGCTTTTAGAGATATAGAGGTGCCTGTTCTCTCAACGATTTAGCTGGTTGAATGAATTAATATAATAAACCTTTCGTGTACACTAAAACTGCACTAGGTTCAAGTTTATTTTATATTTATCTACCTCTTTCTCTTCCTCTTCGGCCTTTTAACTTATAATCACTGGCACAGTGCACTAACTGTTGTAATTTGTAGTTTATACTTATCAGAAAACAATATCTCTATATGCAGAAAACACAGAACTTTCTGCGGCTCTGCACCAAAGAGTATATGAATATAGTGCAGATTTACAGATGATCATCGGGCCAGATCGGCGGGCCATCGGCCATCGCTGATTCGCTGCAGTTCTAAGCAGTAGTAGATGATGGGAGAATCTGGCAGATTATATATATATATATATATATATATATATATATATATATATATATATATATATATATATATATCGTATATACAGTAAAGATCCCGCAGGGATCGAGAAATAAATTAGCAATAACTTGAGCAGTTGAGCTGCTTGAGGAAACATTAGATTACGCTGTGTGATTCCACTAAAGTCACGTGACATATGAAGAGTCAAATGAGTCAAATATGAACTAGAAAAATCTATATATAAATCCAATTGTCTTCACCAACAATATTTCATTTATATTTACTTTAATTCTGTAATTTTTAATTTTAATTTACAATTTAGATTTATGTGACATTATAAATATGTGGTCAGCACGATTGCTAGTATAATTATACTAATCTATAAAGAGATTGTATGCATAAATTCATTAGTTTACGTTACATTGCTCGATATAAGTAGATTTTTACTTTTAGTATAATAGTTAGGCAATAAAATAAATAAATTTTTATATTTATTTAAATTTCTACAATCTTTTTTATATTAAAGAACTATTTTATTCATTCACCTTAGCATTAAATAAATTTCTTTTATAGGATAAAATAAATAATTTTTAATTTATATCACTATCCTACAAATAATTAATATAGTTATAATTAATAATCATATTTTATAATTTTAATATTTATATAAATAGAAAAAAAATTATAATTAAAAATGTGAAAATAAAAGGATCAGGTTTAAATGTTATACAAGAATTGGACACTTATTATATTGAACAGTTTAAAAACTGTTATTTATTTACTTGATGTATTTCCTTCACAAGAACTTTTAAATCTACTTATTTTATAAAGGTTAATTTAGCTTTTCATAAATATTGAAAATATTGAATTTTTATTAGCCATCAAGGCAAAAATGAGATTCAAAAGTTTTTTAATTATGTGTGATAACATGAAATAACAAAGGGAATAATAATTAATAATTATTTCCTATACTAAAATTTACCATTAAATATATATTCAGTTCTTTAATTTTATATATATATATATATATATATATATATATATATATATATATATATACCATATATAATACACATTTACATAATTAAAATTAATATTAAATTAATCTGGAATTTCTGGAAAAGGAACTTTGGGCTTGCTAGAAGTGTCACTTTCTGGCTTATTTGATTTATTTGAACGCAGTACTGCACCAGGACTTGGGTAAGGCCTCATTTGATAAAGTGGTCCTGCTGCAGTTGTATCAGCTCCTGTCTTTGCTTCATTATGCCTTGTCAATCCATCTGACCATTTTCCTCTAGGTATGTCACTATAAGCGGCTGGATCCATTAAATCCAGAGGTCGTTCCCTTTTACCATCTCTACTTTTATCAGGTCCTCGATATCGTCTGGAATCATAGTTCTTGTTCTTATCCCGTTCCTTATCACGATTTTCTTTTCGATCTCTTTTAACTTCTGGTTCATCCACCTATATAAATACCATATTTTAAATGTAAGTACAAATATAAAGTATTATTAAATTTTATAAAGTAAAATTTTAACCTCTTCAGGCTCTTGATCACTTGCACTTTCATCTGTTGATGCATTATCATCTTTTTCTGCTTCTTTTAAGTGCAATTCTTCACGTAGTTGGGAAGCTGGTTGAGAAATTTGACATTTTGGATGACCCGGGGGAAGCCACGATACTAAATCTGAAGACCAATCCCAATAATAATGCCGGCCGCTAATAATAAATAAAGAAAATTAGTTTGCATATAAATATATGGTAAAAATAAATAATTTTTGGCCACCTTCCAGGATCATAAACAGCTTTCCATGTTTCTGGTAATGAATATTTTTGTAAAAGTTTGAGTTGTTTTTTTAAATATCTTTCTGTTGGTTGTACATGACCTTTACCCCATAATTCTTTACATTTTCTAGTACAATCATGGTAAATGTTATACTTGTTTGGACATCCACTATATCCCTATAATTATAAAAAAAATATTTTAAAATCTGATAATTAAATACACAATTCCTTTCATAATATAAAATAAAAAAATGTAGCAATAACCATAAATCTTTGGGTAATATCAATTTGATTGATTTCCTCTTTGGTGTTGTCATAATCTTCAGCTATAACTTCTTCATGTACTTTTTTCTTTACCTCTTTTTTATTATCTATAATAAATAATCAAATAAATTATAAAAAACAAATAAAAAATAAAGATAGGAACGTAGTAAATAAAGAAAAGTAGCGATGAAATACCAGTTTTCTTGCCAGCTATTAACCCTCGTTTTGCAAGGCGTGCAGCCAAAGCTGCAGGAAGGGGCATTTCGATTTCTTTTAATAAAATAATAATTTCTATTATACAGAATTATAAACTAAAAATCTTTTATCAGTTATGTCAAATTGCACACTACACTTCGCAATGTGCTAAACTAAAGCATCGCTAAACTTGTAGTAATACCAGCAAACCAGCTACTAATAGTTACTAAGTAACACAGCTCAGCACCAAACGCCTCTAGCGAGCATATCTGAAGCTATGATATAAGGAGGGTAGAGAGAAGGAGTGGACACTCCACTCGCTTTATATGGGAAGAGCTTATCAAAAATTAGTCGGAGACGGTAGTTTAGATTTGTTTGGTAGATGTCGCTGTTTTGGAAATCCCTCGATGGTTCTGCGTGCAACAGAGAGAAAAAGCAAAAGCCAAAGCAAGTAAGTAATAATAAATGCGTTTTTTAAACAGTTAATTATTTAACCTATTTACTTTACTTTATATTTAACCTATTTACTTTACCTTTTGACTTTACTTTATATATGTAAAATATTCAAGAACAAATATATAAATTTTCGGTAATATTTATTGTTTTTTTCAATTACATAAATTCTTTCGTATAATATTTCATTTATTTTATTAACACAAATACAAAAGTGTTAAATAATTTAGTAACATTTATAGATTTAATATAATATAATATTTCAGGCTTTAATAAACACAATAATATAAATAAATAATCTAAATACTGTAAATAAAGTATAATTAATATAAATAAATGTGAAAATTAATTGAAACAAAAAATTTTTTTTACTACTTAAATTTAAACATACATTCTGCAACAAAATTATTGTAACAACATTTTTCATCGAAAAACTTCAATTTTTCAAATGCTTATAACTCGATTAATTTTCATCGTATAGAAATAATTTTAAAAATGCACGTAATTATCGACATTGGATAATTAATGAGTGGAGAAAAGTGTTTTTTTACAGATGAATATAGGTTTTGTTCTTTACGGAGACGATGCTGGGTTTCGAATTTGGCGTCGTAGTCGACAACATTTTGCACTAAATAAGGTTGATCCAATTCGAGCGTTTGGTGGAGGATCCGTTATGGTATAGGGTGGAATATTAATGAACCATCGATCAGATTCAGTAATTATTCCACCTCGAGGATTAACAGTGGGACGATAAATAAACGAAGTTTTACGTCATCATATAATTCCAATGCGTCAGTAATGGGCTGTAATTTCATCTCGATGTGCCCCTATACTACAAATATAATTCGTATTTACTTGGAAAAAACAATGTAGATATATTAACTCATCTGCTAATAGCTCAGACCTTAATACCAACGAAGATAGACGGTTATAGAAGCCCAAAGCCCATAGGCAGGCGGGTCACTACTGTCGGGAAACATTGATAATTAGTAATGTTCCCCGAAATCCAGGTGGCGCTCATTTCTACAACATTTTTATTAAATTATTGGTTTCATTAATGATTTTTATTCATGATGACTACTATAAAGTATGTAAAAAAGTATCACATTGGGAAAAAAATATTTAAACGTGACTTAAGAAGCGCGATGCTCAATTCGTTTAAAATTTATTAGAAACCGATTTCAGTATATCAGTTACCACCTTGTTTATGCAGAATCTGTATGTAGTCGAAAATACATCAACTTATGAAACACAGGATCGTATGTTCGACTCCGGTTGATCGAATGATTTTGTTTTTCAAATGAAATAAAATTATTATTTGTAATATACATGGATAACTAATAATAATATATGTGATAATGTAATCCCATAAATGTAATATTATCTCTCCCCGGGGAATCGAAAGTCATTTATAATCTTCAATAAATATTAAATTTGTCATCTTTATCATCTTTGTCATCTTTGTCAAACATTGTCATCTTTACGATCTTCACTATTATTGTTGATAATACTTGCAGATTTCTTTTAGCTAAGAGCAGTTCTTATCCTTATTAAAATATACTCCCACATTAAATACTTTTTATTTCTTTAAATATTATATCAAATTAGATTTTTATTTAAGTCAACGCTGTCTTTTTAAACATGTATTTTATAATAACATATACTTTCTACGAATGTTATTGATACAATTAGAAATTCAATAATTATTGAAATTTTTAATCAAATATTCATTTAAAAAATTGACAATCAGTCAAATTAAAAAATGATGATTTTCCATACTTTTCTTGAAAAATACTAAAAGTTGAATAAAATATTTTGATAAAAGTTTTAGATCACATCAAAATACATATTTTTCGATTTATATATTTCTCAAGAAAAATGGAATTAAAAGTAACATCCAACCTCGTAACGTAAACGATCATTTCTATGTTTTGTTCTATGAAAATTAAAAATATGCCAAATGCTACTGTGAAATTTGTAATTAACATCAAAAAATCTATAGGTATAAAACTTTTTTGCAATTCCGGTTAAGGGACTAATAATCGAAAGTACAGGCGCTCGCTTATTTAAACACCTTTTATATTATAAATTATTCTAATGAAATTAATTAATCTTTTTTGAAAGCAATGAATGCTTACGCAAATGGTCCATTCTAAAGAAATCAAGCCAGAACCCTTGATTTTTGCTTTTCTACACAAATAACATTTGCAAATTCATTATAATATCTGATATAATTATTAATATTAATTCATGTACAAAAAGTTCATGTTTTATTTATTAAAAAAGTCAATGTAATTAAATTACAGTTACTGAATTATTTGTCTAATATATTTGTATATAGAACGACTATTTATTAGTACTTAAATGATTTCTTATAAGTAATCTTAAATATTTTTTTAAGTTTATAATAAAATATTTTTTTAAGTTTATATTAACCATTATTATTGATTACGTATGAAATAATTTTTGCCAGCGTTTTCGAGAAAGTTGTTTTTATTATAATAGTAATAAAATTATTTTTTTATAACAATAAAAAATACTTACATTTTTTGGTACAATTTTTATACAGATTGGTGAAGAATCAAATTTCGATATAGCTACCTTAACGAATAACAACAATTATTTGCTTTTCCGTATTTACATATCACGATAATTTTTACATATATTACATAATAGGATCAATTAATAAATAACGTTGGTAATAATGTAATTCTTAGTAAACATTATCCACCGCGTTCTCAACGCACACTATTATTAATGGAACTGTGACATAGTTTGTTGTAAACCTGTGTAAACCACATATGAATAGTGACTCGAGAGTCTGATTAAATCCAATAATACGTTTTCTTCACAACAATGCAAAAAGATATATGTAACTTAATATGAATAAATCATCGAATTTTGTTCCTTATGAATGTACTTTAGTTGATCATGTACATATATATATATATATATATATATATATATATATATATATATATAGAGGAATAAATAGTTATATTGTTTTTGTTCCAATCTCTGTTTTTTAATTTAAACTGTCTATTTTTCATAGTAATGCATTTTCACGTATATTTAGTTATATAGTACACCGAAATGTATATCTTCGTTAAAAAACAATGATAATTAACTGGAGATTTCATAGACCTCTTAATTTGTTAGGTATTTTGACTTAATTGTTACAGGTTCGAACTGGTCTTATTATACCTCTAGCGTGGGTGTATGAAATACCGCTGTTATGCGAGTTTAATTGTTACGGAGAATAGTTTACGAGTGATTCTTCAACCATTCTCAGGATCGAACTCCATTTCGATGAACTTCGAGTATAGTTATATTTCATTTTCTGGTTCTCATAGGTTCTTTCTTATTTATTATACTTAATTTCTTTCAAAATAACATTTTTTATCACGGAGTAATTGTGCATTTTTGCAAATTAAAATCTTATTTCCGCTACTTGCAATATTGTACACATAATTAATTTTGAAGTACATGGAGAAACATTCTGGTCAGACCATTTTCCGATTTTTACTTTTTATAAGACAAAGAAAAACATTTATAAAATAATCTGCTAGTGTTAAATTACAGCGTACAAATTGTAATGAAAAGAATAAATATCTAGACAATAACTATTTCCAATTTCTAATTCCTTTTTATTGCAATACTATTTTGCGCAAAAATTTTCTATTTATGTATATATATTCATTAATCCTATAAAAACCAATATTTCATTATAAATGTCTAGAAATTAAAATTATTCATAGGATTCCCATTGCTTGGTGGAATTTAGTATATTTAGAATTTTAGAGTGTGGTAAAGCAAAGAGACTTACGAAGGCAGTTTCTACAGAATGGCAATAACAAACAAAGTATAGACGGTTATATCGATTATATAAAACTGCTGAAAATTAAAAAGAAAAGATTATTAAATTCCTTTTACAGAAAGTATACATTTTTAATGTATACAAAAATATGTATAATAAACTTGAAAAGTTTTACAAATCAAATACTAAAATTCAGGCCATTCATATTTTTATATTCTTTTATAATCATATTATCTATTATAATTTATTCTATATTATAATTTATTTACATTCATATTTTATATTCCTTTTATAATCATATTTTTCCATTCTGATATAGAGCAAAGTACATTTCTTACCGAGTACGGAAAGGCTTTATTTACGAATCGAGAGATTTGTGGCCTGAGGCGAAGCCGAGGGTTATAACGAGGTCTGAAAAAAAGTCTTTTCATACTAGGTAAGACTATATTTTTCCTCATGAGAACCGAAATTTTTTATTTAGAATCATTTCTTATTGTAGATATTTTAAATGATTTGAAAATAGTTAGTAATTATACCTGGGAGTTATTTAAAGTAACTATGTAGAAATGGATCTTAATTTTAAATTATCATTCATATATATATATATATATATATATATATATATATATATATATATATATATATTGAAAAATAGCAAAATCTTATCATTCATATATTGTGAACATGTAAGTTATACCGTTTCTACAACATCTTTTATTGAATTGTTGGTTTCATTAATGATTTTTATTTATTATGACAACTATAAAGCATTTAAAAAAGCATCACATTGTGAAAAAAATATTTAAAAAAGAATTGCGTATAGTTCTTTCTAAATTTATTACGAACCGATGCTAGTACAATAATTACCATATTTTTATTTATAATCTATAGCCTAGTGGAAATGTGTTAGCTTATGAAACACAGGGTCGGAGGTTCGATTCCGATCGGTTGAATGTTCTTCTTTTTCAAGTGGAAAAAATTATTATTTATAATGTACATGGATAAGTAATAATAATTAGTATAGCTAATAATAATATTATTATAACTAATAATAATAGAATACTTCAAAAAACTAAGGCTCAAAATAGCAACCTACATATAAGTGTTATATTCTGTGTGTGTATATGTGTGAGAGAGAGAGAGAGAGAGAGAGAGAGAGAGAGGAGAGAGAGAGAGAGCGAGATGAACAGAGTCGTGCTGAAGCGTGTTTGAGTCAAGTGGAGCGAGTGCAGATCAAGTATGAACTTGTATTAGGATAATGACTATTGTATTTCTAATGTACGAAAGACGCCGACGCTTACGGGGGAAACCCCGATCGCATTAGGGAGAGCGAACTAACGGTACCTGATGCACTGCGCCGACAGAATGCATCGAGGCGATCTGACACCTGAGGAGAAGGTCCCGAGCCACCGCACCGAGCGGATCGATCAAATCGAGTTAACTGAAGACACGCGGAGCCGTTGATGGTATTGTGGCGAGTGACGCCGAAACGTGTATAAGGGTGGGTGACGCCGTGTAAGTATTTCGTGGCAACCGTGCCGTAATTCGTTGAATGTATTCAAATATATGTATGTGTAAAATACTTAAGTAAAGTTTTAAATGTGAATTCTGGTTTGAATTTTATTAATTGATTCCTCCCTCCATATACGCTCTTATAACAATTCAGAAGTGGGATATAAATCTAGATAAGTGCGGATACGTGGAGGTGAATGAAGATATAGTGTTCGCGTCAAACAAACTTACGTAGTGTATTGTGGAAAAGAAAAGTTATTGAAGCACAGAATGTGCGCGTTGAAGTAATGAAGCGCGCCATAGTCAAGAAAACAGAGAGGAACAATTCTGCAGTATTCCCGGTATTATTGGAGGTGATGTAAAAAGAAGAAGAAAAATGCATAATCAAGAAGTAATAGACGCTCTTCTGCGATTAAACCATCACCTGGACTATAACGCCCAACCCGACGCTGGGGAACACCCAGGAGCAGCTAATTTGAATTATTCTGGAGTAGCAGGGCACAACAATGTACTTCCGCAACAAGTAAATGCTCAAATTCCGCCCGCTCAATCTCAAGCTTTCGATATAAAGCAGATGCCTGCTGCAATGACGGCTATTATGCAACAAAGTGCAGAAATTTTGAGGGACACGAACTCAGGAAGATCCCAAGAAATAATGCATTATAACGTGCTACCCGATTTATCGCATAATATTAAGGATTTCGATGGTCTGTCAGGTGTAACAAGTGCTCGAGTGTGGCTGAAGCAATTAGAGGCGACGTCTAACCTGCATCATTGGACCCCAACCATCGCCTTCGAAACGGCACGAGGTCACCTAACTAGGGCAGCTAAAAATTGGTATCTATCACGGATAGATGAGTTAAAGGATTGGCAAACCTTCAGGAGCGCATTTAAGGAAACCTTTCTCATGGAAAAGACCTTAATTGAGAGGTTTCAAGAGATGAAACAACGCGGTCAAGTTTCCGGAGAAAATACGACTGAATATGTTTTTGACAAAGTGCATTTATGTTCTGCATTGTGTTTTGAGTTCCCAGAAATAAAGACACAAGTAGCAGTAGGGTAGTGGTCGCGTGAAACAAGTACGACCATAATGAGTCGTGCCCATGCCTCAATAGACGAACTACATCGGAGTATCATCGAGTTTGAAGCAGTAAAAGCAGCGAGAAAGCAGCGAATTGGTGGTAAAGCAGCACCGTAATCGAGAAGAATCCAAGAGGAACGCCCGAAGTCGGCCGCACCGATAAATCTAAATGGAATAAACGGCGGCGCTGAGCAGCTATTCAATCGAGTGTCTAATGAGAGTAAATATGAAAATAAAAATTCTTCGCAATTGCGATGCTTTAGATGCAATTTCAGCGGGCACCTTGCCAAAAATTGTAGCGTTAAAAGAGATGTAAAATGCTTTAATTGTCACGAGTTCGGGCATATATCAAAAAATTGTAAGAGTCCGCGTGTTGAACTCCCCCATGCGACCGCTAATTTTGTTGGGCCAGATCTCGAAAGGAACGGTACGAAATTTTTTAAAGAGATAGGAAACGTTACATTTAAGGTATTAATAGATCCCGGAAGTTCGAATTGTACAATAAAGGCATCTATAGTATTAAATAATAATTTTTTGTTTATTAGAGCAGCTAGCGTATTAAAGGAGTTTGGAAAAACTGGAAACGAAGTTCATTCCGTTGGGATTATAAGAGAAAGTCTAGAGGTGAATGAATGCGTTGCGGATAACGTAAGCTTTAGAGTTGTTCCAGATGATGTACAGCCGTATGACGCTATGATTGGTCGAAATTTTACCGAGTTACCACAAGCTGTATATTATAGAGTAGACGATAAGCTCATATTTAGGAATCGTTCAGATTTTATTCTTCAAAATAAACCGGAATTAGAATTCGAAAACATTATAAAAGATAATAATATTAAAAGCACGGGAATGGTAGAGATTCCGCCGGCAAGCATCATTTTTCTTAGAGTGACAGTGGGGGGGATGACATGGCGATGCCCGTAATGAACAATTCAAATGAACGCGTTTCGGTTGAACACGGAGGCCAAATTAACGAAATAATTTTTTCGGTAAAGGGAAGCGTACCCGAAATGTCGCCGCGTACAATGCCCATATTAGAAAATCATGTGATCACGCCGATATCATTGTCGAAGGAAAGAAAAGGAGAATTGCTTGAGTTGCTTAACAAATATCGCGTTTGCGCGGCCATGAACGATTTTGAGATAGGCTTCACAGACAAAAAGTATACGGATATCGAGGAAAAGCCAGGTAGCTCACCCATATACTCAAAACCATATAAGGCGAGACTAGAACAAAGGTCAATTATGCGGAACATAGTCGATGATTGGAAAAAAACAGGAATTGTAACTGATACAGAATCCGCGTACGCCAGTCCCTGCCTTCTAGTGGAAAAGGCAGATGGCACGCATAGACTAGTAGTCGATTACTGTAAATTAAATAAGCAGACCGTACGAACGAATTGCAAATGCCCCTAACAGAGCGCGCGAAGGAGAAGACCATCTTTATTACACCGGACGAGACCGGGCAATTTGAGCGCGCCATGTTCAGTTTAATGAATGCTCCCTTTTATTTTACAAAATTAATAAAGAACATTTTCGGGAAATATGAGAATAAATTGGTACTGACCTTTTTCGATGATTTTCTATTATATGCGCAGGACTGGGGCGAGCTCTTGAAAAAATTAGAAACAGTGTTGAAATTTTTGAAGGACGCGGGGTTGACGTTAAATTTAAAAAATTGTAGATTCGGGCTTGAACAGGTTGAATGCTTAGGGTTAGTAATAGGAAAAGACGGAATTAGCCCGGGAGAGAGAAAAATTCGCGCGATATTAGATTTTGCTGTGCCACGTAATGTCCACGAAGTACGGCGTTTTCATGGAATGGCAAGTTTTTTTCGGAGATTCGTACCAGGATTCGCTAGTATCATGGCACCCATTATGAAATTATTAAAAAAGGATATTGTATTCGTTTGTAGCGCAGAGCAAGAGGCCGCGTTTCAGACTATTAAGAAGAAATTATCCAGTAAATCGGTGCTGACTCATTTTGATCATGGGGCTTCGCGTATTGCATCACGTATCGGAATTGTATACCGATGCATCCGCAGATGATCATGCAGCGATGTTGTTCCAACAAAATAAACAGGGCGAGTTACATTTAGTATACGCGAAAGGTAGACAAACATCAGAGGTAGAACGATTTTATCATTCGAGTAAACTCGAGCTTTTAGCCATTGTGTTGGCGTTGGAGAAATTGCGACCGTTACTTATAGGACTTCCGTTTCTAATTATAACCGACTGTCTGCCTTAGTTTATATAAACTCGAAGCGGACACAAAACCCGCAAATTGTACAATGGTTGACCATGTTGACAGAATTTGATTATGAGATTCATCATAGGAAAGGGGAAAAAATGCAGCACGTCGATGCACTATCCCCAGCGCCAATTGAAACCGTAGAAGACCTACCAGCGGCGACAGCATTTAATGTCTTAGTTCGCGAAGATGAAATACTAGTAGGCGAGATAAAAAAATTTATGTTGAGCGACGGTATTTTGTTTAAACGCGACGAAGCGACGGATAACAGACAATTGTACGTAGTTCCGCGAGCCATGCGAAAGGGTATTGTAATAAAAAATCATGACTTTGCTAGTCACTTTGGGGTAGACCGTACGGTAGCGATAATCCGAGAGTTTTATTATTTTCCAAAAATGCGGAGTTACGTAAGAAGACATATTGCAGCTTGCTTAGAGTGTATTCTCGCGAAGGCAAAAGTAGGGAAACAGGCCGAAGAATTGCATCCTATTCCACCGGGAAGAAAACCCTTTCAGATCGTGAACGTGCATCACTTAGGCCCATTTATAACTTCTTCCGGAAAGAACAAGTACATTCTAGCAGCTATATGTAACCATACGAAATTCGCGCAGTTATTCGCCATACGTGACGTAAAGGCTAAGGCAATGGTAAATAAAGTACAAACACTTGTAGATAGATTTGGAGCTCCAGAGCGTATAATTTCGGACAGGGGTACAGCTTTTACGGCAAAAATATTTAAAGAATTTTGTGATAATAACGATATAAAGCACACGCTAAATTCGAGTAGACATGGGCAAGCAAATGGTCAAGTAGAAAGGTTGAATCAGACTATGTTGCCCGCCCTGCAAACAAACTTACTTGACGGAGAAGGAACCCATTGGGATAGAAGCTTAGCAAAAATAGAACGCGATTTAAACAGCGCGATGTGTAAAACGACGGGTCATACGCCGTTCGAGTTATTGTATAGGTGCATTCCGCGATTTGGCGAAGGTTTAATTCGAGCACTAACTGTTAACGCGGAGACATATCGATTCCCCGAGGAAATTAGACGTGGGGCAATAGAAAAAATAGAGAGGGAACAAATAATTGCGAAGAAACGATACGATAGATCAAGGTTTAAAAACGTTAAGTTCTTAATAGGAGAAATAGTCTACGTGAAACAAAATGCGATTGCGACAGGCGAGTCAATCAAGTTACAAAGCCGATACAAGGGGCCATTTGTAATTACCGAGATTTTACCCTCTGTTACGTATCGTATCCAAAACTTACGTGCTAAGAGCGACACGAGTAAAACGTTTACGGTGCATGTGAGTCAATTGAAAATTTGGCGTGGATGTAAGATTGACAGTGAAAACGACTGTGAGGAGAGTGATCGCGATGACTCCGAACATGAATATGCGAATGATTGTAATAAAAAAAATCATGTTAAATACAAACCGAATGCAGGCCAAAATGATGTAAATTGTAAGGACTGTGTAAATGAGAAAATTCTCCGTCGAAGCGCACGCTTACAAGAGCGCCAGAAAAGGATGTAACGTGACTTGGGGGCCAAGCCACTACAAGGATGGCCGATTGTTATATTCTGTGTGTGTATCTGAGAGAGAGAGAGAGAGAGAGAGAGAGAGGGAGATTAACAGAGTCGTGCTGAAGCGTGTGTGAGTCAAGTGGAGCGAGTGCAGATCAAGTATGAATTTGTATTAGGATAATGACCATTGTATTTCTAATGTGCGAAAGACGCCGACGCTTATGGGGGAAAACCCGATCGCATTAGGGAGAGCGAACTAACGGTACCTGATGCATCGAGGCGACCTGAAACCTGAGGAGAAGGTCCCGAGCCACCGCACCGAGCGGATCGATCAGATAGAGTTAACTGAAGACACGCGGAGCCGTTGATGGTATTGTGGCGAGTGACGCCGGACCGTGTATAAGGGCGGGTGACGCCATGTAAGTATTTCGTGGCAATCGTGCCGTAATTCATTGAATGTATTCAAATATATGTATGTGTCAAATACTTAAGTACTGTTCTTCGTTGATGATCGAAGTTTCTTTACTAAACATAGGTCGCTGTTTCTTTTGCCTTATATTTACACTCGTAATTAAGTCAGTTCGCCAATATATATATATATAAGTAAGCCATGCATTCGGGCTGATAAAGAAGCGATTCACTAGGGATATTTCTTTAGCCTGTATTTATACAGTTCGTTTACATTTGTATTGATATCTCACTTTAAAGCTTTTATAAGTTAACAAAAACAAATATAGCGATAATTTATCTTAAGCTCTTACACTAATTTTTTTTTTAAACTATTTTTACAGATGCATTTTTTTAAATAAAGGATTTTTAAGAGTGACCCATAAATAAATTGGAAAATTGTAAGTTATTCTACGATTTCCCTCAGTGTAAGTATTTTGAGAGGTCTACAAAAGAAATATATAGCTACTCCAAGGATTACAAAATCACATTTATGTTTTTCTTCCCTTTGGTTAATTGATCTTTTTCTGATAGATTTTAAATTGCTATGTTGGTTTCACTTATATTATGCTCTCTGGCTATAGTGTACATTTTCACTTTAGTCAGAAACTTTAGAGCCTCTATTTTGTGATTGTATCATCTGCTATTCTTATCAAACCACTATCAAAAAAATTGTTTCATATAAATCTCAGATTGATCAATTATCTTTTTTAAAACTAAGTTTTAATGCTTAAAGTGTATGTGGCATTTCTAAACCGTCCAGTTAAATTGCTGCAATTTTTTTTTAATTTCTGAAGGTCTAAGACAAATAATCGATTGATGGAACATTTTCATCGTGTTGTTAATACTGATAGTAATAATTTCATCGATGCTTCATAAATATTTCATTATTTCCGATTTCATCAATTACGAATAACAAGTCACATTCGTCGTATTTTAATTTTTTCAAGCATTTGTGCACAGCATATCCTGTAAGATATACTAACAAGTTTTGCTGATATATTTCTCCATCTTCTAATACTGATAAATAAGGTTCATTTTCTAATTCTTTCAATCTCTCACAAATGACTTTCAGATTTTCCACTTATTTGTACCATTTCATACTTTCTTGAATCTCATTCCATGCAATCATTTGCTTGTTATTAAGTACTTCTCCTTTTTTCGATGATGCTTCTTTCATTTAAATTAGCGAATACGTTTCTTCATAAATCACATTGCCTCCATTTATACAAAAAAAAAATAAAAAATCTATTGAAAGAATATGATGAAACGTCAACCTGAATAATCTTATTGTCAGATTATCGTAAAAGCTTTCTCTGCCACGAAGCTTGTAATTCATATGTTCTACGGAATCTTGGTGACAAAGCCCCTTAGTGAAATCAAAATCATTGAAGATTAATTTAATATTTCTGTACCTCTATTCTCTTTGATGGTCAATGAACTGTGCCGAACATCGTGGAGAGTCTCCTTTTATTCATACCGGATCGGTTATCCCGAGGATTAACTCCACTATTTCGATGTCACGGCGAGAAAAGTGGGAGAGAAAGGAGAGGGGGTTCTCGGTGTGAGAATCCTGATTGATCGTGTAGCATCGCGAAGTTTCGGCTGAGGTTCGTCATGAACCAGACCAGGAGGTCCAGGCATCATTTCGCGCGGTGGGGATAGGTCCGAACGCCATTTCACCCCGTTGGCCGGAACGCGAGGGATATGTGTGTGTGCGCGTGTACACGCTTATAGAAACGAATAAAAATCGATCGATTTAATCTCGAAAAAACCTAATAAAACTTCGTAAAATTCTGAATATATGCCATTAGTTTCTTATAGAAACTAGTACAAATTTTAATATAATTGCGAAACTAGGATGATCGCAAACAGATAATAATCCATTCAAACTTTTATTAATATATTCAAATGACGGATTTACTAATCGAGCCGTTCAACTGCTGTGGGAAATTGAAACAAATAGTGACTTTTTACTTATCATTTGAAGAATTTATAGAAGTACACTTATTAATGTCAAAAGTTAAAATATAAATTAATTTTATCTTGAAAAATAAAAACAACAGAGTAGTTGTGTTATACAATATACATGTATTCAACAAAGTCTTATATGTATATATAGATTGGGATGCTGTTCAATCCCTTTTTCTTAAAAACTAGTCCTTATGCAGATATAGTATGTAGAACTGAACATATTTATTTTGATAAGTTATATTTAGAATATTTTTGTGAAATGTTATATATTTGCTGAAGTAAATTTACATAATCATGTTTTGCATAAGGCTTTTATAGTTTTTTCTATAAAAATTTAATTTGAACCAAAAGCCACTATAATATTCATAATCAGCACACCAAAAAATATATGTATATAACTTTTCAGAAAAATATGGTGAGAGAATTAATGGGAAGTTTAATCGAAAACTTTAAATGAACAGCTAAGCGCGTACACAGAATTCATGTCTCTTCAGTATTTCTTTCAAAAAACTATATTTTTCATTTTCATTTCAGCAAAAAAAATTAAATATTCTGACAGAAGTAGAAGGGGGGGGGGTGAAAAAGTGTTTTGGAGATCAGAATGCGCAGCTTTGTATCGGCAGGTTCATGCACAGCCACAGTAATAGTGCGCTAAAGACAGTATAAAGGTAAGCATGAACAACTTTCTTCTCTGGCTATAAGCAGTCACAGTTATTTTCTATGCAGTTACAAAGGGTTTCAATAACGATAAAATCATCGGTTATTCTTAAAGTCAACCATCTGGCGCTTGGCTATGAATATCCGGAGTGGCGCCGTTCGCGCCTTGGAGCACGCAGTCATTAAAAATTACTCATTTCCCCCCTCACACTATCAATAGAAATTAATGAAATTATTATTTATAATTGAAGAAACAAAAACTTGTGTTGCCAATAACAAAGCTTAAAAAATTAAGCTCAATTTTTCAACCATGCCTGTATTCGATCGAACAAGATCGATATTCTGCCAGTGTAAATATTAAATTAAAAGATTCGTCCCCTACCGGTTGGCGGAGCAACGCTGCCGCGCAGGAGTAGGCTGCGGCAATTATGCACTATCGTATGTTTTCAATACTCGTTTTTTTTTATTGAATATGAGTAAAACGATTTTTAAAACTAAATGTTATTTATAAATTTGAAACTACAATTCAAGAGTCTAAAACCTCATTTAGACTCTATTTTTATTAAATTTATATTTTGAAATTTGATGTATGAGGGACAGATTTTTGCAGAAGCTGAGCATATAGCATACTTATTTAATTTTTTCTATCCGTAGTGTCTGGATTAAATAGAGACGTTTAGGACCTGGGCGAGGGACCCTCAAACCGGGAGATAAGAGCCAGGCTTATCCATGGGATAATCAAGCTCTAGGACCGATCACAGACACATACACACGCGCGTGCGCACACACACACACACTAGCATCCGACGCTTCAGCTTCGCTCGTGACAAAACGTAACGGATTTATTAAACAGTTAAATAATATCTACGTAAAAAATATTCTAGGTATAAATATATATTAATCAATGAAAAATTAACACATCTTTCTTGGGACCCCCTCTGCATTGGCAGTAGTGGGGCTGTCTTGATAGTGGCTCTCAGTAGAAGTTTTCCTGACACCCCTAAAGCCTCGGTTGTTTCTTCCTTTGTTCGAAGATTTAATTTTTATAAAAAAAAAGATAATAAATAATTAAATAAAATAAAAGTACATTAATTTAATAAATTTCATAAAAATCATTAATGTAAACATTTTTTAACATCACATTTTTATACAATATTTACAGTTTTATCTCAATTAATTAAATACATTATAATTATATATTGTTAGTTTAGATTAGCACTTTCATCATCTTCACTATTATTTTCAATTTCTTCTTCTGAATTTTCTCCACTCCCTACAAATGTTTCTTCCTCAACTTTAAATCGCGGAAAACTGTAATTTGGAGTGCATTCACTAAGAGAAAATCTTTGAGCATCAGGTATTATATCCTCGGTTTGCAGTATTTTAACCCTTGGAAGAGGTTTCTGATTACAAGCATTTTTCAAATCTAGATTTTCGTTGTTAATATTACTTTCTGAAATTACTGGAGTTACTAAATGTGGTGGAGGTGATGGTGCTAATGAAGATGGAGGAAGTGGTGGTGCTTGTGGTATGGATGATGTTAATAATAATAATTGCGAGGGTGATGTAGTATTGGATGATGAAGGTGGTTGTGCCGATATAGAAGGAATAATGTTTTCACTATCTGTATTTTTTTCTGTAAAAATATTTAAAAAAACGAAATTTAAATAAAAAATATATAATAAATGATACTGAAAGTTCTTTATCAAAATTTAATATTACCAGATCCATTGTTTTTATTTAAAGAATTCTTTTGTACTTTTTCGTACATTCGTTTCAATGCTTTAAGTTCTCTTTCAGTCATAGACTTTTGTTTTTCTATTAATACTTCTTTTAATTCGCTCATAAAAATTTTGGCCAATAGCTTGTCAAGTTTAAAATTTTGTAATACAGATTCATCACTTGACTCATACAAAGGTTTTAAATATTCTTCCTTAATATATTCTTCAAAAACTTCATCTTCTATTACAGGTTCTTTATCAATCATTACAACAGTCCTGTTATCTTTATTAACTGGCAAAAAACTTTCATCTTCAATTTTTTTTTCTTCTTTAATATCAGATTTATGTTGAATTTTTGCAATTAAGAGACTAGTAAATTCTGCAAAACTTCTCGCATTTTCAATTTGTTTATAAGCTTCATTCATTTTGTCTGTAATAGACGTAAGTATTCGTTGATTGTCTTCATTTTGTTCAGTATTAGTATCAATGGATTCTATTATTGATAAAATTTCTTTAAATGCTAATTGAATCCTTTGTGATGTTAAATCTAGATGTATGTAAACATCTTGCCATTTTGAGTTGGGAATTCCTCTAGTTAACAAATTTTATATTAATTTAATCTTTTCAATATATTTGAAATAATATTTAACGAGTTTAATAAATGTACCTGAATACACGTCGCACTGGTTGTATTTCTGACAATTTATATGACTGCATGATTTTTGATAATTTTAAATAATAAAAAGTTAATGGTTTATCTAAATTTTTAACAATTTCTGAAAGTTTTGAATTTGAAATTCTGCAAAATTTATGTTGTACTCTACCATTGTACGCATTAGCGAGAATAAACATCATCTCAGATTGAACAAGGATAAAACTATAGTATAAACTCTAAAATATAAAATGAAAATTTATTGATCAAATACAAAAAGAAATTAATTAATAACTTTATTTATTTTCTCACTCTGATTTCATCATAGTTTGTATCATTTTGGACTTGCTTGTGTCCAGATTCAAATTTTGTTAAAATACAATTTGATTGTAAAAAATATGGTAATATGTTTAAAACATTATTAGCTTCTTGATAATAAATTTTTGATAAATTTTTTAAAATTTCTACTATTAATTGTTTAATTGAAAAAATGATATTGACTTTTTCATTCCCAAGTAACCTGAAATAAAGAAAATAAAACAGATATTTCTTTACACGGTTATAAACATATAAAATTTCCTCACTCATGTTCCTCACAAGCTTCTGTAATAATTTTTTTTCTTCCATAAGTGCGTCGTAAAATCTTGAGACATTGTTTAATTAAATTATGTAAATCATTTTGCATCATTACAAGGTACTTTAACTTTCTAATTGTAAGCCAGTAATTACATTTTTCATAAACAGAATATCCAAATACTGTAAATGCTGCTAATATTTTTGTTATGTTTTGTTTATTTCCTATTAAAGTACAAAGTGATGCACTAATAGTTGAACCAAGAAATGGAAGCCATTCTAAAATTTTTCTATAATTTTTAAAAATTTGTTATTATTTAAAAAAAAGTTTTGTTTAACTCAATTTATATTTGATTAACTGATAAAATCGAATTAAACTATTTTTATAGAATTTTATACTTACATATATGGTGAAGTTTGTTGATAAACAAATAAATCATTTATCATTTCGACATGATCATCTAGTAAGATATTTGCTTGTAAAATTATTTTTAATTGTTCTGCTCTCAATCTGTTTTCCTTTGTTCAAATATGAATTGTATTTAGATTTAAATAAATTTATAGTAATTTGAGTTGGTATAAAAATATTTTAAACAAATAAATATATTTTAACAAAAATATATATTTTACCTGAGAAAGATATTGATAAATTACATATAATTTGTTATGAAATTTATCTTTTATTGAATGGAAATTCTACAAAGCAAAAATAATTTTTAATTGTTTTTAAATAACTTAAATTAGTAACGTTTGTTATTACTTTTATTGATAAATCTGCTTCATGAAGAGTATCTTTAATTTCAGCTCTAGGTACTGAATTAAAATCAGTATATCCCATATTTAATAGTGTTTCATGCAAATCTGTTCCCTAAGATATAAATATAATAGTCCAAAATAAATTTATACATGAAAGATTTATATTATACATTAGTTATAAATAATAATACAAACAATAAGCTTTATGATTACCAATATAAACTAAATTTTTATAACAAATTTAAATGTCAATCAACACTTACTTCTAATATTATATTTTCATCCTCATCTTCACCTTGTACAAAATATAATTGTTCAAGCGAGTTTTGTTCATTTGAAGTCATTTTGCGCAAATTAATTTTCTAGAAAGACGATAAGTTGTATTTTTTGTTAATATTAGCTCATGTAAGAATTAGTTTAAAAAGTAGATGTTTTTTATTTAATAATATGTATAATTTATGAATTTTTTTTAGCAGCATCTACATAATATTATCAGAATTTTCTATGAATTTATATTTTAATTTGAATATAAAACTTTTTCATTATTTCTGTAAAATATTTTTTGATTTTTAATTAAAAAATTCAAATAAAAAATAGTTTTAATGTTAATGTTTACACTAGTACAGTTAGGTACAGTACAGTACAAGTATCGTCATATCAGATCATACAGTAGTGCATTGCACCATAGACTTAAACCATATTAGACCGCACGCTCTGGGAACAGAGATAAAGCCTAAACCAGAGTGAGAGAGCAATACAATGAGTTATGTTGTCTCTCTCTCGCTCTCTTACAAGCGAGGAAGTGGGGAGAAAAGAAAAGTAGAGGAACAGTAGCAGTGGTAGCAACAGAAATATACGTTTCGCCTATACTCTATACCATTGATAATGTTAGGCTGTCCCCTACTCTTTCCCTGAAGCAAGAGAGAAAGCATGACTCCAAGCCTATTTCTGTCCTTCAATATGGACTTCAGAGCGTCCGTTTAAGAGTGCTGCATACCCCGATTGAAGCGCCACGCAGAACTACTGAATTTTAATTGTAGAAAGTTAAAAAATTTTGTATAAATCTTTAGATATGCCTACAAGTGGCGAAACTTTCTTTGTAGAGTTAATAACATTTAACTAAGTAGGTTAAAAAAAATAAAGAAATTTTGTACAAATTTGTCTTCTGCTCCACGTGCTGCTAGTGCTTTGAAAGAAAATATTTATTATAAATTTTAGATGTCATTTACATTCATAAATTCGAGTGGCGACATTCGAATGTCGCCACTTGTACGACAAAATAATAAATTAAATTCAATTTGTTTAACCGTTTTACGTATTGTATAAGCAAAATGAATCGTCGAGGTAAATTTATAATGCACGAAATCCCCTGCAACTGAGAATCACTATTTCTGTAGATAAAAAAGAGAGAAATTTAGTGTTGGCACATTCGAAGAGATGTCGCAACAAGCAGCAATCAATACCGTACATATATTATCGAAATAAAAAAACCCTGATGCTTATTGTAATATTTCAAATTCATATTTTACGTAAGTAATTATAAAATAAAATTAGGCGATACAACTAAATATGTATATATAATATTTTACATTATGCATTTTACTGTAGTTTTTACATATAAAAGAGATTTTATATTTCAAAAAAACATTAAGCGTGCAACTTCGCAATCATATATATATATATATATATACGAATGTAACTAAGCACATTTGAACGCCTGCGTTGCTGCCATTCAAGCCTTTTTGAAAACATGCATTTGGGCGAGGACTTCGGAAGAGCTCCCCCATTCCATTTTATAGAAAATGTATGCACTTATGTTTTTTGTGGTACTTATGTAGATACTTAGTACATCAGATATTTTTTACTAAATCTTTGTATTTGTTATACCTTGTCGATACGTTCAAACACTCTGCTATATTTGTAGAGAAATGAATTTGCTATTATATAATTTGAATATACTTCCAATTAGTCAACACCAAATTCGGATGACGAGCCGATTCGGTGGCGCGGTCATGAAATCCGAGGGAAAAGACTCTTTCACTACTAAATTGGACAGAGAACCCTATAAACTGGATTATCTTATTGCGCTCGAGAACGCGATGGGAGAGAGGGTGTTTATCGGGGATCCGCTGTGGGATGTGGCGCGAATCATACTCGATGCAGATGGGGCGACAGTGAAACCTCTGGTACGAGCAGAATTTGTCATGCTCATCGAAAAGGAGCTCGATGGGAGAAGCGAGGCCATAGAGGCGATTCTGTTGGAGTTCCGTCAGGAAGTGCGCGCCCTGGTGGAGGAATATAGGCCAGAAGCCAAAGAAAAAGCACCAGTAGTAATGAAAATTATTTTGAAGGACGAAACGCCCATAAACTGTAGACCGAGGAGGCTTGCGCCGAAGGAGACTGTCAAGTTGATAGAAAGAGAAGTAGATTGTCAAGTCGACGAGTGATTTCGGCAAGGAATAGTGGTTCGAAGCTACTCGGAGTTTTCAGTGCTTTTTGCTTATAAAAAAAAAAAAAAACACAATTATTACTATATTATTTACAAATTCATTTTTTTGAACGTCTATTAATTTTGAATACTATTTAGAGATATAATTTTACAATTTCATGATTTTTATTTCTTTAAAAAATACGCTGAAAACTATTTTTACCTAATCGGTTCTCAAAGAGTTAATCCGAAGGTTATCCTCTGATTCGCAGTCTAAAGCCTTAGCCACTAATGTACTATATTGTTCGTGATATAGTTAAACTATTTTTTGAATCATTGGTAATAATAATTGTTAATCCTATAAGCTTCAATGTTATGCTGTCTTTTAACTTTCTCTATCAATTCATTCCGGACATTACAATTGTATTTTTTTAACGAATGTATAAACGAATGAATTTTTTAATAATTTTATTGGTTATTATTGTATGAATAAAATTTTTTAAATAATACAGATATATACTCAGTCGTTCATTACAAGGACCACACAAAAAACTTGCAGCTAAAACTCACGAAAATCATGAAGGATTCGTATCTTTTGTTTTCAACAGAATATATCAAATAAATATTGTAGATTTGACTAATGTTAATTGTAAAATTTTTCTACCTTTACTATTATACATACTTTATTTATTGCACATTTTTTTATGGAAATTGTATTTCCCGATGCTAAATGATAAATAAGAAAAATGATTTTTTTACGGCAATAAGATTACCGGTTTATATTAAAATTTTAGAAGCTCAGGATCGATATTCTACATTCTATATATTCTTGCAGAATTTTTTAGAAATTAATGTGCTTGTGTATAATATATATCATATCATACCATATCATATCATACTAATTTATAAAGACAAAGCGTGTTTTTGTTTGTACACGATAACCGAAAAAACTACTGAACCGATTGTTCTGAAATTTGACATATAGATTCTATATTATGTTGGGAAGGACATAGGCTATGTTTTTTATTGAAAATCATTTTATTTTCATCAATAAATTAAGTTAATGGTTTTAACAGTCAGTACCACCAGCGGCCACTAGGTGGCGTCTTGATCACGAACATCAACTCAAAGTAGTCCGCTTAAAGTATTAATATCAGGCCATCTCAAACGAATGTTGATATACAACTTTGGGATTCGTATCCTTAAGAAAGTGTGACACTACACTCACATCTTATGGATATCTTTTGATTTTTGTAAATTTTATTTTCTCTTACGTGAGAAAATCTCTCTCTCTCTCTCTCTCTCTCTCTCTCTCTCTCTCTCGCTCTGTGTCTTTCTTTCTCCTTCTCTTATAAATTTGTTCTGTATGCCAAATCATACTGAATATAGTTTGTGACGACAAATTATATTTTTGTTTTTATACATTATATTAACTTCAGAAATGTGACAGAGACTACGTTTTTTTTAGTTTGAACAAAAAAAATTATGGCAAAACAGGATTTTATACCAACCTCGAAACTATGTATATACAGATATATATCTTCACTTCTGCATAAAAAGGCAATGTCCTTCGTCTGCTAAAAAAATATGCTATTCGCCATACCTTTTTGCTTGAATTTCAGTTGGGATCACTACGAAAATATTCGCGGTATTTAATTGAAAAAACGAAAATATACACAATATGTAATATATATTGTATGTCTATTATATTGTACATATTAGATATACACATTTTAAATACGGTTTCTACTGAGAAATATTGTATTGGCGTGTACGGGCGGTTGATTACGATATCCCGTTGCCTCAGGACGATTTATATGGGCAGTTGTGTGTTCGGATGATTGAATGCGATGTCCAGGTGTCTCTGAGCGATTTGTATAGGGAATAATGTATTTAGTTGATAGAAAACGGTGTCCAGGTATGAGGAAATCAACTTCTATGGGAAGATTCGTGTTGAGGCGGTAAAATACGATATCTAGGTCTTTCCAAACGACTTGTACGGGGAGTATTGTGTTTAGTCTTTAGAAAGCGATGTTTAGGTATGTCGTGACAACTTCTACGGGGAGTTTCGTGTTCGCATGATAGAATACAATTTCCAGGTGTTATGGAACGATTTCTGCGAAGAGTTTCGTGTTCGTACGGTAGAAGACGATTTCCAGGTATGACAGGACTATTTCTACGAGCAGTATCGTGTGTAGTTGATAGTAAACGAAATTCAGGTATATCGGGTCAGCTTCTATAGAATGCGATTTCCAGATGATTTGGAACGACTTCTACGGGGAGTATCGTCTAAAGTTGGTGGGAAACAATGTCCAGGTATGTCAGTACGGCTTCTATGAAGAGATTCGTATTCTATCATTCGAACACGCACACTCCCAACAAGAGTCGTCCTGGGATACCTGAACATTGTATTCTACTTCCTCATAACAAAACTCTCTATAGCAAGCGTCACCAGACATTTTCTATAGTCCGAACATGATATTCTCCGTAAACGTTTCCTCGAGACCTTTTGAGATGTTTTTCTACCGCTCGAACTTGAATGTATATATATATTGTATAAAATGGTCGGCAAAATATCAACTTTTTGAATTGGACGCTACATTGAAACAGCTTTTTATACAGAAGTGACGATAGATAAATTACGTTCAATTATTTATAGAAATATAGATTTTTATATATAGAGTGCTTTTTTACTTAGATATTATTGTTTATGAAATCGATTAAATTATTATCTCGGGCGAAGCCGAGATGAGGGATGCTAGTGTATATATATATATATATATATATATATATATATATATATATATATATATATATATTAAAGAATAATTTTTGATTATCGTTGCTATATTAATAATATGTATCGCCTTGAATATTAATATATGTTATCAGACAAGTTGTTAAAAATGACAAAAATGCATTATAACATTGCCGTATGTACGTACTGGAAACTTATTATCCAACTTTCAGATGCTACATTTTACTCGCAACTACTCACGACAGAGCAAGGCAATCAAGTATGATCCTGCAGGAAGAAGCTTAGATAACGAAAGATTTTTCGTGTATAACATCGAGCGCTACATAGATGTAATATATATATATATATATATATATATATATATATATATATATATATATATATATATATATATATATGCATATGTATGAAAGGGGGCTATTCGTACAATTTTCATCGTGGATACGTTCCTGAAATTTCGGTAGTGTAGAACATTGATTTTAATTCTCCAACTTGACACAAAATTTTTCTCTTTGAGGCGCAATGATCGATTCGGACTTCCGGTAATCGTGAGGAGCGCTCTTATCCGTTTGTCATGTCTATATCTGAAAATCTGAGCTATAATCTGAATATAAGAAAATTTAAAAAAAACTTTAGGTCTAATTGGGTAAACCTTTAATAAACTCTGTTCATCTACAGGCCGCAGATATTCGTAACGAATATATAGCATATTATTGTTTTTATACCATTACCATCACATCAGTCTGTCTCTGATTTTTGATAATTGATATTAATAGATTTTTTGTACTAATTATCATATTATCAGCAGCTATCAGCTCAGCTATTATCCAATCGGATCCACGACCGGATCAGATAATCAGATTCTTTACTATAATTTATTGATTCATCTTTCAGAAAAGAGCATCTTCCAAAAGCAATCTTCCCGAAATCAGAAATATATAATCATTCCAATTTACAAACGTTATCATGGATCTTACTGAAAGTTAGTGACAATTATTTTTTAAATATAGATGTAAATAAGTATATATTTAAGTATATAAATAATTAATTTATATAGTATATAAGTATATAATTAAGTATATACAATAGAAAGATTTTCTATATCATAAGTACTGCTAAAATTTTAAATAAATTTTTGTTTTAATTGGAACCTTTCTTTAATATTTTAAATAACTGTTTACAGTAAGTTACCATGATTACTTAGCTGAGTGTGCTGAAAGTATTAATTTTAATAATTGGTTAATACATGTAAGTATACTGTGTATTACATATTAACATAATTAAAAACTTTTTTCAACTAAATACATGTTTGTTTTTTCAAGGACTGGGAGAATTATGTACTATCTTATTATAAAAAAACAAACAAAAAAAAAACTAATGCAATTACTATAAATGATACAAAATTTACTTTAGAAGATGAACATATGTAAGAACTATTTTCTAAATATTTATATCTAAGTAAGAAATTTTGCTATAAAGATACTAGTTATATTTAGAATAATTTTGTTGTTGTTATTATTATTATTATTATTATTATTATTATTATTATTATTATTATTATTATTATTAATCTTCTTATTCTTATTGTTGTTAGTGATATCTGTTTTTATTATTTTATTAATTAAAGTATTAAAATTACTAAAATTTATTATTTACATGTAGAGAGCTATCTGAAGGTGTTTTTGTCAAAGAACCATTTACAGATGTAGTGCCTGTGATAGAAGGTCGTTTAACAACTCTTGTTATGTTAATAACTATTAATGTAAAGGATGGCAAACTTAAAGGTAAAATGTGTATACGTAACATTACCAATCCTCCAATTTTTACAGAATATGAGTGAGTATACAGTAAAAAAATTGTATTAAACTTATTTTTATATTAATTATTTTATTTTTACAGAATCTGTTTAAAAAATGCACAGATAAAAATGACTATTGGATTATCAATTTGTGGAGATAGTTTACGATATGATCATTGTAAATATAAATTTCCAATTGTTGACATATCCTTTTTATATTATAGTGATTCAAAAATGATATCGTTATTTGATAAAGTTCACGATCTGAATAGAAGTAAATAATTTTAATTATTATAAGTATTCTAATGACTATTACAATAAAATAAAATATTTCAATTCTCAAAATTAAAGTTTAAGTAATGATCATAAAAGTACTGTTTATATACTTTTTGACTATAATTAATTATATTTACAAATTTTAAAACTACTACTTAATTCGAATATCTTTAATTTTTAGAAAATTTGTTACAACAATATATATTAGAATATATTACCAAAGATTTATGTTTTGCACTTGAAGATTTTCAACAAATGCGTCTTAGCATTAAGCAATCTGTTAGTGAATTATGTGGGAATGATTATAGTTTAAGAAATTTATTACGGTATGCATTAATAATTTTTAACATTAATAGTATCTTTTTGTGATATTATTGTCTTAAAAGTTACAATTTTTACAGAATTCATAATAGAAAAGTACACACAGCTTTCAATAATTTATCAAAAAAAATTATTTCTACAACTAATTTATTACTTCAGAAAGTTTCATCCACATTATCTTTTACTAAATTATTTGGATTTTCAAACAGAAAAAATGAAGAAAAAACACTTAAAATATTTAGAGGTATTTTAAGTAATTTAAATTCTATAAAAATGGAAACTGATAAAGACGTTATTATTTCAAAAGATGATGATATGGTGATATTGCATATACCCATTGGATTTGAAAAATTAAATGTAATGATCTCAACAATAATTGATAATTTTTAATTGTTTTTATGTTTAATTATTTTTTACATCTAGATTAAATTTGTTTCCTCTTATATTTTATAGCTTCATTGTAAAGAAGTACTTCATAATGAAGCTGGCATAATACAAAATGAAGAAAATCAGGAAAACTCATTTATAACAGAAGGAGCATATTTTATAATTTCACTTAAAAAAATAACACCAAATAAAGTAGATTTTAATTTGCTGGAATTCAAAATTATGGACTTTAAGTAAGTTTATTTTACGAAAATGGTATCAAATTAACTTTATTATTTTATTTTCCAAACAATTATTGATTTCACATACGTCAAATTTTTTTAATTATTTATTTAGAAAATCATAAAAATATTTACGTTTTTATTCAAAACTGTAACATTAAATAATTTGCATTAAATATTTATTTTAATTTGTATGAAATTACCAATTGTCATAAAAATAAAATTTTAATTATTATTGAAACATTACTATACTGCTTTCAAATATTGTATTTAACTAAATGTTACATTTCAATTTTCCAGTTATTTTAAATGCTTAATTTATTGTAATTTGTATTAGAAATTTGATAATCTTCCAGTTTTTGAAGAAATATATTGTACAATTAATTATTACATATTTTTCAATAGAGGAATTTTTAGTGTTTAATTTATAACTAAATTACCTAATTACAGATCTTTAACAACATCAAATATTAGCATAACATTAGATTATTTAGTATCATTTGCCATTAAAGAGAAAATAAAGCCATGTTTGGAGCAAGCTTTAAAAAGCGAAGAGCTGTATGAATTAGCTATTAATCCAGAAGTTGAAATTGAATATTATGATGATGATTTTGAAACTGAGGATTCTGAATATGAAGATTAGTATTATTTTTAAGATTTTTGCATATTTATGCATATTACTAATATTAATAACTGTCTTTCATAATACATTTTTTAGAAATATTTAACTAACTTCTACAATTTCAAAAAAATTTTATTATTGTAGTTAACTTTAGTACTGATACAGTATTAATATTAGTATAGTAAAAAATAAAAAATAACACTATTTTTGATAATATTATTATTATTATTGTTTCTTATTACTTAAGAAATGAAAACAACTATAGAGATATATGAAATTTTATAAAAAAGATTGTTTGTATATAATGCAAGCTTTGTTCGAAAAGTATCCGATCTGTGTTTGTATCTTCGTATTGGTGTATCGGGTTTGTTATAATCAGTGCGAACTAATTATATAGGAGTCCGTGTTAGACCCCATCGGGGGGGCGATCCTGCCGACAACTCACGATCTATTCCGTGGTTCTCTCGCTCACCAAGGGGCGGAACTGAGTATAATAAAATTAATTGGTATTAATTTTATTGAAAATCTTTTCAGTATACATCCGATACGACTGTACGATCGGAAATCCGGTACTGAACGGAATTCTCGCCAACATGGTTTCATCGTCTCGCTACGATTACACTCTGATGGCGGATTACAAAATTAAACGAATGCTATGTGTGGGTTAACCCTCACATCACTCTCCCCTTTTTGAGATTTTTTGTCGCTGTCGTTTTTACAAAAAAAAATGACAGAGTGTGTTTTTTTTATTTACAGAGATCCATTACATTATTTAAAAACTTAAAATCTACTTGTATTACGCTGTATACTTATACATTTGTTCAGTTTGATTACAGACGTGCCCGTAGCTTCAATTTTCCTAATAGTAAAAGGGGATAGATTCCGTTTGCAATTCTCCAGTCTTAGGCAGAATCTGTCGCTAAAACATAGTAAGTTATGGATCACCCGGTGATCAATCTCCTTGGTTTTATTCTTGCCGAAGATGATTACGTTAATCTCAGTTATTCCCGAAGTTGACATATTGAGGAGTAGCTTGTTGATTTCCCGATAGTAACTGATGGTGACCTGGACGTTCCTGAGTCCCTGTAGGGTAAGTTGTTGCGGTGTGCTGTTGCCACGAATGTCAAGGATGGTGATCTCTGGCGATGTATCTACTATTCGCGAAATCGCGTAATGGGCGTAACAATTATTCGTGAGCACGAGTTCGCGTAGGTTGAATGATTCTACAATCGACGGTAGCGTGTAGTAGACCACGTCATCCTGGGGGTGAACGGAGTAACTAAATCCGGTGTTTGATGCGTCGGTAACTAGACGTATTTCCGCGTCCTCGTCCGGGAAACCCATCTCCGCGATATCGAGAACCGACTGTTTGCATTTTTCGAACGCTTGCTCGGCCTCGGGACACCAACGGATAGCGCGATTATCTTTCTTTTTCGCACCCTGCAGGTATTTCGTGAGAGGTTCCTGGATCTCAGCCGCGTGGGGAATGCACGCATTATAAAAATTTATCAGCCCTAGAAAACGCCGCATGTCTTGTATCGTCGCTGATTTCGGGAAGCTCCTGACAGCGTCGAGCTTCCGCGGTCGGCTTAAACCCGGTGGTATTAATCGTGTGCCCTAAGAATTTTACTTCGGCCTGCCCGAACTTACACTTCTTAACGTTGAGACGCAGCGCGTATTTCTCTAGTTTGCTAAGGACCTTTTCCAGGTCGCGCCTGTGTTCCTCCTCGTTGCTCGACGCGATGAGAATGTCGTCGAGACAACACAAACGCACAACAAACACAAACGCACAACGGAGGCCGCCTAACGCGCTATTAATGTAACGCTGGAACGTTTGTCCAGCGTTACGCAATTCGAACGTCATCACGTTATATTCGAAAAGACCGAAGGGGGTAATCACGGCCGTCTTCTCCTTATCCTCCTCCGCGAGAGGTATTTGATGGTACGCCGCGTGTAGGTCAAGTTTGGAGAAGACGTTCTTCCCGGCCAAGAAGTTCGGAAAATCCTGGATATGCGGTATCGGGTATTTGTCCGCGATGGTCACGCTGTTGAGACGCCAATAGTCTCCGCATATCCGCCATTCTCCGTCCTTCTTGGGCACGAGGTGGATGGGGCTTGCCCACGGGCTCTTTGACGGTCGCACTATGCCGTCTTTGAGCATCTTCTCGAACTGCTCCTTGGCCGCGCGTAGCTTTTCCGGCGGTAGCCTGCGCGTGCGTTGGCTTACGGGAGGTCCGGTCGTTTGTATATAGTGGAAGACTCCGCGGTCCTTCCTGGGCGTACTTTGCTCGCGTCCCATTACTTTGGGAAATTTTGCGGTGATGTCCGCGTAAGCGCTGCCCGGTTGTACAGTGTGTACGGTGAAATTCGCGACTACTTTGGATATGCATCTGACGCAAGTCCCGGATGGCTGGTGCGTCAGAGTACGTACTCTGAGGTCGGGAACTAGGTGGAAGCCGCGTAGTAGATCGCTGCCGATGATGGCATTTTGAACGTCGGCTACCACGAAGTTCCACAACATTTCGGTGTTGAATCCGAAGTCGAGGTTCAACTTCTTTGCCCCGTATGTATTTATATGCGTTCCGTTCGCGGCGTAAAGCTTGAGCTCTTCCATCTGAGCGTTTTGTGCGCGTCGTCGCGGTAAAACGGATATTTCGGCTCCGGAGTCGATTAAGAAAGTGATCTTGCTATTTTCATCTTTAAGTTGGAGACGCGATGAGAAGGTAAGCGTCGAGTGCGTCTCGGCCTGGGCGCTTACAGCTCGTTTCCCGACCCTTTATCTTTCGCCAAGTATTCGCTATATCGTTTACATAATTTGTCGCAGGTGCGCGCCTTGGCACCTTATGTATAGTGCGCGTCGCATATACCGTCGTGCAATCGCGGACTGGCTTTCTTTTCCTTGTGGCGGGCGTTATTAGGGCTGACTATGCGTTCTGCGTCTGCCGTAGGCGAGGCTGCGTTATCACGCGAACGCCGGGCATGGGACGCCTTTCTACTGCTGGAGCTGCTGCTCCTTGCGGGGGGCGTGCGACGTGGGCTCTGAGGGCTTGCTGAACGATCTCTGCGCCAGCTGCGCGCCTCTGATTCGCGTGCGCGAAGCTCTCGCGATAACTTTTCGATCTTGTCGTACGCGCGCTCTAGTTCGCTATTAGCGTCGCGGCTCGATCTTACATATATATCCTAAGAATATAGGACGCTGTTTAAATTCAACTCATTTCCCGAATTCGTTATTCCTTTGATGTTACCTATACCGTCTATATTTAGATTTGCCCTTTTATTGGCGCATTTGACTTTTTCAGTAAAGTTTCTGTCTAATTGTTCGAACGCAATCTCGCAGTTGCATAAATTCTCTGTAGCATCCAAGTCCGCTATGAATCTCATAACGTTATTTTTCCTCAATTTTCTCAAATCATTTTTATTAAAGTAATTGTAGTATAATTCCTTTAAATTCTTACCTTGTTTACTCGTCGCTTCGGTTTCGGTGTTTAAACCGAAAGGTCTCGCTTCTTTCTCACGAGGTGAGACTCTGTTCCGCTTGGTCGCGCCTTTGTTTTAATTTGACCACGACCTTTTACCTTGACTGGATTTGTCGTTCTCTCTTTCTCGTTTCGTTTTGCAGTTCCTTGCAATGTGGTTGCCTGGCTTTTTACAGCGATAACAGTATATTTGACCCGAATTGGGGCATTGTCGACCTACATGACCGTATGCTCTACAGTCAAAGCACCTCTTATTATCGTCTTTAATCATTTCCTGAGGTGTCGGTCGTCTCCGATTGAATTTCGGAAACGATCGACCGCCTCCACCATTCAACGTACTTACAGGAGGTTCTCTGGTAGACCTCGCAGCTTCCACCTGCAATATCAAGTCCTTAATTTTTCAAGTCTCATCTCGCCTCCAGTCGTACCTTCGAACAGACAGCCCGCAAGTACAGTCTCTGGAAGCGCACCCGAAACGGCATTATAAAATATGTCTCTGTTTTCATCATCGGATAATTTCCCCGATCTCGGCGCGCTTTCAAAGTCTCGTATTTTATCTTCAAAACGTAGCCAAAAGTCCGTGGCGCGTTCTCTAGACAGTACGTATTTCAAACGGTACAATTCTTTTCTCGCGGAGACTCTCGTTGTTCTAGATTCTAATCTCTTATACTCTTTCAATTTCTCTACGATTTTTCTCGGTGACTTTATTTCAATAATTTTCATATAATAATTTATATCAATATGGTTTATAGTTATTTCGCGAGTTCTGTGCTTATCATCCGCGACTTTTCCTTCTGAGAATTTAGACAAGACCGGTGATTCTATGTTCATTATGTAATCTAATCTTTTAGTCTTTAATTCCGTCATCAAGTAATCATTAAATATCTCGAACTTTATTTCTGTTGTTAATTTATATTTTGTTTCCGCCGTTATCTTTTGACATTGCAGTTTCTAATCTTTCCGTTAAATTCTCTAATTTATTTTCACGATTTACTTCGTTTATTCTCTTTTCCACTAAAGTATTCACGGCTTTCTCTATATAACTCTCGAGAGAATTATTCTCTATCTCTTCGCTTCTTTCTTTTTCTTTTTCAAGTTTTTCACGTCTTAGGATCTCTGATCTCAGATCAATTTCAATCAATTCTTTCTTATCTTTTTCTTTCTCTTTTTCCCTAAATTCTAATTCATATCTCTTTTCCGATCTTTCTGAATTTATTTCAGATATATCTGATCTTTCTGATCGACATATATTATTATTTAAAATATTGTTATTATTAATTATTGACTTAGATTTAGTTACGTTTTCTTCATCATAGTCTTTATAATGGCCTATGATTTCTCCTTCTATGATTATCGGACGGTTCGGACTATATGCTCCAAATGCATACGGATTGATCTGCTCCTCCATCGTCCATGGTTGGTTCTGCAGCATGTATTGTTCCCTCTCTTCATCCTTTTCTATCTCTTTTGCCTTTGATTCCTCGGACTGGCAAACTTGAACATTCGCATCTGCTTCTTTAATTATCTCTATCTTCTTAATCCTTGGCTTCTGATTGGTGGCTTTCATCTCTGACCCTTTAGTTTGGTTCGACTGGAGCTGTGTTTTAATCAGGTCTGATAGCTGTGTTGCTAAGCTAAAAACCAGCTGTTGGTTCGTCTCTTTTTGCGTTTCAAAAAACTTGGCACGCTCTTTTGCGGCTTCCATCTTCATCTCGGCCAATCTGGTTTCATTTTTCCTTTCTAAATCATTAAGAGCATTTTTTAACTCATCTCGGCTTATCATTTCTTTACCCGTCTCCTTCGGTATATCAAGACGCAATATTTCTACTCCAATTGGCCATTCCCTTTTTAATATTTCTCTTTCTTTTTCATTTAACCAATTGGTTATTTGCACATCTTACTTTCTGCAAAGTAAATATATAAACTTATTGGCTCTCTGCTCACTAGAGAGACGTATATTTCCCGTCCCTCGCCAAGGAGATATAATTTCTTCTCTCTCCAAATTCTCAAAAGCGTTTCAGTAATGGTACTCTTTTGCTCTTCTTTGAGACCTGTCAAATGAAAGCCTATATTAATTCATTTGAAACTCACTCTTAGTTTATACACGATACTACTACTAAGTTTTTCGTGTCGGTGGCTGGTGTTCTCTCGGGGCTCTTTCGGAATTCCGGAATAGCTTAAGTTACCTTATAAGCTCTTATATGTACGCGTTTCTCGTCGCTAACTACCCCACCGATCTTACTTCTCTTTTATCGATACGATTTTAAGTACACACTATATGTCGAAATAGACTTATCGAGTTACAACAACAATTCTACACAGGCCTGTGATTTTACCGATCATCTGTGTCACTCTATATATCTCACTTTCACTCTAAGAAAACTATTTCGGACAGGCCTTGTTTTTGTTTATCCGCACACACTCCGGATCGCGTTAAAACGAATGCTAAGTCTTTTCGGTTAAGCTTAACTCAGAAAAAAAATCTAAGTTTGCGCGCGAGAAATTCGCCGCGCCCACGTGTCTAAGTAAATCTCTCAATTCGAAAAAAAATTACTCAAATCCGCAATAAGGCGAGCTGAAACCCATAACCTGTTAGATTATAAGGAAGGAATAATAAATGAATAATAGATTAAATTATATTAACAAATTTACTGGTCTTTATAACTGATCACGATATCACGTCCGTACTCTACAAACGCACGGACGAGAATAATGCAGGCCGCGAGGAGCGCCGCAGGCGTCCGAGCGGCGCACAAAATATACATGTGTACACCATAAGTGTCTATTATATCATATATTATTGGGCGAAAGCGCCGGGGAAAACGCACAATCCAACAGAAGGATTGGTTGTTTCTCCGGGCATCCTAAATCATAACTGATGAGCTCCTCTTCCGGGATCTTGCAGGGGTGGATGCGGTTCCTGTACCTGTTGCAGTGGAGGCTGGGAGGGGGTGGGCAGGCTGGATATAGGCTGGGACTGGACAGGGGATGGGATGGGGGTGGCAAGCTTTTGAAACCCTCTAACTATGGACTGGATGCTGTCAATACCGGCACTGGCAGCAGAGGAAAAGGACTGGGCACTATCTGTGAGATCCCCCTTACTTGCAGCAGCTAACGTGTTTAAGTCGCTTCTCATCACAACCATAGCCTCGTGGATTGACTTGGATGGGCTGCTCATTTCGACAGGACAACTCTTTATTGACCTGGTGGCCTCCGCCATTACCCCAGTGTTTGCAAGTTGCGGGTAAAGGATGCCAAGGTTCTCAGAGACATCCAGGGCACAAGCTGGGCATGCTCCTCTATTTCTTAAGGCTTTGGCCACAGCATGGTCGTTTGAGGCCTCCATGTACACGGCTATCACATCCTGGTTTGAGGTCCAGTGTGGGATTGCTAGAAGGAAGGCACTTGCAGGGACTGTGTCTGGTTGATCCATGAAGTGATTCCGCCAGTCGCAGAACCATCTATCCAGGTCACCTCTAATAGCCGGAGTGCGGCGATTTTTCTCTCGCTTGAGAAAGAGAGAGTGAGAGAGAGAGAGAGAGAGAGAGAGAGAATACTATAACTATAGTATACTACAAGAGTAACAACTGAATTTGCAGAGATTATTTGTGAGTTCCTCTGTGTCATTAAGCCTATTACATAAATATTGAAATCTTCTCTCCCGCACCCTGTGTGAAGGGCAAATGTACGTTAGCGTAGCGCGGGTGCATACTAGGTAGGCTTAATGTAATATTTTTTATATTTTGTTAAATTTAATAAATATAAAAAATTTTTCAATAAGATTGAGTTTAGTAAAATAAATTTTCTTTTCTTATTTATATTTTTAATTGATATTTCTTTAGCACTCCCTGTACTTGTTAAATAACCCGTTTTTATAATTAATATATATAAAGAAATTCAGTCTCAATACGAATCTCTCTATATAAGTCGTCCCGTCATACCTGGGCATCGTCTCCTATCGTCTGAACAATCTCCTTCCCGTAGAAGTCGTCCCGTGGTACATGGGCATCGTATTATATCGTCGAAATACGGTTCTTCCCGTAGAAATCGTCGTGACATATCCGGGCATCGCATTCTGCCATCCAAACACAAACCTCCCAGTATTATCCTCACTTATTGATGAACATGTACTACCTGTTTCACTGCAACCGAATTTTGCTCCCCCTCTTTTCCGCTCTTCTCTCCTTCGCCGGCAGGTAGGCCGCGTCGAGGTCACGCGTGTTTACATCGATGTACATGCCGCGGCTAGCGAGGCGCATTTCGAATGCGGTCTCGTTACACCCCCCCTCAACAGACTCTGCTTACCTTGGTGGGCAGCTCTGTCACAGTACCGCGGCGCCAACGAAGTACACTCTCTCGAAGCCATCGCTGTGAAAGGGGCAGGAGAACAAGGACGGGTCCGAAGGAAATGAGGTTTGGTACACACCTATAATACGGGTAGAATACATCATTATTTCTGACATATATTAAGGAAAGAAAAAAGAAATAGTAAGCTTCTAGAAATAAATGTGCGTGGCAGCTGGCTGGCAACCACGCTTGCCCGATGGTTTCCTCTAAACGCGGTCTTATTTTTGTTCGCTATCTGTGAGCGCATGCAACAGAACGGGACGAAAAATCTCTCATAATCTCCTCGGGTGTAATAAACTGTCATTATCATTATATTTTGTGACGTTGGTGATTACCTGCCAATTCCGTGGATAGGTTTCCCCTCAAAGCGGTCTCGTTTTTTTCGGTACCTGTGACCGCATGCAACAAGGCGGGAAGAAAAATCTCCCATAATCTTCTTATGTGAAGTTTCAGGAGAAGGAACCGGTGAGAGATAAATATAATTCTAGGAAATATAAACAGGCGAAAATGAAAAGCAAAGACACAGCGTTTTTTCCAGAAGTCCCTATAAACTTTCATAAATACATTAAAATTCTTATTATCTTTATTATATCTTATTGGGTTATTGGCGCGCCAGCAAGAAGATCGCATGGCGGTGCTTTAATTGATTGCTTTAATAATTTTTTTTTCTATGGTAGATATATTGCCTATTCTGTATTATACACCTGCAATGAGTGTGAGAACAAGGGGTGGTCCTCAACCTTCAGATCTTCATTTCTTCCTATTCCTGGATGGTTAGGACAATGCCCAAGAGCTTATCCAATATGATCTTCTTCATGTCATCTTGTGATTGGCGGGGCACAGCAGGAAGGGTCTCAGTCCACGTAGATATTTTCTATTAGGGAAAAATTCTTCGCCTTTCATGTTCTAACCTACACCAGAACCTCCTGAGTGGCTTCTCTAGTAGTAAGTCGTCAACTGCTTCTCTCTTAATTGCGGCACGAGGTTCAAGAGCCTTAGTCAGAAGCTCTCCACCATTTGTTATAAGTTCTTACTGGTAAATTCCGTACTTCCTTAAATTTCATCTTCTACCCAAGCTCCACTCGTAGGAGAGTCACGCAAGAACTCCCTCACCATAGCTACCTCTTTTGCGCTTCTACCTCGCAGCAACTGTTTTTACAGGGACAAATATTAGATCAAAGATACAAGCGGTGCAATATTGAGAGTAGGCTGGCACTCAGCTATGTTCTCGGTATTGTGATCAATCACAGATGACACCTTATATACTGCAAATGAATTCTTCTCTTCTTCCAAAGTCGTCTTCAAGTTCGTCTTCTTGAAAAGGAGGATGGTAATACACGCCGCAGCTCTGAAAGCAATAACCAGGCGTGTTGTACTGAGAAATTATGAAATGTGATTTATTTAATTTATAAAAATTTTACAAATTACAAATACGATGTAATGGTTGGGCGCCAGCTGAGAAATGGATCTCAGCGCGAGCAGTATTCAGCTCGCTTTATATTTTTGCGTAGGTTACGCCGCGCTAAGTACGCGCGCGCTCCGCGTCAGAAAGGTCGCCACGGCAGGCTTACTAGGGTGGTGGATTCCACTCGGTGTGCATAACTATATTGCATCACCAAGAACAAAAAATTAATAAATAGAAACTCCTACTAACTATACAAAGTAAATTTTCGCCTTTTCTTTTCCTTAGTATTTCACACTAGGGTAGCTCATGACAACGTATAGATTTTTTCCCTCTATTTCACGTTATGCTAATTCTGCTTACCTAATTGATGTATAAATGGAAACTAATGCTATACCCTGTGACCTAATTATTTTCAGATCTACCTGCACTTCTTCTATGACATTACAACACTCACTGAGTATTAGGCTTCCATTCTGTTCTAGTACGTGCAATCTGTAATCCTACTGTACCAAAGCGAAAAGATATATAAAAAAAATCGTTTGTGTTTTTATTTGTTCTTCATATTTCAATAAAGATTATCGTTCCTTCGATTCACAAGCTACGTCCTGCCATTATCTATTTGTACATTGCTATGAGTGCCTTACTGGATGCTGTCAAATCGAGCTAAATAGTTATAGTAAAATAATATTAATCTGAAGAAATATATAAAAATCTATATACTATAAAAGTATATAACCATATATATAAAAGTACGAACAATAATAAATATATATTAAGTTTTTGTAGAATAAAGTAAAATCGAGAAAATAAGTCTAAACTAAAATTATTAAATCTCATGCAATATGTCATCATCCTATTTGGGCGAGAAAAATAACTTTGTAATACCTGCCGAAATAAGGCGTTTGACTTGCGCAAGTTCATACGTCAGAAGCGTATGTTTTTCCGACGAAGACCGTTTAGGTAGCGCAATATGTACATTAGCGATGTGCTAGTTTACAACTTTTAATGTTGCATTTGTGGTAAAATCACTAATTTTAACAATTAAACCATATTATAAATAAAATGAATAGTTGGCATAAAAATTATAACAAACGTTCTTAATAAAAATTATAAAATTACATTAATATTGTAACGTTCCTATCCCCCTCGGGATAGCCTACGCGGTATCTTCCCAGGGTAGTTTTGAGAGGGGAGGAAGTTTTTCAGGATCGGACGGCGGTTTTAGGAAAATAATATTACACGAACACAGTATATAATTTTTTATAACAAAAAATATAAATTTATTTGCGAAAAACAAATCAGCTCCTCTATCTACAGGATTCTGAAAAAAATCAAATTAAACACAAAAAATAATTAATGATGGTAAACTATAGCTAGATCTATATATTTATTTGTATAAATTTTGCGCTATTTTCCGCAATGCCTCTAATATTCGGCGCTAGTTACCGCACGAATACCCGGTGTTATTTTCCACGCGGGGATTTAATGAACCGAGACAGGTTGATTTGAAATGGAATAAAAAATAAGGAAAAAACTTAACTCCGCTGGTCTTTTGAGGAGCGCCTCGCAACCAGGATCAAGAGTTAAGGGGAGAATTTCTGGTCCGGATAAGTAAACTGCTGGTCTTTTGAGGAGCGCCTCGCAACCAGGATCACGTTTACTTAAGGATAGGTAAAGTTATTAGCCGTCTGTCTTTTGAGGAGCGCCTCGCAACAGAGATCAAGCTAATAACTTCGGAGAAATTGGTAAATGTAAGGATAAGTAAACTGCTGGTCTTTTGAGGAGCGCCTCGCAACCAGGATCACGTTTACTTAGGAAAGGTAAATTATTAACCGTCTGTCTTTTGAGGAGCGCCTCGCAACAGAGATCAAGTTAATAATTTCGGAAAGGAAAAAAGTCAGGATTAAATCGAGCTCTGGAAAAGGTTTTAGCTCCGGGACGAGTTCGTGTGAAACAACTTCGGGGCAGTTGGTTCACCGGGCGAACTGCCGATTTTGCCTTTTGCGGGCCCTTTTATAGTAAAATAATCGGATAATTCCGTCGCCGCTCGTTTAATTTCGGACGAGGCGCCGAATTATAATAATTATATTAATAATCACAATAATTATAATAAGAACAATAATAATCAATAATAATTATAATATTCAATAATAATTATAACAATTATTATTTTATATTTCGTTATTATTAGCAGCCGGTGTGCTGCGCACAATAATAATACACATATACACAAGTTTAAATATTTATATACATATATTTATACATTATGTGTACATTAAATCATTTGTTTTAGTTAATTTAATTAAATACAGCGGGTGCAATTCGTTTTCGGACACCCGTTGTATATGCTGGTATTCGCGCGTTCGCTACATTCGTTGCGGCTCAGGCTGCTCAGTGAGAGCGTGTAATAGTGTGCGTGCGGCATGTATTAGAGGGGATAGCGGCCGCCGGTCTAATACATTGAACGCGCGCTCTCTTGCCGCGCGCAGAGTATCCCCTCTACGGCATACGCTGTTACTTAACTTAGTGGTAGAGAGAGAGACTAGATATCGCGTTCTCTCTCTACTTGTTCGAGTTTCGGCAGTTGCGACGACTACCTTCTTCAGTAGTCGTCGCGACCTTTGCCCGGTTTTCGGTGTTTATTCGGTGTATACGCGAGTCTTAATTTAATAATTATAGAAATAATATGTTTAATATATTACTTCTAATAATATTCGATATTCTTTCTTGTGAAGTTTATACATCTAATTCCGTGTATGTATTGTAAAATACATCCACCAAATTAGATGTAATACTATCTTAAATTTTAACGTGTAAAATAAATCCTTTGTTCGAAGTAAATTTGCGCGGCCATGTTTTTGGCCGTCGCAATATTAAGGCTAGAAATAAAAAAGAATAAAGTAATAAAATACGGAAGGGAGTATATGTGTATACTAAGACGTCTATTTCTTTGACTAATAAAGACAACTTTATTAAATGCTTAAGTAATAATCATATATATGTGGACCGGCGAGGTTTCGGTTGGGCACCAGCTGAGAAAACGGTTCTCAGCGCGAGCTGTACGCAGCTCGCTTTTTATTCCCGTCGGTCGCACAGCACGGCCTGATCATGAGCTCTGCGCCAGATAGATCGCCTCAGCAAGCTCTTCAGGGCGGCGGATTCCACGCGGTGTGAATCCAATCGCGGCACGCGTCACGAACGCTTCCAGTCGCGCTCGAGTGAACAGTATCGCTCTATTCCCGATCTCAGGGCGGCTCCCTGCAGATCTCGCTGACATTTTACTCGAGTACAGAACAGAGGAAGAGCACTTACCTTGCGCTCTCCACTCGCCTCTCACTCCTCGGCGATGACTCGTACGCTGTGGCAGGCGTCTCGGGATGGCAATTCCCTAGCTGAATTTGTAAACTACCGGCTTGCCTCTCGCACGGGACTTGCTGTTGTCCTCGTGCACGGAATACGGAGGACACCCTCACCGCTTGCTAGCCGTTGAAGGCTTCTTGCGGCCCCGCTGTTTGGTTACCTCGTGCCAAAAAATAGTTCGAAGAGAGAGCTGTTGCTCGCTCCCGCTCCAAAATGGTAGAGAGAGGAAATTTCCTCTAGACCCAACCGCGGCCGCGGCCCTCCCGAAACGGCGTCGCGGGGAAGAGTATGACTCCCCCCACCCATCTCCGCTCGGTATGACTCGCGACTTACGGGTAATGTGGTTAAGTAAGTAAGACAATATTGCTATAGAAGATGTCTGATTTCGGCACCCGTGTTGTAACGCATTTCCCGCGTTACAATATATATGTATATATATATATATATATATATATATACATATACAAAATAAAATAAATGATACCAAATGAAACCACTGTAATGATACTAGACCCCGGAGGAAAAAGCATCTATACAGACACTAGGTTGCAACGCCTAGAACAAAATATTGATGCATTAATCGGCAACGCTCATGACCGTTGAGAATTCGGGAACTATTTAGATAAAAGAATAGACCAATTGGAAAAGGCTCTGAGTAAAGAACAAGCCGTAAATAAACGATGGAACGAAACGATATTTCAAATATATTCCCTGCTCGCAGAAGAGCAGGACGAATTCAAAACTTCAGAAAGAAGACGACAACAAATTATAAACTTACTAAAGGAAATTCAAAGAGATGAAAGAAACTTACAAACAATTATTGCCACAACTATAAAGGCTACGATAAGCCTACACAAACTACCTAAAGAAGAGAAGACTGAAACTCTAGAAAGCTTAGAAAAGGCGTTTAAACAACTTTCCTTAACGGAATAAACCTCACAACTAGAACTGGGATTAAATAATAGAAAGATTAATAAAAATTTTATTTTCAAAAGAACAATACAAATCATTTGACGATAAAAAGAAAAAAAACAAGAGAGAGAGTGTAACAAATGAATGTAACAAATTGTCGAAAACCCTAAATCGAGATGCTACAAGTGAAACAAACGAATTAACGTTAACAAATTAATGACCCAACCTCACCATTCGAAAAAATTAATAAAATAAAGTATAATACGACCAAGCACCAAAGCCTCTGAGCTTCAAACGATAGCCACGCGCAACTGCCTCTTGGTCAGAAATCTAATAAAATACTAATTAATACGACCAAGCACTAAAGCCTCTGAGCTACAAACGATAGCCACGTGCAACTGCCTCTTGGTCAGAAATCTAATAAAATAAAAATTAATACCACCAAACACTAAAGGCTCTGAGCTAAAAACGATAGCCATGCGCAACTGCCTCTCGGTCAGAAATTTCATAAAATAAAAATTAATACGACCAAGCACCAAAGCCTCTGAGCTACGAACGATCGCCACGCGCAACTGCCTGTCGGTCAAAAATTATATAAATTCACTGAATCACTACAAAAATTTATGAAACGATATATTACTAATCGATATATATCTTGTAACGCACAATTTACAAACAAATTTATATTAAAATAAAATTATTAATCAGATGAAGGTTGAGTAAACAACTAAAATTGATTTAATGGATTAAACGAAACAATTAAAAAAGAGAGAGAAAATCTAATCAATTATATTACGAACGAAAATAAAATATCGAAACAAACGGTAATCTCACGCAACTGCCTCACAGCCAATAAAAAAGAGATATATTCATACACGTATATATGTATACATTAGAAATTGAATGCATACGCGTACTAAAACTCAATCGGAGAAGGAGTTAGAAATTCCATCAAAAAACGAATCCGAAAATCGACTGTGAGAGGACGAATTCAGAACTCCTCCGAAAGACCTAAAAGAGGTAAATTTACGCCTTTTGGTTCATCAACGACTCTAGACCAATCAAATATCGAACAAAATATAGAAGACATCAGTCCCGATACACAGGTTTATCTACCCCTGAAAACCTATCGTTCTCCGGTGACTCAATACACCTCGCCGAACAAGAGACAGTCAGATCATACTTGTCGCACCTGACAAGTGATTGCTTAATAGCTGAACACCTACCAAGTCCTAAAATGGCGAACGATCGAGCCATAACTATATCTTTAAAGGAAGCACTAAAATTTATTCCTGAATTTAACAGGAAAAATATTCCCTTTAGCCAGTTCCTAGAATACTGTACAGAAGCTAGGGAATTCATAAGCAACAATCTCGAAGAAAGCTTCACGAAACTGCTTAAGAGAAAAACTCTTAGGTGAAGCAAGAGAAATAATATCTGGGTACGCATTCACCACAGTCGAAGAATTTAAAGAGCATTTAAAAGACTTTTACGTCCAATTGAAAAACGTCCACCAAGTTCTCGGCGAACTGAGTAGTCAATATCAGTGTGAACACGAATCAGTCATAAAATACGCGAATAGAATGAGAGACATCGGTTCTCAAATTTATGAAGTGAATCGGCACATAACCAAAGCACCAAATACAGCCGCCTTCAAGCTCAGCATCGAAATGGCAATAAGCGAATGTTTTTGACTAAGATTAAAGCCCAAATCGAAACTAGATTGAAAGAGAACGAAGCTATCGAGGACGTAATAAAAGACGCGATCGCAGTAGAACGAAGACTCGAAGCTCGAGAGAACTTATTTAGGAGGCAAGAAATACGCCATAAACCTAACAAACAAAATATATACGCTCGACAGGTAAACAATCTAACTCTTCCGAGGAATACACCTTGCAGCTACTGCAATATAATAGTTCACACCTTTGCAGAATATCAGAGAAGACTCAGACCAAGCCCAGCGCTATTATGCCAAACTTGTGGAAGGTCAAACCACACTACCTCCCGGTGCTTCGCAACGATCAAGTGTCAAGCATGTAATACAATCGATCATTATGCCCGCGACTGCAGAAATAACAATAGACCATCGTCTGTAGCATGCCAGTTATGCAACAAGCCTGGCCATACAGCTAACTTTTGTCGAACTTATCAAACGAATAAGCAAAAACCGATTCCGAAATGCCAAAAATCTGGAAAGTTAGGACACTCTGAAGCTACATGTAGGGTACGCGATCACGCTCAGCAAACCGCAGCCACTTCTAACAGATCACATGCGCTTATTGCAATTACTCAGGGCACATAATATCAGAATGTCGAAAGCGGCAATATAACCAGGGAAATGAACGAAGTCCCCAGAACGAGAGCGCGAACAAAAGGACTTGCGATAAACAAACGCGCTCAATGAACACGAACCAACTATAGAATCTGCTAGGCCAATTAATACCCTTGGAGCCACAATAACCAACTACATACCATACGTAGAGGTTCAGTTCGGGACACAATGTCTTCTTTCTTTTATGATAAACAGTGGATTCGAAGTAAGCATTATTAAAATAGAATTAATACCAAAAGGGGCACGCATGAATGAATTTAAAATCTATACACTAACAAGGGTGGGAGATAGTAAAGAAACCACCCTAGATACCGTATCATTGAAAATTGTCGGACAAAGAATCGAACTTCTCGTTGTATCAGACAATTTTTCTATTCCATACAATGGAATCATAGGATCAGAATTCTTAACAGAAACCAACGACGAATTCAACTTTACCCATAAACAACTCATCATAGCTGGCCAAACGACGAATTTACGACTAGGAAATGAAACCTTAGGCATCCTTGCATATAACATTGTGAATATCCACGTCGAACAGGAAACGGAGTTACTTCCTACCGTGATTACAAAGAACCCAATGGACGGCAAATGCAGATTCCTAGTAGACACAGGATCTGAAGGAAATTTAATAAAAAGAGGAACCATATCCCATCAATACAAAATGGATGAGTCACAGAAGGGACTCTTGAGGAGGATAAGCTCGGAACAATTTTCCACCCTAGGAACTTTAAAACTTAAAGTTTTGGAAGGAATCTCTAGTTTCCACGTAGTCTCCGTGAAACGTTTGAGTGAAAAGGGACTTAGTCCCGACGAAAAAAAGGTAGAAGCAGGAACAGGTGAAACCAGATTGATCACTAAGAAAATTAGCTAAGAAAATAATGATTTCTACCACTTTGAACATTTTAAATAATAAAATTTATATATGTACATAAATAAACTTTGCATCAACTTAACTATTAATCTAACGCTTCACATCCTCCATACTAACCCTATAATAAAATAAGCATACGAATATTATTTATAAGCGTACCATAACTTATCCCCTTAAGAAAGAAAGAATAAACAAAACAGACGCAGTTAACTGTTTATTCACACGCAATTTTTCAGTTGTTTACAAAGGTCAAAGCTAAAGTCGCAACTGGTTTCTTTCTTTCTTATTGCAACCATAATAATTTTTTTTTCCTCTTTACAAGATATGAGACTAACCACTTTATGATTTCAGAAAAGATGATATCCCTATACACGATACTTTTTACATTATTTTTCGTCTCCACGACAAAAACAATGATAGAGTACGATTGTGGATCTAATATCATGAATATAACAACCATGTCGTTATTAGACGTTGGAGAATGCAATTTTCCTCAACTCCATCCTATAAGCCAATTTGCTTATAAACAGTTACTTTAAATTAACGATTTTCAAGAAACCGAAGCATTACAATGTAAAATAGATGTGCGGAGAACCATCTATTACTGCAGGATGCATTCGCATAATTCTGTTGTTAATAATGTCGAATTGGAATATTTGTATGACATCAGTAGAGATAGTTGTTTACAGTTGCATTTAACTGGGATAATCAAATTTGGACAAAATGACGTTATAAACGGGGTCAGAAATAACCAAACAGATATATATTCAATGACCTTCGCCGGAAGCATAAGCAATGACGAAACCTGCGAGGGGGCTTATTATAGCGACCCCTATGGAACTTGGAATTCTGTTGTTGTCCAAGGAACCCTTAAAATCACCCTATCACAACAATCTGCGCGAGTAAATTTACAAGATGACAAAATTCATCTACAATAGGGCACATCATGTTTAATATCGGAAAAATCTGTATATATGCTAAAGATGGATATACTTTCTGCGAGTCGGTTCCTAATAATGATGGCCACTTTAATGAATGTGGCGTATTATTTGAAGGCCAAGCAATTAAAATGACTAACCCTCAGGTAATCAAGAGGTAATCTATTCTTTTACAGACCAAAAACTAACATTTGCACTAAGTAAATCGTCTAAAGAAAAGGTATGCGGTTACACGATAGTAAGAACAGAACACCCAAAATTAGTTATCTTTGAAACAAAAGAAGGTGTAACGTTTGCAAAAAAGAATAGATTATGTAGTAGTAATCTGGATATTTTCGCATATGTAAATGCAAAATTCGTGTATCTGGAAAAAGACGTGAAAAGACTAAATTTATATCGCAACATAGTGACAGAACGATGCCGAGTAGAACAAATAGCATTAAAAAACGCGCTCTTTATCGCTACACAAAATCCCGATTAATTCGCATATAACATTATGAGAAGTCTGGGCTATATGGCTGTGCTAGCCGGCGAAGTGGTTCATCTGGTAAAATGTATACCGGTGGAAGTTAAGATAGACGACGGCGATAATTGTTACACTGAGCTGAGAGTTGTGAGAAAAAATACAATCCTTTTTCTCACACCAAAAACACACAATTTGAAAACCCGGGGACTAGAATTACTTGTAACAAAGTACTACCATCATACTACCGTTTTGATGGCGAATGGTATAAAATGGCACCAAAACCGACAAAGGAAAAGGAACCCACAATTCTGAAACCAATGACTCAGCTGACATGGAAACATATTAATCCAATCAGCCTAGCCACGTGTGGGATCTATTCAAGTAGGGATCTAGAAAAATTAAAGGAACGAATTATGTTTCCAGTAGAAACACCTGCATTATTGAATAACGCAGCGCACGAAATGCATGAATCTGGAGTGACGAACGGCAGCACGATATCGCACTTCATAAACGAAGACACAATGGATAATTTAGTAAATTCTGCTTGGAAAACATTATGGAATAAATTTATCACCTTCGGATCTGCAAGTGCGCGGATAATAGCAGTCCTGATGATTATACACGTGATAAAAACATTCATAGGGGTTGCACTCAATATTATAAATAAAATTAATAGTTGGCATAAAAATTATAACAAACGTTCTTAATAAAAATTATAAAATTACATTAATATTAAGGCTAGAAATAAAAAAAAAATAAAGTAATAAAATACGGATGGGAGTATATATGTATACTAAGCAGTCGGTCAAGAAGTCAGAAGCAGTCAGTCAAGAAGTTAGTAGCAGTCATGCAGGCAGTAGTCTCGAAGAATCTCCAGAACGTCGTATCAGCATATCTCTCTCTCTCTCTCTCTCTCTCTCTCTCTCTCTCTCTGTGTGTGTTCAACAGCCGAATATCGAAAAGTAAAAAATAAAGTAATAAAAATACTTTTTTCTGTTCATTTTATTTTTGTCATGTCTATTAGAGTCAACTTGAAAAGTCACGATTCTAATAATTATCTATTCTGGAGGTTAGGTCTCCTCTCTTTTATTAATTTCCCTCATTACCACTAAAGAGGAAGATTATATTACTCACTTTGTTGTGATATGTGTTTCATATTTCAAAGTTTTTAGAAAGTTTCCAAATTGACTTTTCTCGTTACTTTTGTATTGACTAGTGTGTATATCGAACACTGTCTCTCTCTTCCTCTCTCTCTCTCTCTCTCGCTCCACTATACTGCACCCTTCTAAGCACGTGGTCTCGACTAAATGTCTGTTCACTTAAGGTAAATTAAATTAATAACTACGTCCTAATGATCTAATTAATATCTACTTAATGATTTACTTAGTTAGCTAACTAATCTTATCTATTTAACTTATTAATCTAATTCACTTTTTCGATACCTGATATAAGTTCCGAAATTACAAATTATTCGCCGCGTATATATTTCGCTACTAATGCGAATATCTCAATGCGTGCGCGACTCAAATACTCGTTGTGTAATGTTGCCTTCTCTTCCGCGGCTTAGTCGCACCATCACGCGCCTCTATACCCTGTGAGCCGTTGCTCGCCAACGGATTGTTGCCATTCCAAAATTTTCCTCAGCACCACGTCGAGCCCCACGCGTTGGGCGCCATTTCTATAACAGCATGCTTCTTTTGGATCGCGAGTACATGCATTCCCGCATGGTGGTCATTCTCCCACGTCATGCCATATAATACAATAGATTTACTACCTTACCTTTTTACTTGCACAGCTAGCGTCTTCTTGAAAAGGAGGAGGGTAATACATGCCACAGCTCTGAGAGCAATCACCAGGCGTGTTGTACTTAGAAATTATGAAATGTGATTTATTTAATTTATAAACAATTTACAAATTACAAATACGATGTAATGGTTGGGCGCCAGCTGAGAAATGGGTCTCAGCACAAGCGGTATTCAGCTTTATATTTTTGTCTAGGTTACGTCGCGATAAGTACACGCGGCTCCGCGTCAGTAAGGTGTCCACGGCAAGCTCACCAGTTTGACGGATTCCACAAGGTGTGGATGACTGGGGTTAATACGTGCCTTACTAATAACAACTACAATAACATACAAACTAATAATACTAGATGAGAGACTACAGTATTAATAAAATGCTACTATAGCGATTCCGGGGCGACTCTTTGTAAGCCTCGCGAATTCGTCCCTCGAGCGTGTATCAGGCTATGAGGACTTACCCCGCTTTCTCGTTACCTGCCCCTCACGTCTCAGCGATGACTCGTACGCCGTGGCTGACGATTCAAACGGATCGTCCTTGTTACGTTATTTAATTCGCGTCGACCTTGGGGTGGGTCGACTCTCGCCGTCAGTTGATTGAGTTTACCGGCTTAATCCATCCATGGTGAGGAACATTACGCAGAATATTGGGGCGGTGCTTTGCTTAGTATAAGTCACCTAAACCAGTCGTGTATATGGTGCCTTATTCACAACAATTCGAATTGTCTGAAAGAGAACCCTCATTGATTAAGTTTTAGATAATAAAAAGTTAAGCTATGGCAGATGGTTATAGATTCGGCGAATTTGCGAACGATTACTGTTTATGTGCATAACCCGCAGGCGCTTCTCAAGTACTCTGGCACAAAGATACGAACACTGCTCGGATACATTTTGGGCTCCTCGTAGATATATACATACGTACATGCATACAAATAATTCTAGTCAAATTTGTAGTATATATAATTATTATTAATATATTAATAATTCCTTGCTCTTTTTATTTATTCTTCCTTATCAACATTTATATTTCATCATAATTTATTAAATTAGTATGTTTTATGTACAAGCTTTCAAACCTCATTTTGTGACATAAATATAACAAATGTAGATGATTTATATAAGATATAAAAATTAAACACTAAGAATAATTTTCCTATTGAAATCTTCAATAATAAAGACTTCACATAAAATTCAATAAAAAAAAAATGGATTTAGGGAGAAGTTTTCATATAAAAAGTACAGAGCCTTCTTAATAATATTAAAAAGTAATAAAGTATCAAAAAATAATAAAATTATCAAAATAAAGATATTCGTTTTCTTGATAACACTTTTAAATTACTTGAGATTTGATATAAAAATTTAAAAGGCCTCTGAAAATAACAAGTTATGTTTAAATATGAGTGCTTATAAATAATTATTGTTAACTTTTTAAGTTTTTAATTATTATTAACTTAATTTACTACTAACCTCTGTATAATTAATGTATTACTTGAGAATTCACTAATAAAGATTACATCCAAAATAAATTATTGTTCATATTTATTTTTTTTATAATTTTGAAAATAAAATAGGATAACAATTGAAGAAACTTCTCTTCATCGAGGCCTTTTTACTGTCAATTTTCTGAACGATCGAAAAGAACAAAAATTATTCAAAAATAATGATCCAGTATACAATGAATGGGTACGTATAGAACGACAATGTAGAATATTAATTATACTTGTATATGTTAAGAAGTTATTTTTGGGAAGTGGGGATTTATATAAAACTATTTTTGTTCCTTTATACTACCCATAAAGCTATATATGAGCGCGTGATATTCCCGATTACTGTTAAGAAATATGAGTAAGACTTTTCAATTCCAACTTCCCGGGTTTGTCGATTAGGAGAAATATTTTTATTTTTAGTTGGTTGTACTTTCAGAGTGATCTGTGCCAAATTTCACTTAATTTTCTTCATTTGTCATTATAGTTACACTTGTGTTTTGTGAACAGAAAAAAATTGTCTTTTCGGTTTTTATAATGTCTGAAATTATTCAACCAAGAAGTAGCATTAAATTAAATAAATATTTTTATCGGTCTTACAGTCTTTATCATATCATACAATGCTACTTAAATATATAAGTAGCATTAAATTTTGTGCGCGAAATGAAATATCGGCCGCCGAAACGTTCAGAATGTTGCAGAAGGCCTTTGGTGAGAAGTCAATGTCAAGAGCAAATGTCTTTGATTGGCACAAATTGTTCAAAGAAGGTCGGGAACGCGTTGAAGACGCGGGAACACATCAAAGACGACCAAGAACATCTACCGATGAACCACACGTCGATAAAATCAAAAAATTTTTTCTGCAAAATCGTCGATTGACTATTAGAGCGCTTTCTGGTATTGTTAGAATTTCAAATGGGTCAGTCAACACCATTTTGAAAGACATCTTGTACCTAAAAAGAGTGAAATCTCGATTGGTGCCAAAAACACTCAATTTTTTTGGAAAAACAGCGTCGCATGGAGATTTGTGAAACAATGCTTTCGGACTATAAGAACAAGATGGAATGCATAATAACTGAAAATGAGACTTAGGTCTACACTTACGATCCAGAAATAACCGATCAATCGACCGAATATCGTGCCAAAGGAGAGCGGAGACCCACGAAAATAGACGAAAAAATCACGCCAAAGTCGCTAAAAAATCAAGGTTATGTTTACTGTTTTCTTCGATTATCGTGGTGTGGTGCATTATGAATTTTGCCCAACCAACCAAACGGTTAACAAAGAATATTATCTGAGTGTTATTTGACTTTTGCATGAACCAATTCGTCTCAAAAGGCCAGATTTATGGAAAGACAACTCTTAGTTTTTGCATCACAATGATGCACCAGCTCACACTACATTGATTTTACGTGAACATTTTGCCAAAAATTCAACGAATATCGTTCCGCAACCACTATACTCGCCTGATTTAGCACCATGTGACTGCTAGCTGTTCAGTAAACTCAAAAGAGCACTTTGGGGACACGGTTTTGATCCAATTGAAGAAATAAAAGCCGAATCGAAGAAGGAATTGATGGCCATTCCGGAATACGACTATAAAAAATGTTTTGAAAATTGGAAGAAGCGTTGTTATAGTTGCGTTGTATCTGGGTGGGGGATTATTTTGAGGGGGTTGAATTAGATTTAGAAGAAGAAATAAAGATTTAAAAAGTTATAAATAAAGTCTTACTCATATTTGTATATAGGAGTAAGTGTCGGATTGCATAGCGGGAGTCGGTAATTTAGTTTGTATAGGTAAACTAGCATCCCCCGTCTCGTCTTCACCCGAGATAATAATTTAATCGTTTTATTAAAAAATTCAATAATATCTATATAAAAAATACTCTATGTATCAATCTATAGTGATATAGATAATCTATTGATCGCAACTCCCGTATATAAAGGTACTATCTAAAAGCCGTATCTAAAAGCTGTTATTTCAAAGACCATTTTTTTGCTTGATTTCCGATTGGCACCACTAACAAAGTGTTCGCGGTATTTCATTGAAAATACGCAAATATACTATATAACTAAATAAATAAATAAATATATATATATATATATATATATATATATATATATATTACATATGGCTTCTATGGATAAGTATTGTACTTGGACGATAAATATCCACGTGTTTGGACAATAAACTACGTTTCGAGATACCTTCTATGGGGAGTTTTGTGTTCGGGCAGTAGATTACGTAAACACGAAACTCTCTGTAAAAGTCCTCCCGACATACCTGAATACCGAATTCTACTGTCAGAATACAAAACACCTCGTAGAAGTCGTCTCGAGACACCTGAACATCGTATTCTACCGTCCAAACCTGAAACATCCCGTAGAAGTTAACATTGAAGTATGAATTGTCCGATTCAGATTTTCGTGCTTTTAACTTTGGAATCGAAATTTGAATTAATTGGTAGATTTGATATATGAAAATTAATACTTTATGGTTGCATATTATAAGGAAAATTTTTAAGTTCCAATGCAATTCTTGTGTACAAATTGTTTCCAAGCGTAAAGGACGATCAAGGAAAAGCATTTTTCTAAAGCTTTTTCGTACTTTATTTTCATTTATTTCTGCTATATCCCTATAATACATATAGCGTTGCTTCTCAAGGTTATCTTGTATACTTTCTTCTTCTCCCCTCCCCCTTCGCTTTCTTGTGGTACGGAAAACTAGTCCAGTTTTCCGATGTTGTTCTTTACACGCTACGTCAGCGTTTTCAGCCTGTCGCACCTTTCATATGTTTTACTACTTGTTCCAGGATCTTGTCATACTTTTAAGCAATATTTATTAAATTTGTTTTCCATGTTCAGCAAAAAATTTATAAGGAAATTTTTGCACATTATAGATGAGAGAGAGAGAGAGAGAGAGAGAGAGAGAGAGAGAGAGAGAGGGCGGGTCTATATGCAATGATGAAATTTATTATAAAAATCGATATACTATCTTTTTTTACATAAACATCAGTGAAACGCTTTATCTTGATTTCTTATAAATATTATTTTCCGCACTTCTAGTTACCCATTTTCTTGTATCGGTTTGATTATATTTGTCAGTCAGTGCAAAAAGGAATTTCATATTAAAAATAAAAATAAATACATCTATAGTTTGAACAGCTTTTTCATTTTTACATTCTTGTGTAAGAGTACATACATGACTAATAGTAAATACATGACTTTATCATTTTTATATTCTTGTGCATTTATTGTTCTTAAAAATGATAATATATATATATATATATATATATATATATATATATATATATATATATATTGTTGAATGTGAAATTATATATACAGATTCCATTGCTAAATTTATAGCTAGATACTGTTAATTCCAAAGGGAACATGCCTTTTGAGAAATCATTTAAATTATAATTATTTAATATCATTGAAAATTACTTGAAATCGTTTAAAATCTGTTGAAAAAATTTAATGTCATAGTAGCATAAGATTTAAAAATATATACCCTCGATTTATTCAGCAATTAGTTTCATTACAAATATCACATGTAAACTTCTTAACAATCAATTTTTCAAGTCACATTGCTCTCGAGCTATGTGAATTTAGTATTAAATACATTCACTTTTAATTTAATCTAATTTTACATTTTATTGATTCAGTTCAGCATAATACAAATATATTAAAATATAGCGATGTAATGTAACACATTTTTCTATGTTAAAAAACTTGTTATATATAAATTACAAATACATCGAGACTGCTGCATTAGATTTTAAGATAAACATTCAAATAACCCCTGAATTATTAAGATTGAATAAAAAATTTTTGACAGAGTACATTTGCTATAGGCTAATCGCCAATTATTAACACTCCACTATTCATATACGTACGTGTAATTTATATCAAGCTGCTTCAAGGAGTTCACAAAATGTTGAGATAATATTAAAATTATTGCAAACCAAAGTTTTTTATTCTTTTATTTTCCATCTTGAATTCTGTCGATTATCCTATATTTTTGTTATATCTATAATTATTTTATCACGAAAACGATGTAAAAAATCAATAAATTGTATGCAAAATCTTCAAAATGTAATTTTTAAATTCAAACATGTAATTAATATATATTGATTAAACGTTTAATCGACGAATGTATCCTTAATAATATATGTGCGATTAATAAATCATATTTATTATTTATTAGCGGTACTAATTATTATTAACAAAGACTAAAGTTTTTTTACAACATGCAAATTGAATTAATGAATTCTAAATTCAAACTAAATATATTTCATGTGAATTAGAAAAGAAATGAATTGTACAGTTTAGTGATCATATAATTGTCAATTGAAATAGTTTTTTTCGCAAATAACAACATTTAAAGAAGTATTGTGTTAACATACTGTAAACAATTGTATTTGTGTTGCTCATTATTATGTGTGCTAATTAGATATACCTTAAAAAAATTCATTCATTTCATTCACAAACTTTCCATGCAATCTTGCATCTCTTTAATTTCAAAGGAAAAATTAAAAGAAGCATCTAAAAATCCCAAGTAGCAAGATCTCAACAACAAAAAAAACAAAATAAACATAAAAAAAAAACAAAAAACGAACAAAACAATAATGAAAAACAAAGTTTTTCACTCAAGCGTTGAGACTAAAAAAATGGGGAAGAATACGTCGGAATTGCGCGCAGAAGAACGGAAGAACAGAAAGAAGAGAAGAGCAGCGCTCACGGAGAAAAGAATGTAGAGACTCGTCCGCGCTCTCGCGCAATCCCGACGATAATGGACCAAGATATGAAAAAAAAAAGAAAAAAAGATACGGGCAAAAGCCGCACCGCGAAAATATTCATAAACGCCCCCTTTCTGGGCTCGCGAAAGCGCGTCTCAACTCTTCAAAGGGTCGCGCGCGCGCCGCCTCCTCGCGATCGCGGGGTGACTTTTTTATCGCGCGCGCGCGAACTAAAGGCCGCGGGAAAGAGCGGAGCGAGAGAGAGAGAGAGAGAGAGAGAGAGAGAGAGAGAGAGAGAGAGAGTAATAGAAAGTCTAGAAAATCGAAAGATTCATTTTTTGACCGTTTTTTTCGCCGCCTCCGCGCTCGCCGGGATCTTCCGTACGAGGCGAGCAACGATCAGGTTTTCTCATTTTTGTAACTTGTACGTAACTGCCGATGGCCATGTTAACGATCGCTCGAAGCACGAGAATGCAAAATTTTGTAAATTTTTTCCATTCTTTCGTTTTTGCGACGAAGAAACCAAGATTTCTTCCTCGCATTATAGTGCGACCACTATTATAAGGCAAAATAAGAAATAGTCTTATCGTTCCTACAGTCTTTATAAAACAAGCAAAGTATAACTATATAATGACGGCCAGACTGTCCTGGTTTGTTAGCGTTTTCGTAAAATTTTAAATATAAATGCTACTAATAAAAAAAAAAATTATAAAAATGGAAATAATATATATATTTTTGTCAGCAAAGGATAAGAAACCTCGGGATAATTTGACTAACCTTACCACCAAATACATCGAATACATTCATATCTGCTTTGCCGAACGTTCCGAGCAGCTTCGGCTTGAACTTTTATAAGGCGTTATTTTCAAAATTCTTAAACAAAAAAATAAATCTAAAGAAGCTATTCAAAATTACTTACAACGAGAACACCTCAATTGTGGATTGTAGAATTCATTGAAATACTTTACCGTTAGTATTCAGATTTAAACGAATGATTTATAGAGTATCCAGTCCTATATAAGATATATTCTGTTTGAATATAGTTGAAATATATTTCGTATGATCAAGAACGTTTCAGTGCTCGGTGGAAATCACAAATCGAATTTAAGTTTTAAAATTTGTCGTAGTTGTTGCTTTGTGTTAATTTAAGCTTTGAGTATCAGCGTGTAAAATGTATCAAGTGTTCTATTTTTTTTTTATTTTTTTTTTATTAAAATGATCAAAGAAATTGACGATTCTTGTAAACGGAAAGTTATTTAAAAAAAAAGAAAGGAAAACAACCCAAGTTTTGATTTATACCTAGCTCGAACAGATCGAAAAAATCCATCATCTATTTCTTATATCTGAAATTAAAAAGAACTGTAGTATAATTCTTGAACAATTTAAACACTGTCGTTTACATATATTAATTATTTTTTAAAAAAAGTTATCTAATAAAACAATGAAAGAGATAATAGAAAATAATTTTTCGAATAATTACATGATTTTTTAAAATTCCAATGTGCCATAAAAAATGAAAAAAATTGTTTTACTACATTAAAAAAAAATTCTTGTGTGACGGATTTAACGATGTTTTCATCTTTAGAACAAGAATATAACATAAATTAAAAAGCACACTTTCTTAAGGATATCGATCTTAAGGTCGGGTGAAAAATATATCATAAATGTAAAATAAGCATTTTTGGATATTAAGAGCCTTTAATCATTAGGATCTAAAATTCACGAATTCTGCTTTATAATATCAAATTAAGGGAACAAAGATCCATTGGCTTAAAATAAAGATAGATTCGGATAGAGTACGTTATTTTGGTGCAAAATTCATATAGTCTTTTACTTAATTAGTTATGTCATTATTATTAGTATTATTCGTTAAATAATTTATTCAAATTCGATAAAATTGAAGAAAATCAATGAAAATAGTTTTCGTTATTATTTGAGGGCTTATTAAATATTTTTACTAAGGCCTACTTCTTATTTCTTTCGGGTCATCTTCGTGCCCCATTGGTGGTATCTTTAGTTGGACAGAAATTTCTCCTCTCGTCTCATCTCCTCATTTGTCCACTACTCGCGAAAAAATACCTCGATTTTATAAATATTCGTCCTTCTTTCGGTACTCGGTGTGCAGAGGATACTCAAATCCTTTTGCATTATAATTTTCTATATTTTTAATTACGTCGATCAATGTTAGCTCGATATTAATATTGAAATAGATTTTTGTAGAACATCTGAAAGCGACAGAGAAAAGGATTAAAAAGAAGCAACAGAAAATTAACGCAGAACTATACGAAAAAGGACAAATGAAAGCAATTATCTCGTCCACTTACATTAGCGAAATAAATATTTCTTAATTCGACTGGAAGTCTAATTCATTTTCCTTCGTTCTCAATTTCTAACGAAAAGGATGTTAATTAAAGAAATTAATTCTGCATAATGCTTAGTACTAATTATTATTATTCTTCTTATATTTTTATACGTATTCAGAAATACAATTTTAATAGAAAATGGTACACAGAATAACTTTTTAACAGTCCAACAGCCATTAAAATTTTGTAAATATCCAAAATGATAATTAAGCTTAAAAAAAAAGCTTTTACCAAAAATATACAAACGTGGGTTTTATTTTCAAAAGTATCTCCTGCAAATTATTATACATTAATTTTTTTGCCATACGTATAAGAATTGATAGAATTTGGCTTAACAGAGATGATTTAAAAAATTCAGCACAAACAAGGGCAAAAAAGCTCGGCGAGTCATTGTTGTAACTATTTTATATAAAAATGATATTCCGCTATATCAATCAAAGAGCTTTGTACGCATACCCATTTATTTTTTAATTAAAGCAGTAAATATCAGATTGGAAAAAATTTTTATCGCGTTTCTTTTAACACAAAGCAAAAAAATTATTATTGGTGAAAATCGAAGTGCATGCCCACTAATTTTTATTCAGATGTACACAAAGGGACGATTAAGTATAAAATTATATATTAGATCATTTATTGACGAAATTACTTATACTACAATATTTAAGTAGCAATAAGTAAATATTGAAGCCTTATTAATAAATAAATTTTAACTCTAGCATATAGTTAATGATTTATTTGTAAATGATAATTCGAAAATAAGAAAGAAAAAGAAGTAAGACAACAAATTAAACGGTAAGAAATCAAATTTTACCTCCCAATTTTTAGCACGGAGCATCCTGAACATATTCGCGTCGCTTTACCACGAAGTTTTAAAAATCGAAAATAGCTCGAATTGAAACGCGGCGACTGGCAATTTAGAAGTCATTTTTAAAAAGAAGTTTATTTTATCGAAGTATCTATCGAAGTATCTATCGTTGCGAATCTTCGTGATAAAAGTAAGCCGCGCGAATCTTGACTTACGTCGTACTTTGCAATGGGAAAAAAGGACTAGGAGAATATGAAATCTGTTTCGAGGTAGATTATATAATGAAATGACAGCGTAGCTATCCGTATGGGAATTTGTTAAAAAAAAAATAGTATAATTCTCTAGCGTGCTTTTCGAGAACATTTTATTAATATGGTCGAAACGGTTTATTTCTTACCTCGCCCGAGTTATTAATTATGTCTAGAAATTGTGCTGCAATTAAAATAAGTTGCTATATTTAGTTGCCCCGCTTTCACTAAATTACACAGTTTAAATTTATATATTGTTGCGTGTACCAACAAATTTGTCTAATTTAAATTCACGCATAAGAATATCTTTATTCAAAATGTAAATGAGCTGCAAGATTCAGAATTTAATTTGTTTATTTCTTTTTCTTATACAATTCGTCTGTAGTATTACCAAAAATTCGTATATAATAATTTTTTAATCAATGGCATAAAAATGGAAATTTTCGAACTGATAATAAATAACCGTATCTAACTAGCAAATTAAAAAGTTCAGCAATTATAATGAAATAAATTCAATTCTTATTTTTATCACTTTGTTATTAGCTTTTGTGCGGATTTTTTCGACTTCGCTTCGATTCATTATATTTATTTTCTGGTAGAACAACAAACAACTGGGCATAATGAGCTTCGTTATTCATACGCATAGGTAACAATTTTTTTTCCTTTCGATTATAATTATTTCATGTACTGCTTATCTCATAAACCAGAAATGAAAGTAACACAAGAACCACGAGAAACCGAGCTTTCCCGTACGAAAATTTAAAGCTTTAAAATTGAGCGCAAGATCCATACGATATTTTACGAAGGAGGGAAAAATCGAAAGGGAACGATAAGAGTCAAGAGTCAAGAGATGATTTAGCCGGAAGAGAGGGCGGTAAGTGTAAAATGAGAGCAAACGTGCACGTAAGTACGTATATACATGCATAAGAGTCTGAGCCCGGAAAGTAGAGCGAAGAAGCGGGCGCGAGTGAGACAACAAACATGCATATATATATATATATATATATATATATATATATATATATCCGAGTATAGACACGAAGGGGGGTGAAACGAGGCTGAAGAGAGGGCTCAAAGAGCGGTCGTGGGAGAGGAGCGAATGAGGGAGAAAGAGCGGGAAAAGAGGTTGGATAAGGGTGAACGAGTGAGCGAAAGAGAGGGAAGGCAGAGGGAGAGAGAGAGAGAGAGAGAGAGAGAGAGACCTACAGAGGGGCAGACAATGAAACGACACCGAACAACAGTCGTGAAGAAGTCGACGAAAAGGAAACAAAGTACGCGGGCCGAAAGTCGACTTAAGCGAGCGAAAGAGTGGAGGCAGAGGATGCAAAGAAGCCGAGAAGTTTCGGGCTCGAGATTTTATCCGCGGTGAGCTCGAAGACACAGCGCCGCGCCGGCTCCGAGAATTGCTAAGTAGATGCGGGTCGAGTGCGTACAGACGCCTCCCACCACCACCAGCACCAACATCGCGCGCTCTCCTGCGCCCCATTATTGCGAGACGAGTATGATACTGATGCTGCGCGCGCGCGCGCAAGACGCTATAAGTGCAGACAACGCACACACACACGCACGCACGCGCGCGCGCGCGCGCACACACACACACACACACATATATATATATATATATATATATTTCAGTAACCGGTGAACTAGGAAGCAGCATTGGGGGGGATGAAATAACGATGGAGGTGGAAGAGCGGTCACGTGACGCGTCGCGCCTCTGTTATCTCGGTACGAGCGGCGCGATTGAGCGAGCGAAGCTTTTGGAATTCGAATCGACGGGCTGTGTAAGACATGCGTATTTTATCAATGGGGCCGGGAGAGATTGAGAGAGCGAGAGAGAAGGCACTCTACAGATACTCTCCTCGCTCTTATATTTCAAAAGCCAGGTGTGTGTGTGTGTGTGTGTGTACGAAATGCGTATGTTTTTTCAGAACGCCCGAGCGATTGGCCCTCCCTTTGAATGCGCTGGAAAATAGAAAGTCAAGTTCCCTGTAAAGCGTAAAACAAAAATGTATTTTAATTAATTCGTATTTGTTATTTTTCTGAGTTAATTGGATGATCATATATGACTGACGTCTTTCTTCTCGACATGTACTCGGAGGTGTAAAATATTTAATTAGCTTATAAAAATAGATCTTCAAAACGTTTTTTGTTTTTAAAGAAAATATTTTCGGACCGGCCTGGTACTACATTGACGATATAAAAATATTATTTGATTAATCAAATTGGATTTTTAGCGTCGGATGAATTCAGACAGCTGTGAATGTATGTTTGTAAAATTCTACAATCAAAGCCCTTAAATCATTACTCTAGTAAAATAAGCAACGATAAGAGTTTGTTGGAAATGCATTCTTCTATACGTATATTACGTTTCGAACTGAAATATTTTTATTGGTCGAAAATTCAGTAATTATAATAGACTACAGTGCGGAACAGGTAAAGTTATTTTATTTATTATGAATATTGAAGTTGTATAGAGAGACGTATATTTTTTCTTCTATGCATTAACATTCAATAAATTTTCCCAACACAAATACCATCGAATTACAGAAAATCCAACATCAAACGGTGGTTGGAAATTTTTTTTTTATTTTGCTGGCCATTTCAAAGGCTTGTTTTTACAAAGCAATTTATTTGCGCAAAATATTTAACAAATATTGAATTATTTATTTCAATAATTATCCTATCAAAGTGAGAATGCCGCATTTCTCTTGCTGTGATATTAAAAAAGAAAAAGTCCGAGTTAAAGAAAAATAATCCATATCAAAAAGAGAAAGTCCGAGAGGCTTTGCGTATTCGAACAATAAATTCTGATTTATAAAATGTATTGCATCAGCAAAAATTGTAGATATTGCTTTACCGTCGATAGGGGCGGGTGAATTAATCTCGTTAAAAGTACAGCTGTTGAGAACTTGGAAAAGTGCATCCTCATAACATTTACAGAAGAGAATACTTGGCCGATCAATATACTAACAATATATCCGGTATATGATTAACATTGAGCTCGGTTTTAAATTATCATTAAAAAACACAAGAATACATTTTCACGATTGAGAAGGACTTGGTCAGATTGTTGAAGGGGTGAAATCATCCCCAAAAGATTAGACACAACTTTCAAAAATCTAAGTCAAAGAAAATCTGTGCTAAATCACGTGAAATAGGCAAATGTTAGTTAATACATCGAGTTCACATTAAAAACCATCCCCGACAGGAGGGGAACATTATCGTTCATTTTGTTGTTGTGTTATTGAGCTTTGTTGAAGCCTTTTTAATCTTTATATATAATATTATACGTGCTTATTTCAGCTATTACAATAGATATTTCTATAGGTTTTCTTCGTCGATATACTATTTGTATTTACATGTGTAATACAGAAGTATATTTTTATACTGAAATTTGACATGCGTTAGCACGTTCACACATAAAATTTTATATTTCGTTTTGCAATTGAAACTCGGTGGCTTATTATTCGCTTGGTAAATAATTTCTTTATCAGTCTGAAGCCACGTTCTTTTTTTAAAAATTAAATTATTTATATCTATATATGGTTCAGCCGTTGCATTGGTTACACATAGGAACGACAAATCACGCTATCACTATTATGTTCGTATTGAAATTGAAAAGATCTTTCCAAACCCCCAAATCGGGGCGATTTATGAAAAACTCTGAAACAATAGAAAACAATGCTCGCCTTATCATGTTTCCGAACGAGAAATTCAACACCAAATATATTTATATTGGAATGTTTTTTAAACTCATTCTGTGAGCCGTGCGAATAAAAAACGAGTGATTTTTACATTTGCACGAAAAGGCCAAAAATAAGATAATATACAGAGAAATGTCGCCGTGGCTTCGTGCGACTTTTTTAAAAGGCCGGAGCGAAATCCCAGATAACCTGAAATTATTTTCAGACATTAGTCGGGATAACAATCGAGCCATTATAGGCCCTGTTCAGGGGGATATTCAGGGCCTGAACGGGTTAGCTGTATTTTAGTTTAGAGCACCTGTTGCCGAACTGATTAATTAATTAAATATATTTGCAATATGGAACTATGTACTTTTCTGAATTATTAATAAATATACAAAAAAGCTTAACATTAAGATTAAATTATGTATTTAATTTTTTCTATTTTTTAAAACTGCACATTAATTTTTTCAAAAAAGAACATATAAAAATATTATTGAGTATAAATAAATATATTTAGATACTGTTTATGAACAACATATTATAATGAATTATTTTTCTTTACAAAATTTTTAAATTAAAGGTATTCACAGCAATTAATAAATATAATTTCCTTTTATTATGTTTTGCTTGTTTCGCTAATTTTCCTATGGATCATCATGTTACTCTCGTTTGTCTGAAATTCAAATGAAATGTTGGTATAATTTTTAACACATTATAGGTTTTTTAAACGACAAAAAATAAGCTTTATATAAGGCAAATATTTGGACATTTATTTAATGAAAAGTGTATATCAATATTTTTAATTTTTTTTTAGTGAGATGTTTTTCTTGAAGTAGATATAATAGGCTTTCTGACAGTAAAATAATTTTCTGACAGTAAATTTTCCATCAGTAACCGTTTGCACAAATCCAAATTTTACTTCTCATTATTAATTTGCTATTATTGTAACAGCTGCTGATCTATATTGTTAATTTACCTAATTGTTTACTTATAATGTCCATGTTTTTAAGAGATTTGAACTGTATTATTTTTTGTTTAAACTTCAAACAGATAATAAACAGTAATTTAGATATTAATCTTTACACTTACTGCACACCTGGCATCGAAATATTTAACCTTGAAATTTTGTTACAAATATTATTTATGAGATAAATATTTTTATTTTATATACATAAATACAATATTCTATACCCGTTTAAAAGAATCAGATTGTAGAAGATCTTTATGACGAGAAAGAGATAAACTATATTCAACTTTTTAACGATCAGCTGTTAAACTGATCGCTTGTACGAGACATGTAGAGGACCTATATATGTGTCTATATACGTAATTTTGTCTTTTTCAGGTAATCTGAACAGGCCCTAAAGAGCGCCTTGTTACGTGCCTCTACAGGTACTTTGCAGGTACCTGATCAGGGACTCTGCGCGCTCAATCAATTTCTACTTGGGTAGCTTCTACAAATATATATATATATAGACTGGCTGACGGTCGCGTTACCCGTCAGAGATCGAGACGTGTACATGTGTGCGCGCAGCCTCCCCCGCGCCGGACCGCGGCGCACCGCGCGCGGAGAGGAGACAGGGAGAGAGAGAGAGCGAGAGATGAAGGAACGAGCGACGAACGAACGATTTCAGTAGTAGCCGCGCCGCCACGGCCGAGGCTCGGTCCGCTCCTCTTCTCGCCGGCGAGAACAGTGTATTTATATATATATATATATATATATATATATATATATATATATATATATATATAGAGCATCCGCGCGCGCAATTGTGCAAGTGTACGACAGTCTCTCTTTCTGTGCAGTTCTATTAGATTCCCTGACATATCTACGTACATACATATGCAGACCAAGATCCCTCGCACGAGTTCCGTAATATAGGAACGTACGTACACACACGCATATATATATCCGAAGCCGGGGGAGGTGTGCGGGCAGGGTAGTGGCGAGAACCTCGGTCGCGCATTTTTTTTCCCCCTTTCATCGCGCCCGCGGCGGACCAGACCAGACGGGGACAGAGAGCGGGGTCGTCGGACGGCGCGTGGGGCGGCGGAGGGGGAGAGGAGGGTGACCGGGCCGAATCCCCGCGTCAGATGTTGTCTCGGCGCTTCGATCGCGCCCTCCTGCCGCGAGCCCCCGACGCCCCGCGTCCCTCCCCCGCACGGCGGCTTCGCCCCCGCGGCGACGCCGCAGCCGCAGCCGCGCCTCCCCGGGATCTCCGGGTCCGGAGGACGGGTCGAGGGGCGAGAGGGCGGTAGCTTTATGCGGTCCCCGGGACCGCCGAGGCGTCGCCGGCGCGGGCCTCGGCTCCTCCGCCCGAGGGCGTTGTAGAGAGCGGCTTCGGCCGGTGGGTCGCGGCGACGACGAGGACGGCGGCTAAGGGCGGTGCTCGGGCCTCGTGTCCCGGTGGTGGAGCTTTTGTGCGCGCGAGCCACGACCGGGGACTGGCCTTTCCAGCCGCGCTCTGACGGAGCTTCAAGCGACGCGCAACGTATCATCACATTGATCGGAGGTAGGTTAGAGGCTCTTTTCGGGGCTGTGCGTACTGAGTATTCTGGATGTGCTGCATATTCTGCGTCTGTGTCCCGTATCACTGTGTGTATATTTCGCATTGACGACTGACCATCCCGTATTTACGACCCATTGGTTTAACGCGGACGTGGACTGGCGAGGGGGTCAGAGAGAGAGAGAGAGAGAGAGAGAGAGAGAGAGAGAGAATTTGAACGGGGTCTCTTGTAATATTCCTATAAGTAGAAGATTTGTGTAATTATGATTTCCCATATTTTTCTTCTGTACCAAGAAAACGGACCTAGCGAGACTAAAATAATCATAGTTTGTCCATCAATCGATTTCATTGATCAATTGAAAATTTTCAACAAGAAGCCGTGTGATTCTAAAATCTAATTATCTTATAAATAACCAATGTATAAAGTGAACGCAGCCGTTACTTTTAGATTGTAGATGAATTAAATAATTTACAACCTACTGCAAATATGCCGATGAATTTGTATATATATATATATAACATATATTATTTTCACTTCTGATGTCAAGCATTTGCAGTTTGCAAACAGCGCGCGGAATATATAATTAACATCGTTTTTCATCTATCTCTTTATAGCACACTATGTTTATCCACAATGGCTATTGTTCGAGTGTCACAAAGCCCTGTAAACGTCGAAGGGCGCAGCACGATCGAGCAAATTTACATGATTTTCTTTGGAATCACTTGAATTTTTCATTAATCGAATTCCGCGTGTAGATGATCTCTATTTAGCGCATTAGAAAAGTGTCGGTGATTTACGGCCAAATCCACGATCCAAGCGCGAAACTACTCTATCCATGCAGGTTCAACGACACGCAACCCGCATTTGTCTAGTAATGTTTTTAGTATTACGCAGATGATCTTTATTTTATAATCGCTCGAAATCTCGACGAGAAGAGCTCTTTAAGCTTGGCAAGCCCCAATGGCATATGCTTTAGAATCAGCAAAGCTTTTTACTTCAAACGAGCCTCTCATACACCAGAAAAAATAAAGCATTAATACAACTCGTCTTTCTTGCCAATAATTTTGCGGAATACAGATACAGACTTTCTCTCTCTCTCTCTCTCTCTCTCTCTCTCTCTCTCTCTGAAAAATAAACCCCTGAAAAATATACTCGGCGGCTCTTGCTGTTGAGCCTGTGGAAAGAGCACGGTTGCCTTGTTATTATATGGAAAATAATACAGTAAGGCTCTTTTCGCATGAGCCTCGAAGAGTATCGGCGCTTTCGTACTGTATAAAATACGCCTTCTGCCTAATGCGTTCAATGCGTAAGCTCCGACCGCGTTAAATCCGTAAGCCATGCAATAAATTACGGATCAAATTAAATTTTTAACTGCAACGTTGGTCAACAACAAAAACAAAAACGGGTTTGCTTTACCTTTTTACGGGCAACTTACGCTTTTGCAAAACAAACGTCTAGCGTAAGTTTTGAGTTAAAATTGACTTTTAAAAGCAAAACTCTTAATCGTGTCATTCAAAAGGCGATTGAAGCGATGGTTTCGAAGTCAATGTGGATGAAAACAAATGACACTGGTGTAAGGCCTCTGAAACTCTACGTGTTGACGTAGAAAGGGAAAAAACTCCGTGACCAAGGTATCGACCACGTAGCGATGAGAATTTCGGCCCCACTTTCAAGCTATAGAAATAGTTTTTCCCCATTGACGTACGGTTCGCATGGATCGTTTACACGTCGTGTTTTGAATTATAATCTAGCAGTGCCATTCGAACCATAAAGTCTCATTGATTTTGGCTTTTATAAAAAGTCTAGATGCCAGCTAATCTTGTAGAAATAGAAATTATTCCACTGTATTAGGTGTAATTTTAGTAAAAACAGGTCAGAATCTCTTCTAAATTAGTTTCCAGATTACACAAGAGATTGAACAATTTCAAATGTTAACGATTCCCGTAGGTTTTTTTCGGTGAAATGTCATTTTATGTAAAGAGAATTTTTTATACTTGTAAATTTCTGACTAAATTCGTATATAAATAATGATATTATTAATGAATTAATTCATTACCGATTCTCAATTATTATTCATCACAAAAAAGAAGCGTTGCAAATAAAAATCAGTATACAATGAAAAATTCGAGATTGGAAGATCTAAATCGAATAGAAAAATGCAATTTTTGAGAAAGAAAAAGACTATTTCATAAGTAAAATCTACATTTTGCCGTGCGATACAAACCAATAATGTCCCGATATTGAGTAAATGACAATAACCGTTTCATTTCTGAGGAAGAAACAGTTTCTTTGTTTTTTTGTATTCCACATCCGTTCGCCTATATAGGAATAGGCCACATCTGCCGTACCGCTGATTCTTCATTCGATTGCATTCTCACAGTAGGACAATACTTCTCTAATTGTAAATTTACAAATTAATAATACGATGGAATGTGATTCGCAAGGAAATATTTTGTATTTTGTACACGACAATTTTCAAAGTTTTTCCAAAGTTTTATGCATAGATAGATTATATATTTAATTATTATCAGCCATGAATGATATTAAGGTCAATAATGTTTTACCGTCCAGTATTCAACGAAACTCTCAAATTTTCCCAGGAAGCATACTCGGATAATTATTTCAGGATTTTCAACGCACAATTTCCAACGTTAATTAATAATTTAATACACGAGTAACGGCTAAAAATACACGCCATTAATAATCTAACCTTTCGGCGTTGCCGCGCGTGCACCTCTGTAAACGGAACCTCTTATGTAACGATGAAAATCAAACGGACGTTGGGCTGGTGTCCGAAAAAGGAAAATGAATCGTCCGTACGCGTACCTCGAAATTTCGTTGAAAGTAAAAAGAACTCACAAAGCTACGATTATCGTAATTTTTCAACGGCGCGTTAATTTCGCTTAAAACAGGCGAGATTATTTATCGTTGTTTCGTATTTTTCGTGAACGAACGCGATTACTTTTTATATTTGAAGAGACGGCCTCTTTGGGGAAGTAAACTAGAGCCTCAACTTTATTGACGTTGCCAACGTTTTGGGTTGTGTTTACGTTTCGAGGAAATTTTTTATTAAAATTTTATTAATTTCTTCGTTACATTTTCTTCGATACATTCTCATCTAATTATGTGATAAAATTTTACCTGTATTTATACGGCAATTTTTCATATATATATATATATATATATATATATATATATAGATAATTCAATTATTATTGTCATTATTGTTACTTCAATAAACAAGAATTATTATTTAAAAAAACGGGAATAATGGCAAACTTTTTATATATGAAAGAGATGGCGATATTTAATTGAAATTAATCGTCTTGCACGTTGATATATTTATGGTCATTCTGTTATCGATGTATTTCAATTAAGTAATATAAGTTGGTTTATTTATTTGTTAAACTAGGCTGACCAGACGCGCATCTCTGAAAATCAGTAAAATTATATATAGTACCTTAAGTTGCATATTATATAGACTGGTAAAAAAACTTTTGTAGGTTCAAGTTAATATTTGTGATGTCAGCAAAATTCTGCTAATAGTGTATTTAGTTGAATAAACTAAATATATTTAGTTTATTTTGATTTAGTTAAATCAACGAAATGGATTTAGTAAAATCAACCGTCTAGTTGTTTCAACTGAATATTTAGATGAATGAAAATTCCTAGATGGATTGATAAAATATTCTGCACACTTTTGTTGAATCAGCACAATTTTTAGATCGATCCAAAGTCCATAGAAGGATCGATAAATTAATCTTCCAGATTGATATTTTATTGTTACAATTAAATATTTTGTTGAATCAACTCATTGTAAAAAAACGATTTTGAGTTATATCTTTCATTGGTATTTCTTGATTGCGAGAAAGTTTTTTTTAAATATATTTTTACGTTATAATATATAATCACTTTAACGTTAGAAATACTTTTTTGCACAGTAACAATGCTTTTTTGCTATTGAATGGATATTTTCGGGATTTATTAGTTACTAAAAGAAAAAAAAATGACAAAATGATTATAATTATAAAATCTCAATGGCTCGCTGTATGATTTCACATTGTCCGAAAGGCTAATAGTGCTCGCCACTCCATTGAAAATTAATTAATGAGAAAACTCTTTGACAGCTAATATTCTGAACAATGAGAACAGATCGTGTACGCAAAAATTATGCTATTTTGAAAACTTGCTCCTTATTAATTTTTTCTAAATGTTTGAAGAAAAAGAAATGACAATTTCTGAATTAACGGAATAACCTTACATATATTTCATGCGTCACTTTTATGATGACCAACTTTATCGAATTGATTAATTGACAAGAAATTAAATTATGATCAAAGAGAATATTTGTTACATTTAAAATCATGATACGCTTGACAGTGTCCTGAATTTGCTTTATTGATTGGGACATCCCTTCTTTCATAAACTTCGATTCCAATGAGCTCATGAGGTCCATTTAGTTGAATAATTATCAGCGATATGGTTAGCTTACGTTGCAGACTCAGATCACTCGTATCTTTTTTTTATGCCCTTGATTTCTTCAATTGCGTCCTAATATGCACTGGTAACAATTTTTGATCAACTGTATGGTATAAATATTTCCAAGATATTCAATAATTGTTAAAAATGTCCAAAACGCTATTATCGTTCTTCGTCCTACTTTCTTTTGTCACGACAATTTGCTAAATTCATATTCTGAATGCTAAATTAATAAATTAATAAATAAAAATTTCACATATTCTAAATTCCATGTGTTAAATGCACGAAAAATAAAAGAATCTTTAGAAAAATTTTCAACAATATTAAAAGATTGTACAATATACAATAAAATCAGTACAACGGTACAGGATAAGAAAATAAAATAATACAGTAAATGCGCCGGTCAGTAACTCTATAATTAAACATGTCGTTGTTTTCAATTAACAAATCTTTTTATCGGTTTTAGAGTCGTATAAAATAAGATATTTATAGTTAAAGACTAACAGTCAGGCTGTTCTTGTTTATAGTCACCCCCATAGAATCTGAAATAAAAATAAAATTAGACAATAACATATATTATTGTTACTAAATGTACTATTGTTAGTATCGTTGTTTCAAATAAACGATAAGATCAAGACCTTTTTTTCATTACTTTTACGTACGTAACGTTTTAGCAAAGGACGTATGGATAAATTAAATTTTTTTTGTACATATTCTTTCAATGATATATACAGTTTACCTAAATACATTCAGAAATTTTAAATTGTATATGTAAATTGTAGCATTTTGCGAATTTTTGTAACCACCGTTGAGTTTTATTTTCAATAATAAATATTAATAACAGTAAATCTATGATATATAACTTCATAAGGGTTGCACGTTAAAATATAACTGTAACATTAATCATTTTATGTAGTTTTTTTATGTAACGGCATAAGCTTCAAAAGTAAAACGGCTTCCACTACTTCGAAATCTAGGAACGATTCGACAATAATTTCAACATAAATTTGAACAAAATTTTAAAACAATCAATTTTCGGTCCCTTTTTTAATATCGAAACCTCGTTATGAATAAACTGAAGTTTAAAAAAAAAGGAAAAAGTTTGAGACTCATATTCCACAATTAAAAACAAAATTATCTACACTTACGAGGTATATTCAAAAATAATCCGGAAACTTGTGAAGAGTTTCAAATGCAAGGGATTAAGTCGAGCAGATTTGGCCTGCTGGGCTGAAAAGTTCAAGATACGAGAATTACATGGAGGCAAAAGTATTAGTAAACATAAACACTTTTACACCTATGTACGGCATTTTTATTCCGAGATCTCTATATATTGAATCTCATTATCCGCCACACAGCAGACGCACACACACACACACACACACAGATGTGCATGGAAGGTATCAAATCAAAAAATCAAAATATAATAGCTTAAAAATAATAAAAATAATAAAAAGCAAGAATAATATAATAGTGAAAAAATTTCGCTTATAAATCCTTTTTTGTATTCGAACAAGTAGAAACAGACAATTGGAATGAAACAGAATAAATTATTTACTTTTAAACTCATTGAATTCTATACTGATCTCATTTTACGAGCTTTTCTTTTATTGTTCAATATAATGGCTATTATTATTAATGATTTTCAAAGATTGAAAAAGAGTCTCACTAAATCAGAAATGCTCAGATGCTTACCTTATAAATATGAACAAAAAACGAACAAAAATTCCTTCTCCAATGTTTTAACTCAACCAAAATCCAGACGAAACATTTAGAAGAATCGCGTGCGCGACACTATATGTCCGTGTATTTTCGCGTTCGCGCACACGGTTCTATGTAGTCATTGTTTTCGGCCTTCCCCCTCCCGCCCCCCGTACGGCCGCAGAAACGCGAAACCACGAAAAGCCGTTGAGCTGAAAGTGGAACGTGAAAAAAAAGAACAAAAACAAAAAAAAAAAAACAAAGCGAAGAATTAGTTTTCACGCGGCGCGTATGCGGGAGTATAAGCAAAGCCCCCCTCCCTACCCCATTATTCCGCCTTTGTTGAAGCTGTATAACTGCTCGGGTGGCAACATTTTAGAGACCAGGGCCTCTCGTCAATCGAGGCGATAACGATTGTCTAATATAATAAACTGGGCGCTAGTTCGAGGATTAAAAGTATTAAAGTATACGAGTGGAATTTACAAATTTAGTGGCCATCCTCCTCCAATGCGTGGGATAAATTTTTTTATATTTTTTATGTTACTTATATTTTTATGTCTTTTACCCCTAATTATAATGATTTCAATTCGATGTTTTAAGAGTAAAATTAGGTATGTCGAAAATTACTGTGTAAGATATTTATTACGAACCTGAATTAAGTTATATTTATGGAATTTTTCATGTATGCTTCGCCTTAAGTCTTTTGCTGAGCTCATTAGTTACCCGACAGGTGACTTGTAAATTATAAAGTACTGTTTTAATTGTGGGAAATAATAAGCTGAAACAGTGTAAATAGATTAATCTTGTTCGCTCAACCATCTGTCAGCAAGGGATTACACGATTTTGTAGTTTCTTAAAACATTGATGACAAAAGATTTTGTGAAACTAATGATGTTCTAAGTAAAAGAAACTTTTTCATCCGTTCTTCTTTCATCCTTCATTCATTGTTCTTTTTTCTTTGTTGACGAATCGAATGCCGATGATCATATATCAGTTTAAGAATGACAGATATCCTACTCCTAGGTTCGCGATGATAGACCATTTTCTATGCATTATTTCGAACATGAAGATATGAATTTGGAAATCACTGAGAAATTGCTGAAATCATAAAAAATTCTTAATTTCGCCCACATCGACGAAATTATCAATTGTACTAGAATAGGAATTCTTTAGTTCAATAAAGTGCTCTAATTGTGAACTACGAGGAGAAGTTTTGAGCCAATCTGTAACTGATAAATTATTCTCAATGATCGCAGCAACTACCATTGTAGTATAATCAATGGTACCGCGATGTAAAGTTAATTAAAAGTTTTCGATTCGTTTCATCAATTCTTCATTTGTTTCTTTTTCTTATATATATATATACAAATTGAATGATACCTCTCATCTCACTGATGATCCAAGCAGATGTCCGTTGACGAAAGGTACTTGATAATCATTTCTTTCGTTACTACTCTTTTTTTGCTTACGCACTCCAGGATAGCCATATATACTAACTTTAATTTCATTAACGAATGCTAGCAAAAACGAAATTCCATGAAATAGGCAATACCGCCGAGGCGGCTCAGTGGAAATCATCTTAAAGATTTCAATAAAATTTCCCCTGAGTTCTTTTTCCACACCCTCGGATCCAGCTAAATCCAGACAGCGATCCCGAAGAATCCACACGGCAATCCATCAATATCCATCTTGATTTTCCGGGTAAAGGAAAAAAAAAAAACTCCGTCGCCTTTGGAAATCCATCCGCGATTCCCATTGGATTACTGCCCGAGTCCATGTGGATCTTGACTCGATTTCTCAGTCGATGGGCATCCCTATGGGAATGCAAAGTTCGACTTCCGCCCGCGCGCATCCGCCAATTCCTCTACACTCACGCGTCGCTAGACTAATATAACCCGTCTCCCAGTGTCTGAATTCCTGCCGGAATCGATCATCTCAGCGTCGTGGCGGATCTTGAAGGGGATGGTGGTGGGGGGCGAATCATACCAGCCTCGGGGGCTTCTTATATACTGGGGTAGGTAGGGGGGAGGGCGTAGGGATCATCAGTCGTAATAGGCAAATTGAGCCGATCGATCGCCCCGTCTCCGCGCCCCGGCGGCTCGGAGGACTAATTGCACGCCCCCGCCGCCCGCGGCCGTTATTATTCTCGGCGCAGCGGCGCAAAGCATCGGATGCACTCTCGTCGATCTTAGTCTATGGATTCCCGCTTGTTAGGCTAAAAGGATTTCGTTATATGGGCGAAAGCTCGCGCGTTGCGGAACGCTCCGTTGGAATTGCAGCTGTGAGCAAGCGTGTAATGGAAAAGGAAAGGGTAGCTTTATGCAGGTTATTGAAGTAATGATCGTTTCGCCGATGGGGTATATAAATAAAGTCTTTTCTTTTTTTTTTTTTTTTTGAACGCTAGAAACGTGCCGTCGAACGAACCGGGTATTTTAGAAGAATTTCAAAGAATTCCTTTAATATTCCATTTTTTTTTCTTTCTTCAAAACAAATTAAAAAGAGTGCTACTAGCGAATCGGAGAGATTTAAAAAAAATTTCCCCTGCATATTATTTTTCAAAAGAGTTGAAGAATTATTCGTTTTAAAAAATTACTTTTTGCACAAATTTATTTAGTTTCATTCAGGCTTTTATTGAAATTTATTCATCGAATGATTCTTTCTTAATAGCTGCACTATTTGTTTAACTATGTCCTAAAGCAAGGAAAACATAATTTCTTCTGACTAATCTGAAAAATGGATTTCCAATTCCCACCTTGTAGAAAAATATGTTCATAAACAACAATTTAGGTTCAGATAATAAAAGAACATTATTCTATAATGATATTTATTTAAGAATCTCTTTTATTTGAATACGCCAATAATTAATAATTAAGTTTGATTATTTTGAGAGAATATTCGAAAATTGCGAATCGCCACCAATTGGCTTATGATAGAGTTTAGAAATCGTTCTTCGGAAGAGTACCTTTTAAAAGCCTGCAATATATCAAAAAGATTTTTCGAATCGTAAATCAATTCTCGAAAAATATTTTAACATTTGATGAAGGTACTTTAAGTAGTAATTATACATTTATTTTTAAAGAACATTTTTTTTGAAAATTCCCACTTCTTGCAATAGTGTTATAGTATGTCGGATCAGTAAACGATGAGCTAGGCATAGTCATTAATTTATTTCGTATAATTTCAATCTCAAAATCACATTTTCAGCATAATTTTTCGGCTCACGTAATGCAAAATATCCTTCAACGCCAGCTTGAAAATTAATTATTTGCCTTGTGAGACTTAAATTATACTTAGGCTAAACTGTTTCACGGGATAAATAATGAACTTTCGCACAAGTTATGAAATTATATTATTAGCTCGATTTTGTCGAAGGACTCATTTCTAGTAGTTGTTAACATTTTCGGTTGAAGTATTTAGAACACAACTTGGAGCTATGTAGTATCTCTACTTTCAGACTTTCGAACATACTATTCAGGCCTGATCTGTGGTTCTAGATTTTTAACAAATGATTTAATTATGTAATTATGTTTCTATATTATTCATACTTGTATAGTATTTATTAAAATTAATAATATAAATATCTTAATACTATATTTATTTATTTATTATTATCAGGACAAAGTAGTTTTTTTACTGTCACAAACATACATAACGAGCTCCATTTATGCCATCATTGAGCTATAAACATTAAATAAGTTTAGATAATGTTTCAGTAAATCCACGCAAAGTTTTTTTTAAAAATTAGTCCGTTACTACTGTTTTACGGCAGTTTTACGCGGAAATTTTATAATGCCATAAAAAGAGTATCTCAAATATACTGAAAAATGCGTTACAATATTTACGCATAATTTTTTTTTTTTTTTTTTCAAAAACAACCTATTTATCGTATTCATTGCCGTAATAAAGTACCTACTTTAGAAACTACATATAGCTGTGCTGCAGTGCATACGTTACAAGTGCATTAACAGCGTATGCAGAAATTTATTTATGAATATGGAAGAGAACGCAGACGTTGAAGTTGACGCGAGGTAGAGCGCTATTTCTGAAATTGATAAAAATGCTTTAAAAATTTATCATCTTACTTTCTTTAGGCTTTTCTTAATTCGCCTTTTTGTTTTATCGAAGCACAGTAAATCCTATATCGAATATTCATTAAAATACATAAATGCAACGTTTGTCATCCGCTTATTTAAACGCGTTAGCTTGTCCTTTTGCCGGGAACAGTTCGGTTATCATCGATTTAAACCTACGCGCGTTTCATTTGAATATTAATGAAATTCTTACTTCAAATGATAAACCTGCAGAGTCGGCATTGGCATTATTTGCCAAGACAACCGTGGCATCGAGAAAATTCACGAAAAAGCTCGTGATATCTGCCTTAATAAATCTGACGCGTATGTATAAAAAAATCGCGCTACCGCGCGTCTGACCCATTCGCGACTCCGTCTACTGAAGAATAAACGCGTCACCGGGAACTCATATATCCCGACAATCATACTGAATCGTTGCCAACGAGGCTTAAAATTACCAGTAAAAAACTTTCTCGAGCTCGAACTCGCGACCGTGGAAATCGTTGAACGACCGTATATGTACAGATAAATACTGCATAGAAATCGAAGAACGATAATACACCGAAATAATTTAATACCGTTAAATTTCAGTTAAGATAATTCGTGTACGAGACGCGTCGTCCGTCGCAGTCGTTCGAGCTCGTATCGATTGAAATTTAATTGCCAATGCCCGCGTACGTGGATTGTCGAAGCAGTCGCCGAGGTAATTTCGGCTGTCGCCCGATACGGAAATATCGATATCTTATAAGCCGTTATAGGCTATTTTTTCGAGATTATTTTTTTGTCACGAACTATATATCGACTTTAGGAGGCCGAAAATAAAAAAGAATTGCCACGAATAAAGAGTGCCTCAAATTGATTGAAAACTCCGTGAGAGATTTTTCGAATACTTTTCCGGAATTTTCTTGAATGAACTGCTCTTTAATGAATTCTAAGCATTTTGTTAATATTACCTCTTGTTTTCACGGGAAAATCGAAGTTTGTTTATCGTTTCGGATAACATTTTGGATCATTTGGATCGACAAACAATTTTATAAGCAACACTTTCTAACAGTTAAAAAATTTTTTTCCAACATCCACATATTTTGCAATAAGATTCTAGATTACATAAAAGACAATTAATGACAAATTAAGGGAAAGGAAATTCAATGTTTTTTACAGTAAAACTTTATTTTTGAATAATGAAACTTGTTTTTTTTTTGGATGTTAAAATTCAAAAGCTCCATAGTCAAAAGTTTCCAGGCTTAATTTTATGCCGTACATAACCAGTGGAGATCGCTGGAAAAGAGATTAAAAAGCAGTCACGTGGGCGTTAATAGGCGAAATAAACATGTAATATAAAAGAATAAATTATTAAAAAATTTTAACGTCAAAGAATATATTATCTGCAATAAAAGTAAATAATATATACGTGCGTTGAATGAATAAAAAATACTCGATATTAAAATCAATCGATATGATGTTTAATATATGGCCGACCACCATCGGTAAAGTCATACTACTTCCTTTGAGCTAAGATACATATCCTCCATAAAGTAAAGTACAAATAGAGTGCTTTGATAATTCACTTTATGCAAAGTAGCTTGTGCTTTAATGTATAGCGGATTATTTACCCTGAATGGTTCGAAAATTAAACTGAAAAAAATGAATACGGCTACATAATAGATTTTTAGGTAAGCTTCATAGATTTATAAAAGCCATTGCGAAGAGATCTGCAATAATTTCTACTCAAATAGTAATCGATTGAAATTATTTTAATATATACTTGATCAAATGTATGCAGATCCTCCTTAGAAATCGACGTGTTTAAAAATTGCATTTAAAAAAATATAAAACAACAACAAAAATAGCAGACTGTCGATATAAAGATCAAATAATATGTCTGAATGAATGAATGGAAATGATGAATGCAGTTTGAAGCAAATTCTTTTCGAATAACGTATAAGGTATTCATAACAGTAGTTGACTGTATCTATTTAGATGATCTGTTATACTACTAGAATGTATTTTTGATTTCATTTTATTTCAGTTTTATTTTTACTTTTTTATTACAAAAAGCAAACTGCCGATTTTATCCGTGGGGGGTAGTTAAAAAACGACACGCTAGATGAGATTTAAAATTTTTCCATTTCTGACAGATACTAAAAAATACTGTTAGTAATGTTCAAAAAATGTCTTTAATAATGAAATATATATTAAAAAGCATTAATTTTTTAAATAAACCTTTTTTGCTTCTGCATTTAACAAGGTTTCGTAAAAAATGTTTTTAATTATCTTAATTCCTTAGGGCACTTCTCTTCGTTCAATAATTATAAGGATAACGTTAAAATCTCAAGTCGTTTCAGTATAATTTATCGAAGTTAATTGTTACTCGCAATCGTTGCAATCATTTTCATGTAAAAAAATTTTTTTTATAAAAACTAGTAATCATTTCAAAACGTTCGAAATAAGCTGAGATTAATCGTTCAATTAATTAGAATCAGCTGGAATTATTTGAAGTAAAAAAAAAAAAAACTTCCCTTTTACTTTCTTCTCGTTTGGTTCACTTATTTCCTCGCCAATCTCCAACCGTTTAATATTTATCACTGCATGATTTTTACAAATTAACCCTCAAAAGAGACGTTATTGCGCTTCGCGAATCGATGCCGAAGCAGGCGCAGGAAAATTTAAGGAAGTCGCTCCATCAAATCAACTCTGTTAACTTCCGGGAGTCATTTGGGAATGACCGTTATAAAACGAGCAATTAGTCAATCTTTATGCGAAACTCGAAGAGTGCAAGATAAACGTGGCAAAGTGAGTAAAGAACCAAACATCTCTGTAATGTGTCTATTATCTCGGTAATTTAAAAGCTGTCATGTAATTGTCTAAGTGCAACAAGGTGTATGTAGAAAAACTAGATGAAAGCCGCGTAATTTTTACAGAGTCCGAAGCTATAAAAAACAGCTTTTAATATTTTCAGGCTTTTAATATTTTATTAAAAACACCTTATTATTAACAAAATATTTTCCTATATTTCCTTTGGCATCCATGCAAAACAGATATGTATATACATGTACATACATGTTTAACAATGGCAGAGCGTATCGAAGAACCAAAAGGAGCCAGAACCACAAGCTTCCCGTTTTGGCTTGATAATTTAATATAATCGATGAAATTTAATAATTTAATTTAACCGACATTTTTTAATGTGCACAAACATTATTTACAATACAACGTGCTTATATTAACTGAGAAATAAGTTCACTGTCTCGCGCGTGTCTGCCTGTGTATTTGCGCTCTTGTGTGTATCGAGTATTAATTTTCAAAGTTAATTCGAGCAACAATTATATAGACAGCGGAAACTGCATCCGATGCTCAAATGATTGTAATGAATGAAGTAGAGAACCTGGCTTCCTTTGATAACATAAACGTGTATGATAATCTAGTGTTATATATATATATATATATATATATATATATATATATATATATATATATATAACGAACCAACGATCATCGTTAATCATAATATCAACTTTAATTCATAAACTTGGTAACCCGTGAACCTTAGAGACATTATTTCTTATCGCCAATTTAAAAGTCGCTTATTATATTAATAACGGCTATATTACGCTGAGCATGGTAATTTAATAATTTTAATGCTTTATCGTTAAATTTAACGCGATACTGTTTTAAAAAAAATCTTTTCTTACGGATTTAATTCCACTAGTGATACATAATAAGTTCATATTGAATTTTTTTTTAATTACCCACTGATGTCTAGCCGTAACATAGTACTCCGATTATTTAGTTTCGTATTATCCTAACCTCATAAAATAGTGGCTAACATATGTAAACTGAATCATCAGAACTAATAAAAATTGGTTTTTAAATTATGTTAAATTTCAGTATTTCTTACGCCATCAGTTTTTTATACATAAGCTCCGATAATATAGAACTTAATTAAGTTAATTTAAACATTTAGAAAACAAACAAATCAAACTGTTAATTTTTGGTGTATATTAAATCCATTAATCTTACACACGAAATACTCTCAATAAATGTTAACATGCATTAAAACATGTTAAATTACTTAGTCCTTGAAGATGAATCGTAGCGTTTCGAAACGTCGGGCATCATAGGAAAATTTTAATTTAAGATGGTGGAGGCAGTCAGGTTGTCCTGTGATAACATAAAATATAACTTATTTTTATTATTTTTATTTCTATTTTTTATTTTTAATCTAATTTTATTTTATTTTTAGTAGTAATTTATATTTCAAATTCTTCAGGGATGATCATAAACAAGGACAGTCTGACTGGAATTGTATTAGTTTAATATATTATAGTATAAAGACTGTAAGACCGGTAAAAATATTTATTTATTTAATTCAAAGCAGTCGACATAAGTACAATTTTTAATTTTTAATTAAAACATGTTGAATTTCTTAATTTGGGTTTCGTAGGTGGAATTTTGCCCAAATCAATTTTTTTTCCCACTGAGCAGCGCATGAAGAGGATGAGTGAAACCATAGACGCGCTTCTCGTGTCGTAAAATGAAACTCACTAGGAAACTTTCATATTGACTCCTGTTTTAAAAATAATTGAAATGAACCTTCAACTTTCTATGTGATTATGCCGAAATGCTACTAGGAAAGTTAAATTTTCTAAGCTGCTTATATATTGAGTTATCAACTACTTGTCAAAAAAATAAAACATGCTTTTAGCAGTGAAAAAAAAAGTAGTATAAGCTCGAACTTATGCTACTAAAATTCAACCCATTGTCAAAAGCGGCCATTTTTTTCAGAATTAACAAAAAAAGAGACTTTAAATGGATTCTAAAAAAATGTTTTTAGAATCCTAACCTGCATCCAATAGGAAATATTAAAGTAAACAAATTATACTAAGGCTACTAATTTTGTGGAAGAACTGTTCATATACTGGATGTACAAATAAGTTTCCGCCGTTTTTTTATAAAGAAATAAGAATTTATTGTAAAAAAAGGTACAAATAATGTCATTCAAAATATTGATCATCACTTTCTACTATTTTTGACCATATTTCGGGCAGCAAGTGAATACCCCGTCTAAAAAATTGCTCGTTTTTTGAGGAGATCCATGAATCGAGCCATTTCTTCAATTTCTCGTAAGAAGTGAAGTGCTGCTCAACTCAATGAGTCATCGATCGAAATAGGTGGTAGTCTTAAGGAGCAATGTCTGGTGAACACGGCGTTTGCGGTAGGACGTTGCAATTCAGTGCTTCTAACGTTTCCTTTACGATTTTTGCAACATGTGACCGAGCGTTGTCATCCTGAAAAATGACTTTATCGTGTCTTCTGGCATATTGTGAACGTTTAATTTTCAATGTTCGACTCAATTGCGTCAGCTGTTGTTGGTAACGTTCCTCGATGATGGTTTGATTGTGTTTGAGTAGTTCGTAATAGATTACTCCAAGCTGATCCCAGCAAATGCACAGCATTAGTTTCTTGCCATGAATGTTTGGCTTGGCCATCGAAGTAGAGGCTTACCCCGTAACTTCCTATGCTTTGAGTTATCGTAGTGAATGAACTTTTCGGCTCCCGTTACCATTCCATCTAGAAATCCTTTGCGATTTTGTCTTTTGAGCAATTGTTCGCAAGCGAATTAGCGACGCTTGACGTCTCTTAGTTTCAGTTCCTAAGGAACCCAATTTCCTTGCTTTTGGACCATACCCAGGGTTTTGAGACGTTGTAAAATAGCTTGCTAAGTTTCTTGTATAAGTTTTTTTTGTGTTTGGTATGGATCTTCCATCAGTAAAGCTTCCAATTCTTTGTCACCAAACATTTGGGCTTTCCACTGCGTGTTTTGTCCTCCACGTCAAAATCACCACTTTTAAATTTTTGGAACCACTCCCGACAACTTCTCTCACTCAAATGAACATCACCATATGCTTCTTCGAGTAGCCGATGTGCTTTAGCTGCAGATTGCTTTAAATGAAAGAAGTAAATTAACAATTCGTGCGAATGACGCTTACTTGGCTCGAAACTTGACATCTTAACACGATAAAAACTAAGTGATGCTAGCAAAAGTCAGAGGTATTAAAAAGTTATACTGTTTCCAGATGTCAACATATACTATACGACTTTTTACAGCTGGCAATTTCGATGTTATCTTATCGGTGGGGCTATCTTTTCAAAACGGCGGAAACTTATTTATACACCTAATATAAAAGGTAACATATATAGTAAAAATAATTTTATATTACATTGAACTTGACATTCTATATATATATATATATATATATATATATATATATATATGTATATATATATTCCCGCCACCTTGATTCTTTCGCCATCTTAAATTTTTCGAAAAAAGTCATATCTGAAAGTCAATTTTTGTGCTTATTCCATTTCGGAACTCCCAAAGCGGTTGTTAACCATTACCAAAATCAGCTTGATCACATAATGATTGCGTGCTCAGTACTAAATGATCATTATTCTTAGTATATTATCATTATTAAGATTTTCACGATATGAATCACCATTGAATGGCCAGAGAATAATAAATTCGATATTTCCCAAATTTTGTGTTTTTTGTCTCTCTCGGAAAATACGCGTGTCATATCACGCGAGCTCCTTGACATTCCCATACTTTTATTCCACTCTGTATATAGGTACATATACACAAATAAAACTTTGCAAGCGGATGAACGTACGATGCGCCCTTCCTTCCACATTCAGGAGGTCATGCATTAATAGTTCTTTCGCCTCCCCCTCGTCCTCCCGTTCTCTCGGCGAGGGAGATAAATTTCCAAGCGGCGAGTTCGGCTCCCTTCCTTCCGCACTCAAAGGCGACCGGAGACTCGAGAGGGGAGTGAGAGAGAGGCAGAGATAGACTCCCCCCCCCCGAGGAAGGAAGACAGGAAAAGGAAAAAGGAGATGCCGGAATTCTGGGACGCGAGGAGGCCCGGGAAATTTCTGCGCGCCCTTATATTACATAATAACCCGGGGACATGCGAGGAAGAGGAGAGGCCAATTATTTTATGCGCTTTAAACGCTTGCTTTATATATATATATATATATATATATATATATATATATATATATATATACATGCTCGCGAAAAGAACACACACACGCATAGTATCCAATATCTACAGGGTGTAAGAGAAGTAACTGATATCCTTCTGATCGACGTTGGGACGGAGGTATAAAGGAAATCCTTCATATACGAAAAGTGCAGGATTCGATCCACCGTATTTACGGATAAACTTGGCTTTGTCACATTCGCGGTCACTTTCAATTCTACGCTTATGGATACTACAGTAAGGGGGGCGATATTGAGCTCTATTAAAATATCGTTAGCAGGCCAATATTATTTTATTTACTCATTCGGAGAAGCAAAAAATCACAGATGGAGCTTGTGTTTTTGGCGAAAAATATTTTAAAACAAAAATTGTCTGTTCGCTTCGGAGACGATACGAATATTTCGAGCAGCCGTTTAAGGTCGATTTAAGGGCGCTATACTTGGAAGAAAAAAATCCAGTAAAAAATTAAGATTCTCATTACCGGAGGAGACGCAAACGGACCTCGCACGATGTGATACGCTATACATACAAGTTTAAAATGTCCCTGTATTTCGAATCCAGTTTCAATACTGCAGGAGATTAAAAAAAAACACAACAACAAAACTTTACTTTCAAATAACCTGTAAAAATGACATTAAGTCAGAATGAATGTCTTCTGCGTATGTCGTTAATCGTGTATACATTTAATACACGCTTTGTATATAATTAGCGAAGTATATAATAATGATATATCAATGACGTATTATAATTGATTTTTTTGTTATCCTCAATTATTTTTATTCGAGCAATGACCGAAAAACCAGGTTTTATACGCGACTGGCGACAGCGTGGATGATTTTCTGAATGTATGTGTATGTATATATATATATATATACACATATACATATACACATCATACACGTTTCAATATTATAAAGCAGCGAGGCGCCAAAGCGCCTCGTAACGAAACAGATTAGTCGCTTATCCAGCAGCTTAAATCGGCGGGCACGGGGGGGGTGGGAGAGCCCGAGGAGTTATTTATCGACGGCGTATAAACACGCCGGGTGCGCGGCCAATAATTCTTAATGGCGCGCGCTATGGAAATAAAATATACGGATATATATATATAATAAAGAGAATGGGGGGAGGTATCGCGCATAAATATTTTTATTATCTCGACATGTATTGTGTGTATATATAGTCTAGTTATTTGCTCGGCATAAATGTGTAAAAAATTAAAAATAGTTTGTGTGTGTGTGTGTGTGTGTGTGTGTGTGTGTGTGTGTGTGTGTGTGTGTCTGTGTGTTTGTACGCGCATATGTATGTGTGCGGGTATACATGGAAAACCAGGAATTTCTCTTCGGGAGTATGTTAAAACACACCAGGGAATTTAGGGGTGGATGGCGGCGTGGGAACAGATAATCGAGAGATAGGTGGCACTCGCGCGTCGTTCCAATTCCGCGCGGTTTTCATTTTATTCTTAATTCGCTGCAAATTTTGTTGGTTTTTTTACCTTTTTCCCTGCCACAGTGCTCGATATACCTATTTTCGTGTAAATATAACTTCTTTTTTTCTTTTTTTTTTACATTCCCTGCGCACGGCTCGTCTTTTTAATTCATCGTTAAACTTTGCGCATTAATCTTTATCTCTTCAGATTTTGCACTTTTATTTTCCTTTATTCGGCTTGGCTATTATTCACGCGGAGATTATACTAATGGCGGGAATAAAAATGGGTCGGTGGGGGGGGGGATATCGAATTCACAGCAAAGCTACGTCATTAACTGTTGATTTCTGATTTAGTGAGACTCTTTTTCAACCTTTAAAAATCTTTAATAATAATAGCCATTATATTGAATAATAAAAGAAAAGCTCGTAAAATGAGATCAGTATAGAATTCAATGAGTTTAAAAGTAAATAATTTATTCTGTTTCATTCCAATTTTCTGTTTCTACTTGTTCGAATACAAAAAAGAATTTATAGGGAAATTTTTTCTCTATTATATTATTCTTGCTTTTTATGATTTTTATTATTTTAAACTCTTATATTTTGATTTTTTGATTTGATATCTTTCATGAATATATATATATATATATATATATATATATATATATATATATAAAAGTGTGTGTGTATATATATATGTATAATACAGTATCGTATAATATACATAACAACATATGTGTAATCAATAATTGTAGCACAAGTACTAGTACAGAAGTCAAGGTTAAAAATTTCTCTCTATACATTTTTATATTTATAGTACTATTTTTACTTAGATTCATGAAAGATTTGGTCATAGCCTCGTAATATTGCTCTATTCTTTTTAATTGCTTATTATGATTAGAATACTTTTTAATATATATAATTTTCTATCGTGATTTTCATATAGACGTTGCCATAAATGTCTAGCGATTCATTACCGATTGAGCGATAATCTTGAAAAGTTCACCAGTACGGTGTGGTACCATAATAAAAATTATTCATATTATACGGAAACATTCTGATTCGAAAGATTATATATATATATATATATATATATATATATATATATATTTTTTTTAAAACCGCATTCACATATGTTTTGCGACGGATTAGCCCATGGTTCATTTCCCAGGTTTAACCCAAAAACCTGGCTGGTCGTTTCAATGCAATTTTCACCGCGATTTCAGCATGCTATACGTTTACAGCGAAAGCTCGGCTGATCCTTCCACCCCCCTCCACACCCACTCTACTACCGCGATATTTCAAAAGCTCAGAAAGCGCATTCTTGCGCTCTTTGCGTATATGCGGCGCGCGCGCGCATACACACACACACACACACACACACACACACACACACACACACACATACACCGAAAGCAGTGCAAGTATTATTTAAAATGCATAATCACACAACGCGGAATTCAGCAGTGAAGTGAACAGGGGATGGGAGATGGAGCGAGGAAGGGAGGGTGGGAAGCTCGCGGATTTCGAATTCATAGTAATCTGCGCACAAAAGCCGCGGATGAAAAACAATGTGTAATCCAATGTCCCTCAACCCTTTTCTTCACAAAAGTCCCCCCCCTCTCCCGACCCCATCCCGTCCGCCGCGACTCGGGCAGCCGCGTCCATCATCCCTATCCCCCCGACCCCGCCCTTTTCTACGCGATTCTATATACGCTGCCTCCCGAAGGCTTTTTCTTCTTCTGCGCGCGCGTTTCTCTCTCTCTCTCTCTCTCTCCCCCCCCCATCCTTTTTTCCGTTCTCCGTGAAAGAATTCCTTCATAGTGGCGTTTTTCTGCACAGCAAGGAAACTTCGTTCTTTCTTGTAGCGCTATCTCTTTTTTCTTCGTTTTTTTTTTTTTTTTGGAATTGAGTTTTGTAAATGGGAACGATTTTTCAAGAGAGGAGGGGAGGGGGAGGGGCATTGTTAAACATGATAGATTTCCCTCTCAATGTAGATAGTATGTACGGATAAAGGATTAAAATTTTGAGCGAAAAAACGGTTAAAAACAGTAGAAATAGGTAAAATTATTCGAAAAAGATAATTAATGATATCTAATAAAAATCTATACTTACTTGTCCTTAATCATATATGTTTTTTGTAACTTTTTCACTTAAGTTAGTTTTTGCCAACTTTTCAAACAACGGCGTATAAGAAAAATAAATAATGCATTCCTAATCATTCGAATATAAGTAATTGTTTAATTTCGATTTTAATTTTAAGGTTCAAGCATGCAATTAGACTTTATCTTAAACTAACAGAAAATACTAATAAAAATTTGTACGAGCTTAAAGCTTCTCTCTATTTTTTGATATATGTGCAGGATGCTCGAAGGTGTAATACATAAAAGTTTACGAATCCTTATATATATATATATATATATATATATATATATATATATATATATATATATATATTTATATTGGCCATAAACTAAATTATGAAGAAGAAGAATCTAAAAATTGAAATAATGTCCCCTCCATCATTTTCAATATTTATACGTGTAACGCGGGCAAACAGCCCGTAAAATCGCGATTGTATAACAAGAGAGGGGGAGAATACTTGTTGTACCGGCGCCAAGCTACACACGCACATACATACACACACACACATACAAACCCGCATAAACGTCATGTATAATTCATAAGTTTTTGAGCTGTTTTTGTATACGGGCATAAACATTTTTAAACTTTGTAATTCTATGCTCGTGCTAAAATATTTCCGTAATCGAATTGTTTTCGAGTAAAGCAATGAATTTTAAAAAAAATCCGTCTACACAAATGATTGAATATTTAAAGAATTTCGCTATAAAGTACTTTTCTTTTATTTGTTCGTTAAAAAAGAATAAAGTTATTTCTAAATGATTCCTGCTATCATTTTCGCGCTGATATTTTAATATATTTTCAACTGTTTTAGATAAAGAAAAATTGATAAAACTAAAATTCAAATTAGTAATTGTAATGCATAATGATTGTTGATGAAATGAATCATATTGAGTTATTTGCTTCTTCAAATTATTTTACATTTTTACTTCGTGCATTGAATATAATATAATTCTTAAAATTATGTCCCAAGTTAATTAAACAAAGTAAACTTGGAAGGTATTAAAATTCAAAATTCACGAATTACCAAAATTTGGACCTTAATATAATATATGGATATACTCGTACTCGACTTGTTTATATGCTTCTGCTGTTCTGTGAATTTCTATAAGTTTTCATATAAGTTTAAAAAAGTAAAGAAGCAAGATCTCTTTTAGTCAAAGTGTATGTACACGAAAATATTTAATTCTAGACAATGCAAGAAATATCTTTTGAATTGAAGAGTTTAAAAGGCACTGGAACAACTTGGTTTTATGTTATTGCTGACATGCTTGTTATACAGCGGCACGTCGCGGAAAAAGTTTTTCCCATTCGTAAAATTGCTGTTGAATGGAACATTGACAAAGACAGACTATATGAGCTTTTATACGATGTGGTTTGTTAAGGAGAAGTTCGGCTTTAAGAAAAAAAGTTCCAGAAATCTCAAACATCCTTTAGTGATTCAAAAGCAATAATAGAAAGCCGTACGCGAATTATTGCTTTAAATTTTTTGCGTTCGTAAAATTTAAATTCGTTCATATAGTTATATAAATAAATTGTAAACCTGGCATTCGAATGCTATAACTGTATGGTGCTGCCCTAAAGTGAGATACACCGCAGAGATGAAAATATGCTAATTATCCTGGTAGAACCGCAAAGATGTCGTACAAACACACACACACACGCGCGCGCGCTTGCGCATACACACACACATACACGCTTCTTTTTAATTACGCATGCAATAACGACAGCGGCAATTTAATTAAGTGCTAGTTTTCATACCCGCCACCGAGCGAAAAGCAATGGGTCGGTTTTCATATTTCCATACGGTCCGTGGGTACTGCGCTTTCCCGCCGACGCAAAATCCTGTACTTAGCGGATGTATACGGGGACGTTTCCGATTTTCTCTGGAATGAAAGATTATTTTTATCTGTTCTCTTTTTTCTTTTTTATTAAAGAATCAAAGTGCTGTTGAAATATTTAATGATCGAGTGTAAATTGCTGCATTTATCGTGAATTTTAATATGTTTTATTTTAACGAATGAAATATTCTTCTATTTTGAATAGGGGAGGGTAAAAATCTCCAATCATTCATGAACGCAATCGACTTTTATCTGTTTTTTTATTATATATATCTAGTGTATGTGTGTGTGTGTGTGAACGTGATTACGTGATATTCTTCTATTTCAGGGGCGTTGATTGATTTGTAAATGATGGCCGAATTAGATTCATTACACTAAAATTTCAATTTCATCGTTTTATGTGCTCGTTTATTCGGTATACAAGATCAATTAATTATTACGAGTACTGTCGATAGGACGAAAAATCTGAATTATGTAAATTTTATTCATTTCGAAAATATATTTATTGACTGCGATGTAATTTTGGCCGCGGCGTCGTTAAAATTGCAAAAATGGAGATGGTGCGGTAAACAGAGGAAAAAATTCAGTAATTCGATAATTGATAAGTTTGTAAAGTAAAGCATATATTTACAAAGAATTTCGACGTTAGAAATTCTTCTGAAAAAAAAGTTCTTCTGAAACTCAGAGCGACGGGTGTGACGGTCTGTGAATTAAAGTAAAAACATCCAATACGACAGAAGTAATATTCTGATACTTTATACAGCGCAATATTTACAAATGAACCTGAAATAATTTATATTAATGCTAAAAGTAAACATTGGCTGATTCTTGAAAACAACCTATGACATTAATGTTATTACATGCGTTTAAAATATTTCATTTCGATGGTTAAATGGGTAATTTTACAGATTTATATATTTGTGATATCCTTTGTTAAATGTAGAACTGAACGGTTGTTTTCAATACTAGCAAGTATTTACAATAAGTTTATGCTTGAAATATATTCGATGGAAGATTCAAATTGAAATTGAAAGTGGATCACTTGGAATAATCGATTTTCAGAACTGATTATTTGGTTAATAAAACATGTAGAAGAACCTATGAATTTGTTTCTTTTTTCTCAATAGCGTTTCTTTTTATTCAATAATATGTATGTATTCTATAATTTCTATCGGTCTAAGATGATAACTAATTTCTATCGAAATAATAATTTTAATCAAAATACTTCCATTTTATATATATTCTTTTTATGATTTAATTTAGAATTCTCCAAAGATGTTGTCCAATATATATATGTATATATATATATATATATATATATAGATTCATATAAAATTAATAATTCTATTGAAGTAGAAATTCATTTATTTTTGGATTCGATATGATACAAATGCGAGCCGGAATGATATAAACTCCCATTGTATAATTTTCGCAAGTATATTAGAGATAAGTCAGCGGTACGAGAATTGTGGAATGCAACTCCACGCGATTATCAATAAAACATTTATGAATTCTCCATTGAATTAGTTTCTGCCTGCCATAACTTGAGCCCCGTGTATAAGACTGTCTCAATTCCAAGAATAATATTCCTCTGACTAATCGTAATTAACAATTATCTGGTCGTCCTTCGTAATTCCAATAATGGGCCCTTGATCAAAGGAGATTCCTCGACTTGGGCTATCCTTAAGCTAACTTCAGATGGAGAAATTACGCCGCATCGGCGACAACCTAGCACGGTCGTGGCCCGCTCCTCTCTTGGAGCGAGAAAACCAGATCTTTTCCATTGCTGCCACTCGTTGTTAATCGTAGATTTTCCGATCTCCTATATTTACCATCAAATGGGGCCAAAATTTCGCGACGACGGGGTATATTGAAGAAACTCAAATTGTTGCAAATTACTTTTTATTTCGTAATTTGAATCAAACATAATAACTATTAATTGTATGAAATTTTACATATTGCAGTTAAAATTTCTAACATAAAATGGATTCAAGGTTAGGCATAGGTTATTGAACCTTACTGATAAATGTAAAGTTACTGTATACTTCATATATAAGACTAGCTATAATACGCTTGCATTTCTCTCCTAGTTCAACTTTACACATGAAAATACAATGTCTAGTTTCACCGCTTGAAGATATCTCACCATTTATTTCATGTGTTCTTTTATTTTTGATAGAATTATTTTACTTTGCAGTTAAAGAAAAACGTGAAATTGACATTAGTACAATCATTATATATTGGATGTTTACCACATTCAATTCTGAAATTGGCCTGAGATTTCCTTTCATATTCTATAAGCTTCCATTCGATAGAATTACCGCCAGCATAATTTCATAAATTTTTCAAAGAGATAATTATTTTGAAAAATGTATGCCTAGCTTTATAGAAACAATACATTAAACGCATTCTGAAGTAGCCAGTATTGTTTGCTATATATATATATATATATATAGGCCACACCCCTCTTGCATTTTCAATACGATACTATCATCTACGTTACCATAACCACCCTGTCCCTACTTTAGAGTCTTTTCTCTTGTCGCATTTGGTTAAAAAAGTTTAACTTGAAAACTCAGTCGCCCACGTCCGGTTTTCAAAACGAAGTCAGGGGATTCGGTAGACGCGGCGTGGCTTAAATTTAGATCACACGGTCTGTCGGGCAACCGCAGCGACATAAACGCTCAATCTCAAGGCTGCTTTATCGACTGAATATGCATAGTCGTGAGTTATGATCAGTCATTGACATAAAGAATGATCAATCGATCCTTGATCTAACAATGCGCTATATAAGTAGGCCTAAGACTATAAAGGGGACGGTTGTATAATGATTTAGTAACGAAGGAGTAAGAATCACGATATCCGACATACAGTAGAAAATCTCGTCTGTGCATATCTAACAATGGACCTCGCGATTGTTACATAAACCCACTCGCGGAATACTAATAAGTAGGTGCGCAACAAAGAACGTGAATAAATTTATAACATCCGCGCGCCGCGGGAGGGGGGGGTGGCGGACAGACCCGAACTCGCGACGGGATAAGGAATGAACGATGGCCCGCGCGCCCTTTGTGCGAGAAGAAAGTTTTTGGCTGGAGGAACTCAGCAATTATTTAAACCCAGCGCGCGCGCGCGCGCTCGCGTACAGGCGGTTACGCGGGGAATGCAATCGACGCTAATGAAATGCCTTCCTCTATATATATATATATATATATATATATATATATATAATGTTGAGATACTCGCCTGAGATTCGGAATCGCGGACTTAACTTATATGTATATTATAGGTATAAAAGTGAATAAATGGTTGGATACTTGTGGATAGAATCTTAAGCATGATAAAGTAAAGGGAATTGTATATAAAAATAGAAACTCTAGCAATTTCGATTTAATAACTTATTTTTTGGAAACAAATAAATTTATGAGAGATTTTCCCATATAATTTCATTTTATTCATTCATTAAAATAATATGTAATTATTTCATATAGTTTGGGTGCTAATGACATGATTTTGTCACAAATTACGCTAAAAATTAGTTTAAATGATTTCTTCGTATATGCACTAAAGCGTACTGATCTACACCGCGGCACTTTATCTGAATGGAGTAATGTCAGGCACCTAAACATGAAAAAAAAGTTTCAATTATTTATACCCGTCACAAATTTTGGTCAGAACAAACTTAAGACGGTATATTTTAAACTTTAGACGTCAACTGATATATACGTCAGCTGCTCATCTGAATATGAAAAAAATGTCATACATTTGAAAAAAGTCGAATAAAAATTATGAAAAAAGCCATACGTATGTATATCAGATGCTGATTACGAATATCGTAGCGAAAATTTTTGAAACGAAACATTTTATTGTGAAAATGATAAAAATTATAGAAACTATGGCGTGCAAGACAATTATGAGTTTTTAAAAGAAAAATTTCCAAAACTTATAGATCCGAGTGAAATACAATTTTTATGTTTTATGCACTTTTGCTGTAAAATAAGTATTTATCGTAAAAAATGCTAAGAATTATGAGCATTCCGAGCTTGTTGTCAAAGATTGAATCGATACGTCAGGAATCTACCTTGCCCATCAGATGATGCAGCATGAAGCATGGTACAAGAACTCTTTAAGTTTGTATTTTGCTAAAAAAAATGAGAGTTTTACAGCAAAAACATATAAGATCTACAAAATTCATTTTAGTGAGGTATATAAATTTTGTTTGAAAAACATTTTTATAAATACAAAATAGTTTCGTATACCATGCTTTTTTATTGTTTTCAATATGAAATTTTTGATTTGGACAGCTTTCTCTATATTATTCGTTTGTCTAATTTCTTTATCACATAGATATTCAAATTAGACAAATAATGTACACGATTCTTTAATTTCTAATAGTTACATATTCGTATTAACCAGTGCATGCGATAGAGCATCGGAAAGTGATTTTAAAATTACACAAATCGTTTACGCTCACATCGAACTCTGTCAGATAATGATAATAAGTTAACACGTATATTTTTATAAATAATTAGTTGAATAATAATAAGCTTCTTGAAGATATATCATCTGATCCTATTTAAAGTACGGCACGCGAGGTACAAATTACACGTAAAGTAGTGCGCAAAGATGCGTACTTTAATAATACGTAGTTTTTACAAGTAGTTGTTATTTACCTCATACGAAATTTATTTCACATGATAGAAGAATATGTATAACTTAATCTAGTTGACTCTAATTGATTATAAGCTCGGAACACCATTATTCATTGCGTTTTTCCCGATAACTATTTTTTTTAAAGCATAAGCGTATAGAACTTAAAAACTTTATTTCAGTGAGATCTAGAGCTTTTGTTTGAAAAATATTTTTGGAAAATTAAAATTGTTCCAAACACCTTGGTTTCCATAATTTTGTTTATCAAATTCATAACTAAATTTTTCATTTCTAAAATTTTCTCTATGATGTTACTAATCAGCGTCTAAAACTGCATATGTATGGTTTTTTTATAATTTTTATCCGACCTTTTATTTCGAAAGTATGATATTTTTTTTCATATTCAGGTGAGCAGCTGATATATAATCCAGATAATTAAAGAGTTAGTAGACCATTGATAGTTGAATCAGCTGACGCTATGTTTAATCTATATACAGTCTAAATTTTGTTCTAATCAAATTTTATCCGAGGATTAATAGTTGAAATTTTTTTACATATTTAGGTGCCTGGCGTTGCTATATCTAAATAAAGTTCCGTAGCAGTGGATTACTACGCTTTAAAGACCACTCGAAGGAATAATTTAAGCTAATTTTTCGTCAATGGTAAATTGATCGCGAAAATATGTCGTTGCTTCATGGACTTTTATGTCAGATTCTGCCTTTTCGTGTAATCAATCTTAGTACATTATTATATAATGAAGAGTCCTTAACGAACCTTCATATGCTTTGAACTATTGGAATCTATACCTCTAGTTGCTTCCTCAAGTTCGCATCGTTGGACTCCAAAAGCAAACTTCAGAGTGTAACTTCAAGGTACGTAAAGACTCCTGGAGGTATACCGCTGCGCTTTGATCTTCACTGTCCCTAATGTCTTTTTATTCCTTACTTTATGTGATCAGGCCTCAGAGACAACAGAGGAACCAACTAGATTACTGTAAAGAATAAGTTGAATTGAAAAAACATTCAGAACATATCAAAATATGAAAGTTTGAATATTCTTCCTTCTATTCTTTTTTTTTTGTCCGACGCCTTGAATCTAAATTGGTCATCGAGACTTCTACCGCAATCTTGATAATTTACAAGTAGTAATATAGACTTTCTATGACTTTTTAAAATTATTATCTTAGAAGTATAAAATAAATTTTCACAAACAAATTGGGTTGATGAACACAGTTGACCCCTTCTTGGCACAAGTTTATTAAAGACTACTGAAAGTGAACAAAAGACTAATAAAATTAAACCAGAACAGTCTCAAAATTGCTAACAACTTTTACTGATTCAAATATTTATTTTATACTTCTAAGGTATTAATTTATTCAAAATAACTTACTCATGACGTCACGATGACCAATCCCAATCGTTTGGCCGACTAATCGCTAAGCTAACTTAAACCTGAGAGTCAGGCTTCGGCTTAAGCGTCTGTGGTACAAGTGGTTGAAGTTGAATTCTGCAAAATTCATACGATTAGAATTGTTCGAGATTAGAAGCAGATAGAATAATTTCCCGTATTTGTTATTACATTCTTTTTATTAATATAATAACAGTGATAGTTTTTTTGACCAGATTTCTGAAACTTTATTAATAACAATAAAATATCCAGAATGATGTTACCCATGTTAAATTCTATTTTATAATTCTTGAATCATTGTAAAAGGGTACATAAATTTAAAAAAGAACCCAGTAGATCATTAAGAAACTTAAAGCCACTGTTAAAACTAAAATCTACTTAGGACAAGTTCGCATATACATCCATAACGTCAAAAGAATATAAGGTGCTGCTGAAACAGCCAGAGATATTTTGGAAGCAAAGCATTATATAATTAATAACCGAGCGGGCAAATTGCTTTCATCCAATTGGTGTTTCCTCAACTGCGAATCTTTCCGACGTTTAAACGAGGCAAGCGCGTGCGCGCGCGCACCAATGCAACCTTTGGAATTTCATCGCTTTTGAGCGTTCAGTGACGTTAATTTGGAAATTAAAAGGGACAAGTTTTGCGATTTAAATTCAAAGCGAAAACTAGACGGGTTCATTAACTTTAAAACGCGCTGCAATTCCCCTCTGCCTCCGCTCGCGAATGCACTAAGCGTTCGCTCTCGCTCGTTTGAACTGAGCCCCGGGTAGTAGTGGTCGGGTGCGGCTCTTATTCCTTCAAACACGAATGCATCCAGCGGAATAGGGAGAGAGAGATGAGAGAGAGAGAGAGAGAGAGAGAGAGAGAGACAGCTGCATCGTCACATTCAGCTGGACCCTGGATTTGGGTAAACTGCATGGGGTATACTGTCACCAGTGGAAATGCGCGTCTGTGCTTCGTTCATTATTTCCCGTTCAAATGAGAAAAAGGTCTTTTACGTTTATATACGTTAAATAATTGATACTTAACAGTATGTAACTTCCCACACATCCTGTACATACGTCGCCGTGAAAGTTTTCAGCGAGGGAAGCTCATTCGTGACTCGAGCAACGAGGACTCCCCTGGCTCGCATTATATTTAAGCACTCGGATGCTTTAGTTGGGCAGTTTCACTTTTACATTATACATATAAGCCTGAAAGTGTAAAACGTATATATTCAAAACTGTAAACGAGCAGACGTGAATCGTACCTCTGGGATATTCCAAGACGTATTAATTATTGTGAGCGTAAGCCCTAAGCTATTGCCCGCCTCTGGTTGGTGTCTCCCACTGCTCGGAGGAATCAATATTTTCATTTCTATACGCAGATATGAAAGATAACAACTTATATTTCCATAAAAACATCTGCCCATCGAGTGTCGAAGGAAAGATTACCAATGCCATATTGAAGAGTTCACGTTGGTGAAACACCCTTATATTCATAAACGGGGCTCTGTATTCTTGCCACCGACCATATAGTGATCACATAGTGTTTAGCCCTACTATTGATGTTACAACGTCTACCTCGGTAAATTTTGTTCGTGTATGACCATGTCAATACTTTGATTTTGATCCAAGAGGTGTTCTTTTTCATCTTTCTCAGATTCACGAGTTAGCGATACTCCTATGATAGTTTGAAAGTAGAAAATAATCAAGTAGGAATTATAGAAACTTAAGGTTGTGTAACATACTTTACTGAAGATGAATAATTTTTTCTTGATTATTACTGATCTTTTGACTTTTTGACTTACTGCGAAATTAATCTTACTTTCATAAATCTTGATGGAATCCCAATTTTGAAATTGATTGATTGAATTTTCATGATGATTTCGAAATATAACTATCCAATTTTTTTTTCTTGTTTCAAAAACCTCCTCAATTTTATACGACCCGGCATTATGTATTAGCTCGTTGGATCCTAATGGTAAATAATACTTAAGAATCCAAAAAAAGATGATAGCATCTTAGAACGTCAACTATGCGGCATTGAAGAAGTTTGATACACATAGATAAATCTTGCAAATTGATTTGATAACAATTGTACATTGCGGCTCCTTGAAAAACTCAGAAAGTATACAATGCTAGATATGATCTTTTCATACCTAACCAGTATCATTATTGAAAGTAAGCAAGTTATTTCATCTTTATAATGTTTTGTGTAAGTGCATAGAGAAACTGATTAGAATCAGATGTATATGTGAAGAATCAATGTGGCTCTACATAAAGAACCATCTAAATAATTTCTTTCAATGGCGATTTTTTTTAACACACTACTTCCAAGAACGTTTATTTACAATTAAATTAAGTTAAACAAGTCATTATTACTCTGATATATCGACCCCGAGTATTAGCGTTTTTAATCAGTTTTTGAATTTGAACCAGTTTGGCCTAATTCTTTCTGTGAATTATTTTCCAGATTTAAAAGATGAAAATCGCTCGTTTGTACGCGAGCTCAAATGAAAAAAGGTGTATAAATTGAAAGTGCATTTAACGAGTCGTCGAAAAGAGGTCCTAGATTTTAAATGATTCAATCGGAAAAGGTTATACGAGTATATAACATAGAATTTCGTATTAGAACTATAAATATCGTTGAAGTTTTGAGCAAAGGCACAGGAATGTTTTCTTATTAATTAACTTCGGAAAACATTGAAGCAAGTATTTATGAAATATTGGATTATGTCTAAGTATGAAGTACAATTATAAGAATTATTCATATTCATTAATAATTTCTATATCATAAATTCTTCCTTTAAACTTTACCGAAATTCCGTTGAAATAGATAGTTTCCTATGTATTTTCAAAAGTTCGATAATTCAGACTTTGAATAAAATGCGTAGTGACAGACTTTGAATAAATCCATCGTAGTAACTTTGCTTGAAATAGTAATTTAGTTTTTACAACCAAAATTCGAATGATGGATTATGGTCGCTCTATAATGAAGCTTTTTCCAATGAGTCTTAAAAATTGGGGTTCTTTATAACGCGATTAGTGTTTGGTAAAGAAAAAATTTTTTATATCAAATATCACGAAAAAATTTAAGCGAGTTTTTTTCGGATAAATTATAGAAGGCACATTTTTCTTTTAACATGTCATTCAATGAAAATTCATGTTAAAAATTAATTTTACAGTAGCTTAAATTACTTCATACTCTAATACTGTTAACAATACTAAAATCGTACATTTACTAAGAATGAACTATTTGCACCGTCTCTGTTTTTATTTCATAGTAGTCCTTAATTGTTTAATACATTATGACTAAAGAAATATTTTTTGCTATGAAGTAGAACCCCCCCCCCTCACGTGTTAAGACTTTGCTCGTATATTAAGAATATATCGAATTTAAAATTCATTGAGTAACACCACTCATGGATTTTTTAATAAATGGATGAATTATTTATTGAATCTACGCTTCAACATCATAAAACAGAAAACTTTAAAAAGATCTAGTATAAATTTGTTTGCTGAGTAAAAGTAGAATGTTTTAACGAATTCTGAAACTCTTACACTTACTCCTGACTATGTTTTTCAAACAAATTGTGTGACAATACTTTCTTACGTTTGAACTTTTAATTTTTTATGAAAATAATTGTTTACAAAGCGAGCAGATCGACTCCTCCAAAGAGCTACAACAATGTCGTTTTAATGGGTTCGAGCTTTTCATCGAATCTTTGAAAATAGATAGTAAATAGTAAAATTTCTTTTTTAGGAAAAATTCAACACCGACTTCCTTTTCTTTTTCTTTTTTTTTTTATTATCAAAAACGACTCAAAATTCATACGTAGTCAATTATACAGAGACTTTGAAAATATTTTTAACTTTTCATTCCGGGTCTTTGCATTCAAAATTAGCTTTCAGATTGGCTTTCTCTTGCAATCCTTTCCTATGAAAATTTCAATATAATATTTTTGCTATGCCCGGAGTCCCGTTTAATACGACTTTCAACGAAAAAAAATCCATTTCCCTTTCAATTAAAATGTTAAAGCTGATTTTTTGCCTTTTTCGATTATTATTTGATGACGGTTTGTTTCAAACCACCCTGAAATTGTAACTCGAATCAGTTATATTTTCGAATCTCGCCGTTCCAAATGTAATTTATCAAAATATCGAAGGAACAGTTCGTTTTGTATCCGTATTAGTCGAGTCTGTCGCATTTTCTCGCGCGAAGTTCCAACATTATCGACTTTTTCATTTATTGATTTCTTAACGAAGTTGAAATCGCACATTCCAGTATTATCGAGAGAATGAAATTATCAATTTCGTTAATCGTAGTAAAAACTTACGCGTCGCGTTACACGCGTTACGCGCGCGTCCTACACTTTCGATTACTCCTGTTCTACCGCTTATCCTAGGAGTACGGCAAACAAGCTGAAAGGAGCAGGGAAAAAAAGAAGCCCCGGGATAAAGAACGAATGTCGGGGATTTTCATCAATTCCAAAAAGTCGTAATACCGGATGATAATAATTCTGCTCGGCACGGTGACGTAGGTCCAGCTCCATCGAGGACCGTATACATAAATTTAGCTCACCCTTAAGAATATTACACTTCCACAAATTATATCGCGTATGTGTGCGTGTGCCTGTATGCGTGTGGGTATTCCCTAAGCGCACGTCTGAAGATATAGGCAAAAACGTGTGGAGTATAAATTTAGTGGTGCGCGAATCTGAAATTGGGCGGCTAGGGGAAGTCAGCAAGACACGACCTCGATTAATCGCGTGTCTCCCGCGTGGAAATTAATTTACCCGCTCTGGCTGGGGATAAAGAAAGTGATTTTAGCCGTAGACGGGATAGTCGCCACCCTTGAAAACGATCTATATAGGCGCCACGACTAAGCTGAAATCCTTCGTATTGTTTGTTTGACGAATTGGGATAATTCGCTGAACATTGTAAGGGGATTGCCGACCTTCGTGAACCATACCCAAGTAATCATCTGCCATATTTCAGATGGTTTTATCATCTGTAGAGGCTTATAAGGGAAGGCCTTATTAGTGAATGAGAAATACATTAATTATGTGAAAAAATGAAGCACTGTATATCATTATTAAATTTCATTGGACTTTCTCTTCTTTAATTTTATATTCAGCTGGGGCAATTAATTTTAGTTCTCAATTATCACTTATACATTGAGCATCATTCGTTTTTCCTTCAATATTTTCTGTAACATAAACATTATTTCGTAAAACTATATTTACAGAGGCCGTTGGAATTTTATTTCTATCAGAAAATTATTATAATATTGTATTTTAAACTTTGTTAGACAAATTTTTATAAACTTATATAAAACAAATTAAATGAATGCCAAGCTCTGTACGCCTATGCTGCAAGTGTTTGCAACTGTTTCTGGAATCACTCTAGTTTTCCATTCGTTTGATTATTGAAAGTTTCGGAGTTGTACTTTTTTATCTTAACAAATAAATTATACAACAATGAAAGAATAATAAAAGAAATGAAATAAAGATTTTGATCACGGAAGTTTATCTCATTTGGTAATATTCTCAAAAGAATATTATAAATTATATTTTAAAATACGGAATACTGTATTTTTTTCAAAAAAAAAAAAAAAAAAAAACAAAGCTTGAAAGAGAAAGAGAAATATTGCAAACGAAAAACTTTTAATACCTAAAATAGTAGTGAAAATTATGAATTAAAATTAATTAAGTCAGCATAATATAAAATTAAAGGCACAATTGACCAATGGTCTAAAACAATGATACAGTCCTTCTTTTTTGTGTATTAATGTCATTGTTGCCCTTTAACCAGAATTTGTTCTCCAGTGGATGTGTGAGTTCGATCTCTCTCTCTCTCTCTCTCTCTCTCTCTCTCTCTCTCTCTCTCTATATATATATATATATATATATATATATATATATATATATATATATATAGAATCCACCTATAGAAAAAACATACTTATTGTGTTTTTCTATAATCCACATAAAGTATCGTCCAAAAATTAATTGATCATTTTTACAACCTTAAATACTTTTCTTATTATATTGTAAAAATCATCAATTAATATTTGGACGATACTTTATGTGAATTATAGAAAAACAGAATAATTATGTATTTTCTATAGGAGGATAAGAATCCAAAAATGTTTTCTTCGCGAAATCTACTTGATGTAAAAGAAACGTAATCGCAAAGAGCAAGCAATTACGAGGAGAACGAAACGCTTAAAAAAAAAAAGAAGAAAAAATAATGAAGCCTCTATTTAAGTTTTAAACGCAAATTAAGGCACCAGACTTGCTTCTCTAAAAGCTAAGGTTATTTACCATGTTAACTCATTTGCATCGTAAGCTCATGTATACGGGAAATTCTCCTGATGGCCATTATCAAGAAAGTGTGTACATCACATATGTACAGTGGACTTTTGCGCACTCTACATAGTCACAGCGCAAGTGCACATAAAACAAACTTTCAAGTATTTTTTTCTTGTCCATATATCCAACGAAACTTAAGATAATTTATGCCAATGAAAAAAAATTTCAAATTTATGAATTGAAATTCCTATTGTCTAAATCAAAAGAAACATTTTTAGAGAATATTCATTGTCAGAGAAATTGTAATGTACGATATGTATTAGCTGAAAAATCTGCTGCAGCTTGAAGTAATGCACAACATAAATTTGACGGTTTTCGGGATTTGGATTAAATATATTTTATATAGGATTATAGCTTCTCTGATACAATTAATTTCGCAAAATTCTAGGGCAATGCAGTAATTTCATTAAAATTTTACAAGCATAATAACTAAAATTATAATATAGTACTGATTAAAATAGTTGTAAAATAATATCTTATATCCTAACTCTTTGTAACCACAATTAGTGAAAAACTAGTTATTTTCTTCTCAATATCCAGAATGGTAATGTAATTAAAAATTATAAAAATAATCTTTAAATGACTATATGACTATACTGAACCGATGTGCTTGGAAAGATATTACAGATAGTTTCGACATCAAATTTTCTTTTTTACCTTTTTTTCAATAAATTGGGATTGATATTTATGAAAAATATGATACTATCAATTTCTCAATATCGCAAACTTACCCTGCGGCGATAAAAGCAATATAATCGAACGTATTAGATACAGGAAAGTACGTCAGTATATAGTTTTATTTTCCAAGTTATCAATGAAAATACTCAAATATTAATTTTTGTAGCTCGTACTGAATGGCAAAGCCGACAATTTCTTACTTAATATATTCTTCATTTTTTTTCTTCTTACTAAGATTATTGAAAAGTCGGCGAATCATTATTAACCTAATTTTCATTTTATTTTCCAGACGGATTTTTTCAAATAAATCTACTCGTATATAAGTAAGCTCTTTGTAATTATAATTATGTTCTGACGTTTGGAAATATTTCTAAATATTAATTGGAGTCCTATGAGACTATGCGTTGCAAAGAAAATATTACGAAAATACTTTTGTGATAAAATTAGAAAATTTCATAAAATTAGTCAAACCTGATATGTTTTTCGATAACATTTATTAGATGATTTATTATATTCTCTCCAATTTTCATATTTTCCATTATCCTAAATAAAAAATACCAATTTTTCCAAGAACACACGAAATGCCAACGTTATTCATAAAAATTTCTTCAGTTGTTTATCGGAGATCCCATAAAGAAATAAGGAGGAACCCTCTTTCATGTATCTTTTGTAAGGAAGAGTAATGGTAAAAAATACCTCCTGTATTTCTCTAAGTACAGTAATTTGTATGCATCATCCCCGCTTTCTTTTTTTTTTAATCATACAAGATTCATCCTTTTTCCGAAAACATCCTATACCCAGTTTGAAGTATAAAATTCAATTTCGTATACGGTAGCAATATATAATATTAATTATAATGCATAGATCCACCGTCAAATATGAGTTTCTATAATTATCTTTCGTTTTACCAACTTTTAGAGAGTGAGAGAGAGTGAGAGAGAGAGAGAGAGAGAGAGAGAGAGAGAGAGAGACTTCTCTCCAGCAACAAGCTCTCCAAAATCCTAGAATAATCTCGAACAACAAGACAATAAACTAACGCACTCCCTTTGCATTCCCGGCTTACATTATATCCTCCCGAAAGCCCTTTGTCCCCACCCCATCCCACCTCGCCCCCCATACACAGTAACTCCCCCGTCGTAAAGCAAACATTCGAGAAGTAACGCTCGCCTCCTCTCTATTCACGTTTCAGACGGGCATCATCGTCATCAGCATATATAAGAGAGCCAAAAAGCCGAGAAAGGGGAACGGCAGCGGCAGCGTCAGCAGCAGCAGCAGCAGCACCTCGGTCGTCCGCCGGGGGTGGCTAAAAATAACCCGTCGCAGCCGTCGGCCCGCGGAGGAAGAAAAAGAGGAGGAGGAGGAGGAAGAAGAAGAAAGGGACGAAGAAGAAAGAGGCGGTGGCGGAAACTCTAGCCGACTATCCCGTTTATATATCAGAGTCCACGCGTCGCCGCGGCGGAGGAAGTAGAAGAAGAAGAGGAGGAAGAGGAAGAGGAAACGGCGACCCGAGGATGAACAGGTGACAACGGCGGGAGGAGGTGGACCCGGTGCGCGGGAGTCGAACAGCGGCCAGCGAAAATCGAGCATGTGTATATATAAATATATATGTATATATAACACCGGAGAAATGAGGCACGGTGCGCTCTAGGGAGCGAGGGCGTAAGAAGGAGACCGAGCACCCGCCGTAATCCAGGAGGCGGCGCGATCGATCCCGGGCCGAGATGGCGCTGCCTACAACGAGGACGCTGCTGGCGCTCCTCGCGCTCACGGCCGGGCTGCTCTTGGACAGCTGCCAGACGGACGAAAAAGGTAAGCTCCTTGCCCCCCCCTCCCCATCTTCTATCCCCCTAGCTCCACGCTCCCGCTAGAGGAGCTTGCGCGCAAGCTCGCCAGCGAGAGAGTATTATGGGCCTCGCGTATTCGGGTTCTCGGCGCCGCGTATCACCTGGCCGTCTAGATAGACTCGAATAATATTTGAAAGATTTTGCTATACACACACACACATATATATATATATATATATATATATATATATATATATATATCTGCAAGCTTATGTTTCTCCAGATCGCCGTGCGTTAACGTGGAAGCTTGACCGAACGACTGCGTCTCGGATTTCGATGTGGTTTATACACACGCGCACACACACTCGCACACACGACGAGTATTTTGAGATGGGATAGCCCCCCCTCCTGTACGCGCGCAGATTAGTTCGGGGAAATGCCTTTGCGTATTAATATCGCCACTATATGTCGCGCTCGTGAGAGGGTACTCCGCGCCTTATTATATCAACACTTTATAATAAGATGGAAGGGGCTAGATGGATGTCTGAAAACGAGTTCGAGTGAAATTCTGAATTTAAATTTACCAGTTGATTGTATCGATTTAAATATGTTTATGTACGTACGTAATGTATATATGCGTAATCGGTTTACTTTTATAAAGTACGCATTGATTTCGTACTAGATCATATTAATACTATTAGAACGGATTGTTATCCGTTCTAATAGTAGGATTAATAGGAAGTAATAACAGGATAGTGATGAAAAAATTACTTTTTTTATAGATATTTACTTGTTTCGAAATAATTTCCATCGCAGAAAATTCAAGAAAGTATAGCTTGAAACTATAATTTTTTTACTCGCGTTGAAATACAAGCGGAGAGTTCTTTAGAGGCTTCAAACGGGACATTTTGGAAAAACTGTTATAAAATGTAAGAGGATGACATTTTGTGATTAATGAAAATTATATGAATGATAAAGCAAATTCATTTATATTACTTGTTAATGTACAAAACTTTATAATAGCGTCAATTGAAGCGAGTGAACTTTCGTTATACACGTGTGTTTGTATAAATATCGGAATACGAAAAGGTATTTTGTCGATACAGTGAGAGAAATCTGCAGTCAAGTCGTAACCAATCATGCAGTAGCAAATTTTATACATTTTTCCATTGTGCACCTGTAAAAACAATGTATTCAATTTGAAACAATAAAAATATGCCAAAAACTAGGAAATAGAGAATAAGCTTTGAGTACGAAAGTTATCAGAGACAATCAAACGAAGATGACCTTGACCATGAGCTGAAGCATCCAGATGATTTGACGGTGAATTTTTGTCCCTCTGCTATAAAAAAAAGAAAAAAATTACGTAATAAAATTAAATATATCTGTGATCATTTACAGCTTCACGGGAAGATAAAATAATGAATTTTCTAATGTGGATGAATTTGATCATCTTCATGCAAAAGGTTCGCAATCGACATTTGATTAAACAAAGTTGATGTTCTATTTATCTTGATATTTGAACTCGTGATGAAAGTTACCAACATTTGGCCTCTTCGAATTTTTGTATTTAAAGTTTTTTTCTTTGATCAAAAGATCTAAAGTGCTTTGCGCACTCTTATCGGTTGATTGAGAAAGCGTCAATTGAATGATACTTATATATTATTCATAACTAAATAATAAATATGCAAATATGAGAATGAGGTGGAATGTTTCCTACCTGATGGAGAAAACAAGTTATTTCGGATTTTCTTCGCTCTATCTCTTAACATAATCTCAATCAAGACTAATACACTTTTGATAAGAGTACTCTAATGCAGTGATACTATTTATGTAGTCCGATTTGTCAAATCTCTCAAAATACTCATTTACAGCATCGATTACTTCCTCGTTGCTCTCAAATTTTACCTCCATGCCAATTTATTAGATTAAGAAACAGACGATAGTTACTGGGGGCTAAATCTGGTGAATATGGTAGATGGAGAACTAATTTGAACCCTAATTCGTTGATTCTATTCTATTTTATTTAATTCTACCCATCACAACTATCGACGTGTGGATAGATGCGATATCGTGGATGGAACAACATTTTTTCCTTGGCCAAGTGAGGTCGTTTATTTTTCACTTCATCCTTAAAACATTGCAATAACTCTACGTAGTTTCGATCATTGTCGGTGTCACCTGGTCTAATCCTATCACCATTTTGTAAATTTTTTCAATTATTTCGGGAGTTGTAACCTCAACGGGGCGTCCTGAACAAGATGCATTAGCAGTACTCATACGACCTTACTTCAATTCAGAAGTTCGCTGATTAACCGTTGACTACGATGGAGCGGAGTTTTTCAATGTAGAATTTAGTTCTTTTGTAATTTGAAGTGGCGTTTGTCCTTTACAATAGAAATATTTCATAATCGCATGCTTCTCTGCATTTTCACGTAAGCAACAGAGACTCGAGAATGTATATTTACCAAGTAATCGTTCTGAAAAATTATGCACCGGTTAGTGAGATGTTCTTATATGTTTATTATATTATCATACATTATATAATTAAGATTATACCATAGAATACAAACCAGAAACTAGTTCTACCAGCTCCATCTCTAGTTAAGGCTGAAAACTTTTCACCCTACCCTCCTATATAAAAATTATTTTTCGACTTTAAGCCTAAATTTATACCCATAAATAATATATGTCTAGTAAATAGATATGTAACAGATGCAATTGTAGTCATGGAAAGATACACAGAAATACAGTGCTTGCTTTCAACTTTACTGAGATTCATAAAAAATGGTAAACGTATTAGGATTTTCTTTTTTTTTTAGGTATTCGTCTTCTATTTTTATTTTAAAAACTTTATTCCACCAACTTTCAAGATATAATCCATTCTCGTTGAAAGGCGTAATTTCTCGGATACTTTACTTAATTACGAAAGTGTAAAAATTTTAAATGCGCGCATTATGTTCTCAAATTGGATTGCGAGGCGTAATTTAATTTTTCGACGTTGATGCTACCACGCAACTTATTTTCTAAATTTTCATCGTTAAAAAAAACGCCTGGTACATTGAATATTATGCGGAGGAACCTCCCAAAGTTAATTTTATCGAGAATCACGAATTCTCAAGGGTGAACTTTTATTAATTTTCTAAAAGGGAGCGTTAGTGCGAAGTTTAAACTGTGTTAGAGAACCTTTAACTACATCTTTTGTCTTTTGAGAATAATTTTAAAATCAGTATTTATTCCAGTCCGATAAAGTAAAATAGATTATTAGAAAATTGAAATATACAAATCTCTCCTTTAAATTTAATTTAATAGCATTACGTAGAAGAACACTGAGAAACCATCAAAATTTGAGAATTTATAAATTTTTGATCGTATTATATTATTTATGATATATAATTTTTCTTCATTCAACGGATTCAAATTATATGATTTTTCGCATCTTTTAATTACTTTAATATCTGTATCGAACTTAAAGTTACGAGTATCCGCATGACATGAAAAATGTTCAATATAATTGATTGATTTCAAAATATAGTGGCAATATGCCAATGTGATGCTGATGATTATATGATCGTAACAACTAATCATAACAATAATTAACAATATGTAATAATAGCGCAAATTATAACTAAACGGTTTTATAATCTTCATGTTCTGAATAACATTCTAACATTTCAACAAAAAGAAACCAATAAAGCGAGAAATACGCAAAATTTATAGTTGTAAAATTAATTTTTCAAATTTGTATCTCTCGTATTGAGTTTTCAAATTTATGTTTCGGTATATAAAAAACGAGATCGATAAGTAATTTCTTTTGAAAAATAGTTAGCACTTTATCACGACAAACGGATTTTTAGAGTAACCGTATATGAAAAAAATCTATATTCTTCGATGTACGCAGAAGTTCGCAGTCGCTGTGTATAAAAGAAAAAGCTCGTCGATATCGACAAATAATTCTGCCTGACATATTAGAATGACTAGATATATATATTTAGGAAGAATTAGAATGCAACCACCCTCCATAATGAAATATCCCATTTCCCTCTCAATCTACACTCCCGCGAAATTTCGTCAAAACTATATTATCCGTCGACTCCGAACACGATCGTATATAATGCGCGCATCGCGGCGCGCCTTCGAAAACCATTCTCGAGCCCCCTCTGCCCCTCCCGCCTCACTCGATATTTAAGTGCAGTCCGGGATAACAATTCTCAGCCGGGGAGAGAGAAGACGTTAACGGCATTATTCAGTATCGGCGATGTATATAAACCGGGGCTGCCTGGGTGGCGGAGGCCGGGGCGGGAGAGGTAAGAAAAAAGTCATAAAACGCTGCGCCCGCTGCGGAGGTGAGAAAGTTTAGAGCGCGAAAAAGTGCGCGCATAAAATGGCAACTCCTCTCGCGCGCGCGAGACGTTGCGCGGGTATAATAGAAGAAGGAGGAGGGTCAAGAGAGAGAGAGAGAGAGAGAGAGAGAGAGAGAGAGAGAAATAAAGCTTTCGAAAGGGGGTGAACGGCGCGAAGGGCTGTGTGTGAATGAGGGGGGGTGGAGGAGGAATTCGAAGGCTCGAATTCGTCGATGCGCGAGTGAAAAATAGCGAAAACGCGATTCGGTGATTCTGATACGCGGCGCGTAAAATAATCGACGGTATTACTGGGGGCACTATACAGTTCGTAAATTTTCCTTTCCTCTCGCCTCCTCCATTTTGTGCCCCGCTTTACCACTTGTTTTATCTTTTTATCACTCTTATCACGCTTAGAATGTTTTGGTGGCTTCCTTTTGGCTTCGTAATTGTATTTTCCCTTCGACTTTATCTTATGTTTTCTTTGCATTTTGTCGCTCCTATATATGTGTGTAACAACAGAATTAATTTTTAGAACTGGGAACGTAAGCATTTCCATAATTTTGAGAACTTATATATATATATATATATATATATATATATATATATATATATATAAATTATCATCTTGATATATATATTTAAAAAAAAGTGAGAGGTAACTTTTTAAGTCTAATTGTTATTTGAGTATACTAAAACGGGTATAAAGTAATATAAAATTCGTTATAACTTTCTTATCAATGAACATTTTCAGACCAAATGTTGATAGCCTTCAAAATAATTTCCATTGGCTGTAGTAGATTTATTGGAACGTATTTGTGAATTGTTTCTTCCATTGTTGAAAACAATCTGCTAAGTTTTTCAAACCCTTCAGAGACTATTGTTTCACATCCGTTATAGTTCCAAAACGTTCTTTAAATCTCGAAGCAAGATCAACAGAATAGGGTAGCCTAACAACCAATAACATGTCCTCTTCTTTAATTATTATTTTGCATATAACGCAAAGCTTCGACAGAGTCGATTTTTGTGTTGTCATGCTTGAAAAACTATTATCTGGCTTAGATGAACAAATCACATATTCACAACAATAACTTTTCAATCGAAGAAACAAATGAGCATTATCTTCATTTTGTATTTCTGTTGATTGCTGTTGCGAACTGGTTTCATTTTAATTTAATAGTATTATAGCTCATCACCAGTTGTTACCACAGATAAAATCTACTGTCTCTTTTAACGATTTTTACAGATCCGGAGACGCCTCCAGCCGACTCTTATTTGGAGTTCTTCTTATTCGTAAATCTTCGCATCAAATCCTCTGATTTGAAATGGAACATATCTTACAATGCTAATCAATGCTCCGTCATTTCGATACGACTGATACAAGAGCATTCATTTCTTACAACACTATCACCGGTTCTTCAATTTGAGAGACTATATATTTTATAGACTAACTGTCTATTTTTAAAATACGTAAGCTAGTCGTGGATACTTATTTTCCTCCAAGCATCATTCCCATAAGCTGTTTTGAGCAGCGCAAGAGTTTCCGCGCGTGTTCTCTCAAGAGAAAACAGCATTTCACAGACGTGACTCGCTGACAACAGTCAGACATTTATTTCACGTTTGCACTGAAACGATAAATGTTTTTTTATTAAAAAAAAAATCCCATCTATCAGACTTTGCACGTGGTCTTAGTAAGCCCCCGCTTAGAACCTTCACTAGACAAGTCAATTGAACGACCTCTATCCCACCAGGCAATTCTCATATTTCCACTTTTGTGTATTTCTTATTATGTATCACTCATTATTCTGAAAATTTATTGTAAAATAGTAAATTACATATTATAAATGGTACATATATAGGCCACGATATATGCTTTGTATGTTTAAAAAGTGCATCAAGACAATACTTCTTATTAAATATTCCAATTTGGTATTACTCATTAATATCCTGAACAGTTTGGTAACTTTCTTTACTTGATTTTCACGTAATAGAGCCGTTTTTCTTTTCAACCATCGTAGTACTCCAAAAATAGTATTTGAACTTGAATTTTAAGTTTCTAGAGTAGAAGTTACAAATAAATCAAATAAAATCATATAAAAATATCTAAAAGCAAGAAAGTTATCGACTGTAATTTCAAAACATTTCTTCTAAAAAACATTTTATCAGTTTTATTAGAGCAATTCAAAACAACAATATGGTTTTTCAATAATTTTTTTAAGATCCTTTATAAATTATTTTTGTTAATGAGTTTAATGCTAATGAGTTAGTAATTAATTTCCTGCTGATCGCAAAAATTATTTTGAATTTGTCTCCCTGTATTTATCCAAATTGTGCCTGTTATACAGAGTCAGAAATCTAAAACATAACAAGCTGATGACTGCACCTTCTTTTAGAGACTAAATTAAGAATCATTGAGTGTTTTATTCAAGCACGCGAAGAATTTGTTGAATTTTTACAAATGTCAAAGTAAAATCAAAATTGCCAATCGTGAGACGCGCGGATTTGGGATTTATAAGTTTGAGCTGTAGTTGTTACGAAATTATATTTTAGGAGGTATATCATAAGCAACTAAAAATTTGATAGGAGACCTATGTTGTCATTTTTATACGAAATATGGATTCACATTTTATAATATTATATATATATATATATATGATAAAGTCATTTAGGAAGCATAAAGCTAGTAAAAAAATCTAGTTGAACTTGTTCCCGTAATTGAATCATGTAAGTGTATTCATCGCAGGAAAGTTTCACCCTGGCCACGAAAACAAAAAGTACTCGATAAAGCATACAGGGGAAGGTGAGAAATTTCCGTATCGCATATATTAATCTTCTTTTCAGAAACATTTATATACATTAAAAAACGGCGCATAAACTCGCCAGAGAGGTATACCCTCAAAATATTTTCTACATATGCATTTTATCGGCTCGCATATGATACGATGCACGCGAATAAAAACACTCGCTCTCCTCTCTCTCTCTCTCTCTCTCTTTCTCTTCTCATCTTCCTCAACTCTTTCCACAATCCCTCGCTCTTAGCGACGCCCTCTGCCACTCTACTGCTTTCTCTCTCTCTCCCTCTCTCTCTCTCTTTACTCGGCATCAGCATTCAGCTGGTAAGTTCGACCGTGCGTCGCAGGGGCCGAAAAAAGAAGTTGGAAATCATCGAGTTGATCTCTTTTCTCTGGCGGGTTGTTAGGGCGCGCGAGCGCGCTCTTGCGCCCGGCAAGGGGGGGGGGAGAAAAAACGCCCGACTTTTTTTAGTCTAATTTTAGATTTTAAATGAACCGCTCTCAAGATCTATATACCCTTCTGCCTCGAGTATATCTTGGAAGTTCTCTTCCCTTTCCCCTTCTCCCGTTTTCACTTTTTATCCCATTTAAGAACTCGAAGCTCGCATATACATTTTCTCTTCTGCCTTTTTTTTTCATAAGATTTGCTATTTACTTATTTATTTATTTATTTTTTGTATAGAGACTATCCGTGCGACCGAATCGCGAATGTTCGAAATGTTCGAGAAATGCTCCCAATTGACTGTCAGCGAAAATGCTTTATTGTTCAAATATCTTTGATCATTATGAAATGTTGAGAAGATTGGATTAATATAGTACTAACGAAATAAAATTTATGGCTGTCGATGATTTTTAAATATATTATTATTAATATATAGTATTTCATAACTAAATACGCAAAAAGTTTTTATAAAAATATATAAAAATAAATATTAATTACTTTAAATAATCTGCAGAATAATTCAATTAATGAAAATGTCGACGGGCGTATTGTTCCAATTTTAAATTTTAAAGTAAAATAATTAAATAACTTGTTTAAAATTCATTGAGGCCGGGTGGCAAGTATAAATTGTGTATGAATAAATTGATCAATGACCAAATTATTTTGCCAACACAGATACACACATGGACGCATGTACAAGCGCACGATCAATCTTTTATCAAAAATTACCGATTTTTCTAGATTTTATGGACGTACAGATTTGCGATTTTCATTTTAAAATTAATAAAACTATATATAGATATAATATTCATATAACTATATAAAAATTTGAATATTATTCATTGTACCTTCACGGATATAATCAATTCGTGCCTGATGGAAACACGACCATATCAAATCAAGAAGTCGTCGGGTTGTTCCAAAAAAATAAGTCCATTAGTTTATCATTAATTCGATCGAAAGAGGAAAATCAGCGATCCCGGAAAAGTTTCCGAATTCATTATTCACGATTGTCCCGACGCCCGATAAAAACTGCGAATAGTTCTCGGCTTCTTGGCTGAGGGAGCGGCGATCAAACGGAGAAACCGGAACGGACGACGAGGATGAGGCCGGCCGTCGCGCGACTCTCGCGAATCCTATACAGCGCTCAATAAAGGGCCTTGCCGGGTTGTTTTACGATCCACTGCGCGCACACGGGGCTCTTTGTTTCTTGCTATTCTTTTCTTATTTTTTTTTTTTTTTTTTGTTTTGTGGTCGTCAGAAACGAGTGGGGGGGGGGTGAGAGGTAGGGGGTCGCCCGCTTTTCCCTCGTCGTTTCAATCGGCTCTTATCGCCTTCCCGGGGCTTGTAAAAACACGAGCTTTTTACGCGATGACGTATCGGATGAGAATTAAGCGCTTCGACCGCGCTTTTTATCACGAATGTATTGCGGACGGGAAACGAACGGATCGGTGCTAGTGTAGCCTTATTCGCAGCTTTTACGAATGCACGTTGGTAGTGGAGTGTTAGGGATGTATGTGTGTGCGCGCGAGCGCGTGTTTTTTTACCGGAGCTATCGAATTAGGAATGCACTGCCGCTGCAATTACAGGAATTTGTCATTTCATTGTGACTAATCGAATGATGCGATATTTTCGCCGCAGGGTACGCTGTTTAACAATAAAACAACCATTGGTAAAGATAATGCCTACGGCGTGTACGAGGGCGCTGCTACGTCAGAAAAAAAAATTGCAACCGCACGTGTGCAGATAATACAGTATTCCAATATAGAGAACTGATCGAGATTTTAATTAAAAAATAGGTGTTTATATTTAAAATATTTATTAAAAAATTTCACTTTATTGCATGATTCTATAGCATATTAAAAACAAAAAAAAAAGAATAAATGCTTGATGTAATATATATTACATTTGCATTATACTTTATATTTTCATTAAACAAATAACACAAATTTTAAAAAATTTGATAAAATAATGTTTTTAATTGATTTACGACTCTGAATAATTGGAACACATGGATTTTGATTGGCAACATAACTATCATATCAGACGCAATAATGACTGTCTTCTTATCGCATCTGATTTTTACTAATTTGATGCACTCTTTGCGATTGTTCGCCCTTTCAATATCATAAAATAAATTTAATATTCAAATTTTAGCAACTTCAGCTTTAGGAATATAATTAAAATTCTAATTAGTATTAAGATGATTCGCGCGCGGCTCTCGAGTCATAGAGATGCTATAAGAATAAATATTCTTGGTTTATTAATATATACTATAATAATATATAACAATTAATATTATAATCCTGTGAAATGATTTCCAATTCCGTTTCATTCTTTGAAATCCGGTAGATATTATTTTTATTTTTCGGAACTGTCAGATTTAACTTTGAATCATGAAAGTACTTCAATTTCCAAAACATGAATAATTAATTTTATTTTCTTTACGCAATCGGGCTGGTCTATTATATTATAAAAAGTATCGATCAATAGTTCAAAAATTATACTATTAATACTTTGTCTCCTCTTCTGAATCTTCAGTTTCTATATTAAACAGTGAACAAATATTTTTAAAAAAGCAAGAACTGTCGCATCTCTAGATATATCAACCGTGTAATAGGTTCTATTTTACAAATGCTTTTCCACGAAAATTCGACCGTCAACATAGATTGATGTTTTTCTTCTTTCAAATCTATTGTTTGATTTTATAAAAAATTTCAAAATCAATACTTATAATTTTCCAGCAATTCGAGTTGTGCACGAAGCGCTTTAACAGTTCTATAAAAAGTCAAGTTCTTTACAACAGTCTTTCCTCGTGAAACACTTTTGTTGATGTGAAAAGATCTCTTCTTTTTTTATAGTCTTAGTAACTACTATAATACTTCCTATGCGTTACTTTAATGTATTTCGGTAATTTTAAGTTTTTTTTTAGCAAGGTTTTTAACGAACTCCAAATTTGTACTGAGCTCTAAACACTGCTTTCGTATAGTTCTTGTACGCCCATGGTTGACATTTTTTTTAGTTCTACTCCCCGCCGCCAGTATCGCATATTATATTTAATCTGGAAATTCGAATTATTAGAAGCACGTTAAAAACTCGTATTATTACAAGCACGTTCCATACATGGGTTCAAATAGTAAAAAACCGAGCGAGATTGAGCACCTTAGTGTGGCTCGAAATAGCATTTTTAGTTTTCACAATCGGTACATCTGAAGGAAGATGATGGGAGCATCATAGTGTTCATATTTGTAAAGAGATAATTGAACGAAGGAAATGTAAAATATGAAAGAAATTTTAGTTCTACCCGAACGGAAAAAGCTAAAAATGATAAAATGCTTTGCGAACAGCAAAAGTTACTGAAAATTGTGAAAAAGAGAAATAATGACACAAACGGGCTAAGAGAACGTCCGCTACTTCATCGTAGAGTAATATTTAGTCAAATAAATTATTTAGCGAATTAAAATTTATTGTTCTTCGACATTGTGCATATGTACTTAGATTAATTTAATCCTATGATAACCTTGAGCAATGACAATTCTATTCGATAAAGCATATTAAACTTGTTTAACTAGAAACTTAATTAATATTTCACGGAAAGTAATACAACGAGGCAAAAGTTACAACTAAATTCAGAAACTAAACAATCAATTAGTACTGTATATAAAGCTAATATTTAACGTAGCAAAAGAAAAACATCGCCGATTTGATTTTCATCTTATTTCTCAAATTTAAAACAATATCTACATTATCCCAAGATCATGACCAAAATATTTTGACAAGGCACGATTCTCGCTATTGTCTTGAATTTCGAGACAAGTTTAGAAGAAAACGCCAATATAAATCGTGAGTATTGTTGAATACCTTGGCTAAATCTAATTCTCATTCAAATGGAAAAATTTCCTATCTATTAAATACAACGCGCCATGAATTCTCTTATTTTTCCGATATCGAATTTTTCGATTCTGCCAAAATTCAACCTGTCAATTTAAATCTCGTCATAGGCTGACGGTCCAATTCGGATTTATAACGAAAGACATACAGATATAGATGTATATACACGCGCAAATATCAAGTCCCGCCGCGTTGACGCGGGATTAAATCACGATCAATTTACCGACGTGGCCATTATTATATTTCGAGCGCGGCGCGCGCGGCCAACGCGACGCCCCGGACAAATTCGTTATTTTTATTCGCGGGGGACTTTTTCAAAAATTCATCGCCGACGCGAGAAAGCACCTTTAAAACTGCGCTGCCGGATTTTGATTACAGGTCCGAAAAAGGGCCAATAAACGCGGCCCTCCGGCCTCGGCTTTCAAGGTACAAAGCGCGCGCGTTAGGCGCTTCTTTTTGCGCCGTCGTCCTCGAAAAAGCATTAAGCTTTCGGTAAAAACTGTTTTAGAAAACTGAACAGGGGGCGTGGGTGATGTTGGAAATTTCGAGCACAAGCTCGTTTAAAAATTGAAAAGGATTTTACAAAATTACTATTGTGGTTTCAAAAACGAAAATATTCGAGTTCGTTTGAAAATACGGCGATTGGTTCATATAAAATATGTATTAAAATAAAATTAGATTTATAAACTTCTTGAATTAAATTTTGATTCTTTACAAAGTATAATTAAAATTTTCTATTAGCGTTTCTTTAACTCAATTGTGAGTTAGCGAATAAATGCAACATTTTACATTATATATGTACTCCTTATACACAGGCCCGGATTAAGGGGAGGACTAGGGGGGGTCTATATCCCTGGGCCTTCTCTTCGAGCAGGTTTTCCGAGTGGAGAAATTTACAAATGGACATTATTTGCCGAAACAATATGTCTCTTTTATATTACATAGTTTTCTTGGGACAACTTTATATTACTATCCATTTTCAGCGTTGCATTTTATTCAATAAAACACGAATAGTAGTAAAAAATATATTTCATTTGGAATGTTCATCTAAAAACAGCTGGAATGAAATATACAATAGTACATCAGATACCGCCACACGTAAGCAGGCACATAGAGACGCGCGCGACATCTCGTCGCAACAAATCGAACAAAATGCGAGCCTTTTGCTGTTGATTGTTCCTGGCCGTTCCTGGCCCAAATATCATTACTCTTATCAAGTATCATAGGAGACTTTATTTTTGACCAGCGAAACAATAATTACACTCTTGTAGAGAAATATGGAAATTTTTATCAAACATTATAAAACAAGGCTTTTTATTATTATAAACTGTTATAAATGCTTGACAATGTTTTTAACGATCCCCTGTATCGTGAAAGTCCAAAAAGATGAAAATTGGCCAATCAATCATAAATATATATATATATATATATATGCTTGTAGACTTTCTTGTTTTTACCATGAACTTACTACGGATCCTTATAATTATATCGATATAGCAACTATACTCCAATGACTTTTTCAAATTGTGAATAAATATAATGACAATTGTGATATTACGAAATAATAACGCCTTAGTTCATTCTCATAGTTAGTATTTTCTTTGTATCTCTTATTAAGTAATTTTAAAGTAATACGCCCATTAAGGGGTTGTCGATGTAAAATCTGACCGTTATGATGCCACCTAACATGAGAGATGTTTTCACGGAGATTGTTCATGTAAATGACTGTTGATCATGACAATAGGCTCCTTAAATAACTCTTCATCACCATTAAAGTAAATAAATTATTATATTATGAAAAATCACCGTCAAAACTATTATCTTATTACACGGCCACACTTTACACCGACATCCCCTTGGGCTCGATGATTTAAAAAGAAAAAAACATTTGTATTCATTTTTAGTGATATTTAGTACATATTACGAGATTCTTTTTTGAAATATAAAAGATGCACTGAATAATGTATCCCACATATATATTACAATAACAAATTTATTACATGATGTATACATATAAATATATGTAATTATGAAATATAGTAATTATGAAATAACTACATTAATACAATTTCTTATAGACGTTAAATTTTCTTCGTCATGAGAGGAAAATCCAACAATCTACATGAATTACAAACTAAATTCTGTAACTGTATAGACACTGTTTTATTTTTTTTTTTTAACAATTACATCCAAAATCGCTCGGAGCTTAAATCTCGCCGAGCTTAATCTTTTTATGTTCAACGCATTGGCACACATTGGCCAAGGGACGATAGAGGGAGAGGGGGTGGACAAGCGAAACGTTGCTCAACGACCGAGGTTGCCTATAAGTGATTTGTGTTACTGGCGCAGTGGCGTAATCGCCAGATTACGCCCCATGCGCAATAACAGGGGCGAATGTAAGGCTCTTGAATATATATATATATATATATATATATATATATATATATATATATGTATAATACGCGTGCGTGCAACATGAACCCGGATTTTCGATAGTATAATATATAGATACACACACACACACACACACACACACACACACACACACACACACATCGATGCGATGCGTTTATTGAATTATTAATAAAGGATTAGACACACGTGATCATCATCAAAGATATTACGGTCGGGAGATTTAGAATTTTCATATGGTTGAAGAATGCTAATGTGAAGTGTATCCCAAATCCAGTAATTCTCACGCACGTATTAATTAGATTTTATACCTATAGATATGGATAAGCATATAAATATAAACGTTGCAAATTGCCAGAGGAAGTTAATAGTAGTAAGGAGAAAGAAAACTAGACGCAGTATGGGTAAATTAATTTTGGGGATTAAGTTCTGTGGTTTGCAGTCGGCTCTAATGAAGTTTCCATTTGCGTTACCGACGCGTGGATTCGACGCGTGGAAAATGTGAAAAATTTTCCGTAAAATTTTTTGTTATTTTTTTTTTAGAAAAAGATGATAATTTTTATTAAAAATTACACCGAAATCAAATATTTTCAACGAAGTATTTAGCGCACAAAGTACGTTAAAATTTTTTGTTTTTTATTATTGTGTGGATTAATTAATTGTGAATTAAATAATTATGAAAAATATTGATTTAATGGAAAAGATAAAAAAACAAGATACAGTTTCAGAATACGGTTAATTGAAAGTAAATGATTTAGATTTCAGGTCGTAATTAAAATGATCATTGAGAATAATTAATATTTCATTAGTACGTACACATAAATATATATATATATATATATATATATATATATATATATATATATATCTATATCAATCGATTTGCAACATTCCTGCATTGAAAGCTTATTATAACAAATATACGGCCCATAACTTACGGCCAAAGTAACCCATTCTTACACTGAAAAAAATATTTTCCAATATCAAGTAAATATTTACTTGTTTTGTATCAAGTAAATCATTTTCTTAAATTAAGAAAATATTCACTAGATTTAAGAGTACGTGGTTTGATTCAGGTGAATTTTTCTTGCATAAAGTGCATACTTCCTTGATTTAAGAAGATGCTTTCTCAATTTAAGAAAATAATTTACTTGGTACAAAACAAGAACATATTTACTTGATAACGGATATTTTTTTCTCAGTGCATATGTACATACACGCTGACACACAGACGCGCATATATGTATATATATATGTAATATGCACAATCGCACCACCAAAAGCTACCGTATAACTGTAACAATGAGAGGAGAAAAATAGGGCGAAAAAGGCATGTATAGGGATCGTATTATATATATAGTCGCCGCTTCAAATCTAAAGAGCAAGCGTCCGCGGGCGCACAATAGAGCACCGAGAAGAACACGGAGAATGAAAAGAGATTTCCCGGCACTTAATGCTGCGTTCGCAGGGATGTTATATATATATATATACGCTCGGGTTTGAACAATAAGCTGCTGCACTTCTCGGGTGGCTTTTAAAAAATGGACATGGTGTACGTGGACGTGCGTCTGTGTGCGTGTGCACGCGCTATGTGACAGAATGCGAGCTCGAGAGGTTTTTTTCGCTCGTAAAATTGTCAGATGAACGGAGAGCACGCGTTATTTTTCATTTGACCGTTGAAAATTCCTCAATGACCCTTCGCTTCATTTCACATTCGATCTGACAATGTATTATTTTAATGAAGCAAACTTGTATAATGAAGCGGCGACAATTAAATGCTCCCGAAGAGCTTACTTATAGGGAGCTTCAACAAAATGAAAAGAGTAAAGCGCGCGCTTTATCGTCCTCAAATTGATTTAAGAGCCATTAGAAGACATTATGAAATCGCGTCCGCGTAAAATATTCCATATATTTCAGAATCCCGTATAATACTGACGACCATTTATGCGAGACTCGATTTGCCTTATTTATACAGCCTCGCGTACATATACTCGCGCTCCGAATAAACATTTCAATTTGTTTCGCAACCAAACGTACATTTTCCCTCTACCGTGTCCGCGTGTGAGTTTTATTTTTTTTCCCCCCTACTTTCTTGAAGTTTTTATTTTTCGAATATACATTTTGCAAAACTGTCCCGTTGAAAATTCCGAGCTAAAACTCTATATCCGTTCCTCCCTTTTAATTCGAAAAAAGCAGCACTCGCGAGTAATGGATATTCGCGACGAGCAGAAGCCGAGCCAAAAGAAAAAAGAAAAACAAGTATGCAAAGTTTTTACGTTATCTATGCAGTTGATGAAAGAATGAAGAGACAGAGAAAGAGAAAGAGAGAGAGAGAGAGGGGGAGAGAGAGCGAGGGAGACAAGAACGCATTTTGAATACAAATATATATATATATATATATATATATATATATATATATATATTACAACGCGTTTTCAGATCAATAAACATTTCCATCCATTGTAGATCCATGGGCTCGGCTCGAATAAAAGCGTGCTCCTCTCCACTTCGTACATGTTTAGGCGCGTCGAAACGAAATTCTACGGCATGCGATTGAAAATCATGCGTTAGATGTCCACCTTAATTTTGCTGCTCTATTTCGATCGATTATGCCGATTAATTTTCTACAATTTAATACTCCATCATCATTTTTTTTTTTTTAGACTTTCATTCGCTGTACTGAATTTTAAAACGCGACCTCGACAACTATCTAGGAAAAAAATGATTCTAGGATATTTTAACTAACTCGATATCTCGTGTTCGTTTATCTTTATAGAATGGCTTTAATACATACTTTCAAGATTTTAAATTAATCTTTGTTTTAATCTCTTGTGTATAAAGTATATTTTGATGACTGAGAAATAAATTAAACAACGAAATGTTAACCCAGACTTTTTGTTACGTCATATGTATATCGGGCTTAAAAGCATTTTTAACTGATTGTAATTTAGTTTTTAACAAGGTTCAAGCTGAAATTATAATTCTCTTACGGTGTATTGCTGAAATTTTTCATCATCATTTTGATTTTTTCATTTCCATCTTTTATTCGGATTTCGAGATAAATTTTTTTTAACGATACTAATGCAGCTGCCACTTCAAAAAAAAAATACAGTTGGACCTATACGAGCAAAGTAGTGGACTTCGGTTGGCAGAATTTCTAAAAATTCGAAAAATTCTATATTCTTCTGATACGTATTTAACAATATCTAACGATTCTCCGAACTTCATAGAAATGAAAATAAATATTTATGAAAAAACGTCGCACTTCAATATCTGCAAATTCTTGTCTTTAGATATTGTGTAAATTAACGAAAATTTTAAAAAATTTTATGCACTCTAGCTTAATAAGCCTGAAATTACAACTAGAAGTGTGACTCGTATTCATACTCATATTAAATAAACTTACAGACCCACATTGCTAATCTTGAAGTTAAAGTGAACTATATTAAAAAATCACATTCGCATTGCTCTCTCATTTCTCTCTCTCTCTCTCTCTCTCTCTCTCTCTCTCTCTCCTTCTTTGAGAAATGATCGGTGATCTGTCAGGCCGATAATCATAAAGGAACTATGCCAGCGTATTGAGATTGAAAGAAAAACAAAGGAAAAATTAAAAGTTGCCTAAATAGCAATTTTTGAAGGACCTTATGGCTTTTATATGATCACCTATCGAGCAGGAGACGTTTTTTTTAAAAAAGCACGGCCTTTCCTTTTTCTTCTTGGTATCGTGTGTTCCTGTACAGTGTGGCAGGATCGAAACACTATATACATTTTTATGATGAGTTGCTCATATATATGTATATATATCTTCTTATTTGCCAGCGCGCGACGCAGGATTAACGACCCTTGTACGCAAATTTTTTTTTGTTACCCTTACACCTGCTCAATGTACCTTTTTGTTTACGACTATACTTGGCTACATGTGGATCAGTGTGATTCATATTCTTTGTTTTTTTTTTCAAGCATCTTTACGATCCTGTAAATATCATTTAAATTTTTTTCCCGGACTCTCTATATTTCAAACAGCGAATTTCGTTCCTTCGTGTCAATTCAACCATTTACAGGGTACAAAAGAAGAGTAGGCCCAAAGCATAATGGGAATTTGGTTATAACATTGTTAAACCAAATTGTTATCACCTTCAAAGCTATTTCCATTGAGTCAATAGTTTTTAAATAATTCAGTTAATATTATATGCTTCAAAAACATTTTTCTATTGTTCATATTTTTTTGTACCTAGAAAATACAAAATCTACAGAGGCTTAGGTTAAGTAAAGAGGTGAATGGAGGGGAGGAATTCGTGACATGCACTGTTTCGCACGCAGAGATGCTTTGGCAGATATAACTTGATTTGGTGGAAAAATTAGCCCAAACAATCTGATCTTGTTTTTCGGATGCAAAATATCAAACCTCAATCTCCTAAAAATCTTCGAGTAGAAACACTGGTTGATACCAGAATCGAAGAAACCAATGAGTATTGTCTTGACGGTTGAATTAAATTGGCATATTTTTGGATCGGGAATAGAGACGTCGCTTTTTTCGTCGCTTTGTTCTTGAGTCGCGTATTCATAGCACGATTCGTTCCCAGTTGTGGCTTTAGAACAAAATCTCTTTCAACTCAATTAGTAGCTCAAATGGCGCATGAACTTAACGTAATCTGCGGTCGATAAACAAGGCAACATTTTTGGTAAAACTTTTTTATGGCTAAATTGTATAGCATTCTCTAAATTGGACTCCATGATATTTCAGATAACTCGCGAAGACAATCAATACGTTACAAGTCCTCATTTATCAGAGCATTGACTTTTTCCAATGTTGTCATTCGTTCTAGAAGTTGAGAAAAGTCCAGAACGTAGTTGGTCTTCATTCGTCATTTGTTCCATCTTGATTGACGAAAAATAGTCATAGTACGTGTTTTACTTACATCAATCCTGATTCATTAAGAATCAAAAGTATTTCCCCGTGTGTTTATCCTAAAAATTGCCAGTTAATGATTTCACGTTTACACTGAAACGATAAAAATCGTTCTACTAAATGAAAAATGCGAATTATCAATGACTACTACTAAACTGACTCATACTAATTCGCTGGCTAAAGTAGTGGATTCCTACTCTGCTGTTCGCTCACGATTCAGCTCCTATACTACTATACATTTGTAATTAATTCCTTATGGACTTTCCAACGGATTTTTGTTGTTTCGCGATAGATTTACCTAGAAACAAAAGAAACATTCTACAATATTCTTATTTGCCTTAGTTTTAACGTAGCATTATTGGACAATTGACTAGCTAAAAATGTAGGCAAAAAAAAGGTACGTGATTCCAACTGATTCGTACCGATTCAAACAGTAAGTTTGGTCTTTGTAAAACATCAAATAGCCCCACCGTTGTACAGCGAATACAACACTATTGAACACTACTGAATTGGTAGTAAATATGATAATTGTTTAATGAATTTAATATTAGTTACATACAAACAAAATACACCAGCATATCGAATATAATTCTTTTCACGTAATTATCTATTGCATACAGCTGTATATTGAGAATCTTTCAGTAAGATATAATGATTCATTATTGAAACTTGCTTGTCTATCATTTACCCTAAATAGCCGACTGAAAATTTATATGATTTTCGCTCATCAACCAATCAGCTTATTGCTAAAACTAGTGATCAATTTGTGAAGAATTTTGAATATTTAATTCAGCTATTTCTATTACTTATGGACAATTGGAATTAAACTTTTTATTCAATTAAATTTCACGATATCAATAAAGTAGATGTGACACACTGAACATGCCTACACTACGAAAATCCGTATCAAGGTTTATTATTCTTATTTGTTCTTATAAATTTTCCTAAGTAACTGCAACTAAGTTATATTACGCATCATTTACAATAATTTTTGTATTTTCACTTATGAAAATTGCAATATTAATTTTGATCATGCACTAATGGTGTCTGCTAGTTCCATATGAAATTGCATATTTATCTTGATAGAGTATCCTAATATAATATTATGCTAAATTCAACTGACGATCAATGTATATTTGTTTTGTTCTTAATCGAATCTGAAAATGTTAAACTACTCTGCTATAATTTTTTAATATGATGTAATGCGTGTTGACAAGACAGGCAGGAAGTGAACACAAATTGTTTAGAAACTTGGAGATAAGCGTAGTGTACATATTTTACAATCTCTTCTATTTTTCATTAACCTGCTGACTCAATTGCAGTTTTACCGTGTAAAAAACCATGTGCGTCTCACTTAATTCGGATATATATTTGATGGGAACTAATTTTTAAACTAGAATTCATAGAAATTCATTGAATTCGATTCAACTTTAAAGCAAGGTTATTTTTTAATATATATATATATATATATATATATATATATATATTTATATATATTTGAATTTATAATTACGAGAAATTAGATGCACTTTAATTAGTTTTCCACACAAACTTTCCTTTATTTTACAACTTTTATTCCCTCTATGATTATGCCAGCCATTGTTACATTACCACAAGTCACCAACATTCCACGAGGCCATTTAAACGTTCAGTCGCTTTCGCTGCTAACAGAAGCATAAAATTTAAGAGGCTCAAAGTTCTCGGATCAAAATACCGCCCGCGCATTTTCCGCGCAAAAAAATAATGCCTCGAATGCTCGGTAGGGATGATAACAGTGGCCAGTAAGCGCGGAGAAAACTCTTGCAAATATATAGGAACGATAACATTTATATATATATATATATATATATATATATATATATATATATATATATATATATATAAAGCACCTAAAAAATCCTGAGAGTTGATTGCTTCGCGCTTCAACGTCCAATATATCTGTGCAAACATCGCGCTTTTCTCACGTATATATATATATATATATATATATATATATATATATATATATACAAGATAATATATATATATATATATATATATACAAGATATATACAAGATAATCGATATTCTCACTCCATCCCCCCCTCCCTCGCATCGCATATGTACAGCATATATGCTCAAAATTCCATACCTTCGACGCCCGCGGCGGACGCGGAGTGAAGTGCAATATTCGTTCGCGAGTGTACATCAATGTATATATATATATATATATATATATATATATACATATCGATATAAAAAAAAAACTAAAAATATTATTATTTTAATTGATCTTTTTTTTCTTCTTCTTTTCTTCCCATTCGTAGTGTCATTTTATGGGGCGAGCTACATCCATCTCTCGGTGCAGGAGGCGAAGAGCGCGACCGACATCAGTTTTCGATTTCGCACGCATCTGGCGGATGCGATGCTGCTCCTGGCCGCCGGGAGGACCGACTACTGCCTAATCAAGCTCGAGTCCGGCCGACTTAAGGTTCGTGTATATATATATAATTATATGTAGATCATAAGCGTGTGTAGATTTATGTGCATGTATACATTACGCGAATGATTACTTTCAAATTTAATGAATTACTGAAAATTCTACTGATTTAGATTTAGGCACTCATAAAAAGAGCCCCGATATCTGGATGACCGATTTTGTCCAAACTGGGAGAGGTGAAAAGTTGTAGAACCTAATGTTCTCCCTTTTCAAAAACAAGATACTTGCTTATTTACAATATTAGTGTACTTTCTTTTATTTATATATTATAGTATTGTAGTCAGAGGATTTTTTAATTGAAAATCTATAGCGCTGAATTTCTTGAAAGAATAGCAATTCAGGCAAATAAATTCTATTATTATTAATTAACCGTAGGTTAGGCAAGTGCCTCCTGAACGCAACGTGAACGCCGTTTACCGAATTTATTTTTAAAAAGTTAGGTGACCAAAGCTCCCTAGACATGACGATAGTATGCATAAATTGCATTTGGTAACCAATTTTTTAAAACGATTAGTTGAACTACGCTGATAAAATACAATGGTTTGAATTATAAGAACACGATATCAGGCAGCTGATTTATCTAGTATTAGATAAAAAAAGTTTATGTAGAGTTTAAAATTTAGTTTTCAAGTAAGCAATGTACACGACCAGATAATAAAACAGGTCGATTATTGATGTTAAATGTGATAAAAGAAACACTGGAAATAACAAACATTACACATAAGGAGAACGTATAGAAAATTAAATTTTGGTAATGTAGTATTTTTATAGGTTATATAACTACCCTTTTCTTTTTAACAATTATTTTTATTGCAGCTGAATTTCAATTGAACAATCAAGGATAATATATATGGAATTAATCAAACTGACGATGCTTCGTGCAAATACAGGGCTGCTTTTTGCATTGCAGAATTTCTGCTATTTTTCCTTAAAAAAAAAAAGAAAAATAATATTATTGTTTCTTTACCGATAAACCACGAAGTGCCCGAATTAACCATTCAATGTAAACTATAAAGTTGTCCATTTGTAGATAGGGCTTGGAATTGATGAGAAATTTTGCAAGCAGAAGGAGAAAAAAATTTGTACAGAAAAAGAAAGTCGAATAAATAATATTTTAGGAGAGCTGTTCAGATCAAAATTAACACATGACTATTTTAATACTTATCACGTTTTTGATTATATTCCGTGTGAATATAATAATTGTTATAATAATATAAAAATGATTTTAAAATGAATACAATATCTCATAAAGTGAATAAAACAGTACCAAGTTATTGAAGCTGACTCGTAACAAATTCATATCGGACCAATTTCGTTCTGTATTAAAACATCCAATAACACAGCTCGCACGATATGATTTGCTCATTTGGTAATATTTGCTTGCTTGCTGAATGTAACGATCGTTTAACCTATAACAATTGTCTGCTTATGGAAGAATCGACGCTAACCAAAAATGAATCATCGAACTATGGGAAAACGTGACGTTGTAAACAGCGCTGTTTACTTCTCCTATTGCTAATCAATCACTCGATAACGCAATTTATTAATTGGTCCAAATTTCAATAGGGCAATAACATGGAAGCGCGGCGTTTTGGAGTTCAGTCCAACGTTCTTACTGGAAATATTGTTTTTTAATTTTTTATAGAATTCGACGTTTAAAAGTTGAAATTTTGACAAAAAAAAAAAAAAAAAAAAAACAGTTTTTCTGATCCGACAATAAATTAAATTTATGCAAGAAAAGTATATTAATTTTTGAAGTAATACATTTCTGAGAATGCGAGAAAATTAGGTTTAAAACTCGGTCTAAAACTCGGTCTAAAACTATGTGAAGGCGTCATTTTCAATGTAATTGAATTGAATTCCCTCAATCTGGACCAAATCCGTCATCCGTCGGTAACCCTCCTGCCTTAGACACGGTCGTATATGGATGGTGTCAAGGGCTTATACGTAAACCTGAGGCCTATTTGGTCAGTCACAGGGGCTAACCAATAGGCGCAAAGTTGCCTTCTTTAAGCAGACTTGGCACGTACGGTATTGAGTAAAGAAATCTTACATATACCGTAAAAAAACAACGGCTTCAATCCAGTAATGTTTTTAACTAGGTGTCAAGGACACTGCCGTTCGATCGGCAACTAAATCACTGATTCTGATTGAAAGACTTTTGCACTATTTCAACCGATGCGACTATATTCACTGAGGCACTAGTGTACATTCGTCGCTTTATCCCGAAAACGTATATTTCTTTACTCGAGCGCGATTCCGCGGCATAGAAAGAAATGGGAACGACGATAAAGGCTTAAGCCCGCAGGCGGTAAAAAAAAACTCATCTCCAGCTTAAAAGGAACAGATATCATATGCAGTATTATATATATATATATATATATATATATATATATATATATATATATACACGTGTATAATAATAAATACGAGTGGCTCGAATTTCTATGCTTCACAAGGGTTTGTCGACTCGTTCTCATTTTGTTTTTTGTTGCAGATGCACAAAGAAAGAAACAAAAGCCCGATGAAATTATCCTGCTATAATCATATACTTATATTCACGTATGCATAGACGGCTCATTCTTCCGCGCCTTTCATCCCAATATCGCGCCCCGTGTTCTCGGCCGCTCGGGAAGAAATTGCCGAACGCCAGCGGGAGCGACGTACACATATTAGAATCCTCCAGACCGGAGCACTTGGCGCTTTTTTCCCTCCCGCGTCTGTGTCTGTTTCTCCTTCCTGCCCCCTCCCTTCCCCCCCCTCCTCTCTCACGCGCTTTGAAGTGCTTTTTGACGCCCTCGAAATTGCGAGAGAGCGCGCGCGCGCGCGTTTCTATACGCGCTTAATATCGCTCGTCGGAGAAAAGGGAGAGACAGAGCGAGGGAGAGAGAGAGAGAGAGAGAAAGTCCTCTTTCTCTCATCGTGCGCATTCCGTCTCTTTGCCTGTATTATATAGTTGGAGTATACAAAAAAAAAAAGGACGCTTTTGTCCCGAGATTTGCGCAACGAGTAATTAAAACGAAATTCTCGAGTTGATGAGAATTTGGCTCGTGAAAATGCAATTACGTGTACGTTTAAAAACGAATTCCTCTCGCCTCGCGTCGATTTTTTCCTTTCGAATCGCGGAGATGGCAATTCTAGTCGATCGCGCACACTCGCGCGCTCGAGCGCTCGATCGCTAATCCCTCCCGATATCGCTAAATCGCCGCGATGGGCGATTTATCCCCGAGCTGAATGGCGGACGGGCCGAGGCAACAAGGCGCGCAAAGCTTTCCACTGGGATGCCCGCTGATAGAAATTTAGGAGTGGCCCGCTAATGGTGTCCTTCGCGCGCGCCTTATATGTGTATAATATTGGAAACAGCCGGAATTAGCAGAAGTCGTTCTTGTCGCTGCTTGAAATTCTAGAAGGTTAATTTCGAAAGGTCGCCATTAAGTTGCCAGTACGCACATCTGGCAATGCTGCAGTGCATTCTCGTATGCTTCCCATATGAATGCGACGAACAGTTTTAGAGCATTTGGAACATTATCAATCATCGTTACTATATTTTAATGTAAAAGAAATTCTACTAGTGTTCGAATACATTTTTCTTTTATACCAAAAGCCAATCAACATTGCCTGTTCTTGATTAGGATCAAAAGAATTTGATGATTGTTTGGCCAGAATTGGCTAGTCAGTCTCGTTTCATTTCCATACTTACTACTGGGTAAATCATATTCTTTATTTATTATTTGCTCGATATTGTTACTAATATACCATACACTTGAAATATTAAAAAAGATATAAATTCCTAAGATATTTATCTATTATTACAGGGATTTTCAAATAGCTTCGATCATAATTACTATACTTATTCGTTAAAAGAAGCCGAGAAAAATGTCAAATTTTTCAGTTTAGCTACAGGAACCTGCGTTAAATTGAAGTAACTAGAACTTCTAAAATCTCCCATGAACCTTTCTGAAATTTTTTATACATAATTCTTTCCTTGGATATAGAAGACAATAGCTCATATTATTTATCTGTAGAACTAAAAATTAGTAAAGATAATTTAGGTATAGGGAGAATTCAACGTAAAAAAAGGAAATACTGGCGATAAAACGAATACGCATATATGTTACAAAATGAGTGTCTTTTATATCCATATAAAAGGATATAAAAGACGAAGACAAGATAACATATGTTGCGTATGAATGTTTTAAGCCCATCAATAAATATGTCGAATTCGAGATTATACTTTTCTGATTTGACGCCAGGAGGCTTTCTTAAATTTTTCTACCTGCAAGTAGTACGATATAAAATCGTTTAGTTTACAAAGATAAACATCAAAAAATGTACATGAGTTTCTCTTCTGTAAATGATTTGTTCGATCTACGTTTATATTACGCATTTGTCTTGTGATTAAAACTCTGGAAAGGCGTATACGTATAGTTTTATTCTTCAATAAAGATAGGAATTAGTACGTGCATTAACGAAGAAGAATGTTGAACGACAAAATAGAATGGTAAACAAGAATAGGCATAAAATCCGTGAAATATAATATTGTATTGACGGTAAATATTCATTGATAATCTTTCAACGGATTCATTGATTAACAAGGAAGAAATAATCGATTATTTCAATTTAGTGAGTGCTTTAAATAAAAAAGGAAAAATATTGTTGGATTAATCGAGTATTCTTTAGATATAGTTCGCGGCGAATTTCCTTTCAATCAAACTCGTATTTTTCTCAGTAACATACGTTATGGAATGAATGTAACAATGATAAATTATTGAAATCCTTTATATTAGAAAGATTACCTTAATAAATAATATCTAGTTGATGACTTTTCATGGATAATAGTGTTTTCATATCTACCGGGAAAGTTGAAATAAAAAACTGCAAACTTGTGGGTCACTGATTTTACGTAGCACATATCATCGAAAACGAAATATAGCTGAGTTCATAAGAAAAGCTTGTTCGGAGCTAATTATTATAGAATAGAAGAACTCGTTGACTTTCCCTAAAATAAAGCCACTCCGTAAAATCCTAAGTTATCTTTATTTAATTTCACGTAAGAACAATGAATAGCATATGTACTTTTATTATAAATTCTTGCATTAAACCCGACGACCAACTACTTAAACGAGCGTGTTATGCAGCATTTGTATGTAAATTTAGAGCATAATCTCTAGCTTAAAATTTTACTGCGTAATAAGTCAAGGTGATAAGCAGATTTAAATTATAATTGATATAAACGTGAAAGGTTCAAATAAAAAGTTAGCCCTGTCAAAAAGATACATATTATCAAAAGATGACTCTGACTAGATTTCGAATAGAAAACTATCGTCCATGTGAAGAACAGAATTAGGAACGACTGTGTTACTTTAAGAATAACGTTAATAATTATATTTGACTCACAGGTATGATAAAGATTTTTTAAACTTTCGCAACATTCGAATGAATTTAAATCTTAAATTGATAGGATAGGATACTTAGCAATTTTTCAATCCTTTCGATCTATCGATCAGATTCTACAAACTGAAAAATAACTTCAAATAAAATTTAAAAATACTTTTAAGAACGAATCCCTATTCTCTTCTGTTATAAATAAATATTTATTATGTATTTGAACGAAGGTTTCAACATTCTGAATAACTTATGGTCCAAATTAACCGAATGAAATGTATCTTTTACTGAATAATATTCAAATCGGTTAAAAGAGAAAAATTAAATAGCTTTTTAGTTTATGATTTATATTTACATTTATGCTAGTCTAAAGATAACACGTCTTCAATAGTAGAAGGTAGCTAAAACCTAAAATGTATGATAGTACGGGATCAATAAACTATTAGAAATTTCATGAATTGTATGCTAAAAATAGTTAGATTTACTTATAAATATATACATACGTATATGTCAATACTCAGCCAATCAAAATAGATTATTAGGCTTGTTAAATTATGAATATTATGATGATTAATACTTCAATTCTAAATTTATTATTCGAATAGAATAGATTTCAACAATTTGATTACCAGAAATTTTGTGAAGCGCCAGCAATTGAAGATTGTTTTCTGTTATAATTATTTTTACCAATTTGTCGCTAAAATTTTGAAATCAGTTCTTCATTATCAGCAAATGTTTGATCTTATCATCAAATAAATCTGCCAAGCAGTATTTACTTCTCATATTGCAAGTCCTTTCTTCTACATCTTTTTTGGATTACAAAAGCAATGAAATTACATGGAATAATGCCTATGAGTAAGTTTATCTATTTATTCTATTTTATAATGCGAATATACACACAACTATGAAGTTTAGAAGTTACTTTCATTCGAAATTTAGTCGAGTCAATTCTTTCTTTAGTATTTGACCAGCAAGAATGAAAATATTCGCGTATTCTTCCTTGTACTACTTCCTTAACTGAAAAAAAAATGAAATTCGTTATAGTATAAATATACGCAAATTGTTATTTTAAGGAATATCATGAAAATGTCTCTTGCAGAGACAGTTAGAATCTAAAAGATCCAGTTCTTTCTATTTCCTGCAGGGATTTAATAAACACAGTTTATTACATTTTAATTCTCACTTAACCTAGCTTTATTTAAGTTTCTAATAAGAAAATGTAACAAGAAGAGGTCACCTCATTTAGTTAATTGATTTAGTCTAGGCTAAGCCAGATAGCCTTAATTAAATATACAATATGGAGCCCTGTAAAGATGTTGGTTTGAATACTCTTCCAAATAAATATTAGACCTAGCTAAAAGTACGTTGCGTGTATACTTTGTTACCTTTTCAGACAATGATATTGATTACAGTCTCATTGCTCAAAAGCATCTTATTTAAATCACCTATTCCACTATTATCATGATAAACCGGATTATTACGCACACAATTCGAAAATCCAAGTAATAAGAAAAAAAAAATTCTCTACTACCATGGTGCTGAATAACTTTCTGATTAAAATTATTGTTATACAGAGATTAAGAGGTAGACGCAGTATTTATTACAGCATATGAAAACAGCGAAAGTCGAGGCGAAAGTATATAATTTTTGCCAAGGAATGGAGAAGTCGTACGTTGCATCGCTGGTTTAGTTTACGCCCTAGCCAACCGTGGGAAGTAAGTCTCACAAGTGATGTAATTAACTTTTATTGAATTCATGCGTAAACGACAATCGAAGGAAAATACGTAGAAATACCAATAAGTTCGATTAAAGTCAAAGGAGATTTTTTTTGATAAATGGTAGAATGATAGAGGTGTTTAGCGAGTAGGGGAAATACACATTACTAGTATAGTCAATATGTGGTTTATTAATGCATTGTTTACTATTTTTAACAATTAAACAAAATTATGAAGGTAAAATTTCAAAAATATCTTGATAATGTTCTTTTTCAGAAAATGAGTACACGATAAATTGGTAAAAATTGTTAGAAATGAAAGGATGTTGAAAATGTTCAGTTACTGTATTTGATACTCATTTTTTATAAAAATCAACGTTTTTCGCTTTTATCTGCTAATATGTAAAAATCAAAAATATAAAATGTTGGAAATATTTGAACACGATCAAATTCAAATTTTAATTCAGTACGTTTTAATTCGGATTTTTATTAAAATTTTTTTTCCATTTTTAGACAGTTGTTCAAAATTTTTGAGATGCTCGAATTAAATAAACTTCAGATTTAAACTCATGAGAAGAAAATACGTGCCGGATCACAGCGCGTAAATAATTATGTGTTTATTCGTTATTTTAGATGATTTCTTAAAAATGTTAAGGTTTCTGCATACGGGCAGCATAAAGTTATGCAATATCTTATCTGCAAGAAGAAAAAATTTGTTTTAAGCCTTTAATATTAGTTTTTAAATTCTCTGACAGTGTTTCCAATTGTTTTTTTCCAAAAAAAAACGATAGGACTCCATTCTTTTGACAGAATTCTGAAAACAGATCTGCATTCGGACACCACCAACTTGTAATTATTATCGGCGGTTCATCTTCTTAAAAAAGAAAAAGAAAAAAGATATTTAAGACAAAAAAATCTTATTCGAAGAGTAACTAAAAAGACGAGCATTTAATTAATGGAATCGATTTTTTGTTTACTATTTATTATTTCGTTTTTTGCACGAATAGCTAAGATACGAGATCGCAAATATATAAGCGTGTAATATATATATATATATAAACCCCATATACTAGCAGCAAATTTACATCGAACGAAGCGCGCGCGCGCGCGCGGACATTTTATTACCTTCGCTTCGCGCAATAACCCTAATAATATACTGGAAATGCGTCGCGTTATATGGGGGGAGTTAAAGGCAGAGAGTCGCCCGCGCGCTCTTGCCCCCTCCCCGCCCTCCTTATATCTCATTTATAAATAGAAGCGTCGAAAGTTTTCATATTTCTCGCGCGTCTTAAATTTGTTTGCCTATTTATATATAGATAAACACGCCGATAATTTGCTTTTTTGCCCATCGTCCCTTTCGTTTTCGACCCGCTCTGAGTTTTCAAAGAGAATTATTTTAAATGGAATACACAAAAGAATTGCAAAAAGAATTGGTGTTGCGAAGACTTTGCATCTAAATATTCTAAGAATCTTGATCTTACTTGTGCTGTATTATTAGCTAACCTCTAATGCGTGTATGTATGTATATCTTTATATGTATACTTAAAAAATAATTATTGACCCAATATAGTAATTTGATTTTTTTGAATTCTTCAAAATTTAAGTTATATTGGAAAGTAAAGTAAAATAAAGATGCCAAGATAGTGTAATGATTATTTAATAAAAATATTAAAAATTTTTGATAACATTTGTGCACATTATCGATACGCGTGTTGTAAACGTGATAAAAAATTACTGTTTTTTGTGATTCTTTTCAAATGTTGTAGGAATAAAAACAAAATAATTTCTCAAAGTCGACCTTAAAAATAAAAGAGCTGTGACTTACAAGGACAAAAAGTCCAAATCGATTTATATCGTTTATTTTGTGTCCATTTTAGGGCTCTAAGTCGATAATCAAATCAAAATTTCGAATTACTATCGAAGATGAATCAAGATGTATACTGAACGTAATACAGTCGATGAAAATTGAAATCCGTTAAATGAATCAATTTAATTTCATTTTATAATGTATTTTATAATTTTATCATTCCATTGGAATTGTCTTGGCGCAACAAAAAAACTGTATTATTCGTTAAAATATTATCTTGCTCTATCAAACGTTTCTATACACTGTTTTAAGAAATATTTTCCAAATTTAGAAAATTGAAACCAATACTTTCTTGTCAAGACCACGACAAGATAAGACCCAAACAATGGATAAGGATAACAACATTTATTCGACAATGCTTTTCCTATAATGAGGCAATATTTTCCGAAATATCGTCTCGTCTTGGCATTGCTCTAAAGTGCCAAGCTCGATAATCCGCCGCATGTCTAAATCACTTGGAATCAATCGTGGGCCCCGGGCGTTATTAATGTCGTGAACCGCGAGCTCGGCCCTGCGCCTCATGTCGTTGTCGGCCGCTCGTTCAGGACCGTTCGATCGTTCCCGACGTCCACGAAAGTTTAGCTATACACGTACTCGCGCTGATTTAATGAAGCTACAGAGCGTCTGCCATTTGCTTGGGACAGAGCGAGAAGGGACGAGGGATGGTGGGGGTGGGGGGCAGGAAGGCCTTAACTACGCTCCTCGGGGCAAAATATGCGCAAAATAACGGCGCGCGGAGCAGCGCGCAAGGGTATGGATTTGCAAGTGGCGAGCTTTAAAGCTCTCTCAATTAAGTGCCTTGAGTAGAGAGGGGCCGTGAAAGCCGGCGGGGCAGAAATAAATGGATTGTCGAACGCTTCGGCGAGTCCCGCTTCTTATTATCTCGCTTTCCGTTGGGCCTGTTTTCTTCCCACTCCAACGTTTCATCGTTGCATAAGAATTTCCGTCTAAGATCAATCGTTGGGAACGCTTTACGTTACTCAATATTTTTACAATAACCAATAGATTAATCGTCTGGATGGTGACGAATTTAACGACGGCTCCAAAATGTTGATGAATTGGTGGCGTATGTAAGCTAGTAGTTTCTTTTAATTTTTTTTTTTACTAAACTTCTGTCACTGTTTCGAGATAGTTCACACTTGGCTACTTATTGAGCTAGCGCAAGTTCTTTTTTCGTGATTGCAAATTGAACACCTGTAGCGCAGGATTCAATAAAAAATTGCATGAAAACAAAGCAATCGGAAGGATTGTGGTACTTTTGTTTTAAAAATAATAAAACATAACGGCCAATGCTGCAAATTTGATAATTATTGTCACTATTTAATGACAAGTAAAAATTAAATAAGTTATTCAATGTTTATTAAAATGAGACTATAATCCAGTAATCTGTATAATATGAGTACGCGTCGACGTTCTTAAGGACGCGGTCAACTAGGGACGATACTCCATCTCTGATCGGACAAAACTAGAACTACAGATGGTTTACCAGAATTCATAAAAAAAGAGAGAATGAGGAGGTTTACACATTCAGAAACAACAAGTTGACTCATGTAACCAATCCAAGTCCATACAAGATGATCGTACAGGTAAAGACAAGAACGGCGCTGCAAATTCGTACATGCATACTTCTATATAAACTTCAAAGAGCTCTGCTCATAAGGGAACTTCAAATACTGGAGTTACATATATATAGATGATTACATAATTAACAACAACGATAACAACAGCAACACTAACAGTAACGACAACAGCAACAATAACAGTAACGGTAGTAGCAATAGTAACAGCAGAAATAACAATATCAAAAGTTATAGCAAGAACAAGAACAGCAACAACAACAACAGCAACGGCAGCCATAAGAATAGTAGCAAGAAAAACAACAACAGAAGCAGCAACAACAACAATAGTAACATCAATAATTAGACAAGTGTAGGTAGTTTATGTATGAAGTCGCTGTTATTTTTTAATCAATAACTCAGTGTTTCATTATGAACATACAGACAGTAGGCCAACCTCAACAAATATAAGACATTTAAGCAGAGGAAATGTAAGTATGACTTTCATCAGATAAATAAAAATTCAATTTTTACTAAGTTTCGAAACATTATATAAGATTGTTGTCTATTTGGAATTTAAGGTGTATTATGAATTGCAACAGTTAAATCATACTCGCGATGTTCGACTATTTTATGCTGGTACGATTATTGTATCATCACAAAGGAAACGTATTTCAACATTACAACAATAATTTGTTCTAACAATAAATGGACAAAAAAAAGACAAAATAGTCAACGAAACGTTGTACGAACTGCAAGATCATTAAAACTAATTTCACTCGTTACTATAATCGTTTTGAAATTAATTCGCTATCCACCGATATAATTTTATATTATATAGAATCTTGTTCGTATTCTTTTTTTTTTTTGTAAAAGTTTGAGATCTCAATGAGTTCATCAATATATTTTCTAAATAAAATTACGTTGGTGTCTTCAAGTCATTTAAGAAAATCCAAAGTTACCTGATATCATCCACGACTTGGCTACGAAATTGTAACGTTCCTATTCTGAAACTCCGCGGTTACGATTAATATTCCAGAAAACGACATGACAATGTTCTAACAAATAGAAAAGTTTGCCTTGATACAGGAATAAATATAATAGCTCTAATAATAGTCCTAAATGTTACCCCAAATATTTGATTTATTATTTATATAGACGAGTATATGTATACGCTTATTTTGCGCGTACGAATACACAAACTAGAGAGTGTATATAAAGGTATAATAATAATAATGATAATAATAAAAAAGCAGTATAAAGGCAAGAGAGTCATACGTTGGAAAAGAAAACAATGCGAGCGGGACGAGGGATAAAAAAAAAACATCGGCGAGTTGCGTAGGAAAAGCAGAAAGAGAAAGACAAGGGGAGTGGACGAGGCAGCGGTAGTGTACCGAGTGCGAGCGAAAGAAGCCGCTGCCGCGGCCGCAGCCAAGTGCCATAAAGAAGTTAACTACGGTCGATCAAGCAATTTCTCTTTAACAGCAGTTTCCCAGGGTTTCTTTCCTATGTCCCCCCGCGGCTTTACGTTTTTTTTCCCCGCGCCGCCCCCACCCCGCCCCTCGTTTTTTTCGCCGGGCTCTCGCCTCCGCCTTGGCTATTCCGGCTGCCTCGGCCGAGGCTTACAATCAATCATCACTGTATCTCGTCGATAATGCGATTAGCGTTTAATTTGCGTGTCGTGTAGGCGTAAGATAATGCCCGTTTCTGCTACAAATCCGCGTTCTTCTGCTGCTGTTCCGTAAAGTTCACACCCGGTCCGAGTGTCGCGGCTGCGCACAAGAACTCAATTTGGCGCGTTTCAGCGATACATCTGTCAAGAGCTTTTAATTAAATTACGCGGATCAAGTCGGCGGCTCTTCGATTCGAGTAACGAACATTGCGCTCGGTTAGTCGGGGATCCGTGCTTAAACATTGCGCGGGGACTCGACCGCAGCTATTCATCGAGGAATTTTTCAATCGAAATTGCTGTTGGTACTTATATGTTCGGAAAATAATGAATTTATCGCGACTGCGCCGATCGCTCGTCAGTATAATACTGGCAACTTAGATACGATATGACGTGATGCGCTACTATATCGGCGGCGAGTAGAACTATAACGAATACGGCTGACATGTGTATAATAAGTCGATGGAAGTATTGGTCATCTGAAGAAAATTTCCGAATTCTTTAGAAAATCGTTTTAAGACGAAAGGGTAAAAATATCGGAAATACAGAAAAATAAAACCTAAAGCGATATGATATAATTAAGAGTGCAAAAGATACATCGTAAAGAACATCAATTTCAAAGAAGTTTTATTACACCCTTGTACCTGAATTGACTCAAATGCCAAGATTCAATTTATTCTGTAATATTGAAATGAAAACTAACCATAAAGAACGATATTATTATGCCGATATGATAATTACATTTCTAAATATAATAGATTTACTAAAATTACTAAGAGAAATAAATAATTTTGAAAAATGTTGTAATTTAATTTCTCTTTGTTATTACGTTATGTATTTAAGTAAAATGTAAAGCAAGCATTATATCGCATTCATTCTTTTTTTTTTAATATGCTATGGATTCATAAAATCTAGTGCAATATTTTAACTACAAATACCAAATTTTTAACAAAAAACACGGATTCTTCAATTAAAAATTGTACTATCTGTACGTTCTTTTTTCATTTCATTCGTTAGCGCCCTCGTTCACGTTGTGTCCATATTCTTTGCCAGTTGGACTAGCAAGAGACGTCTAATGTGATCGCTGAACCAATCACCTCCACTTTACTGTATAAAAAAAAAATGTAATGCATCAGCTGCCCGTGTAGATATTTAACGCACGATCCCTACAGTCATACCGGATTCGAATTAAATTGCACGGAAATTTACCGGTATAGGTAAATCTAACCAGAATCCAATCAAAACCCAGGGATGAAATCTTGAATTTTGTTGGAAATTCGATTTCATTAGTTTTCCCGATTAGAGTTTTCAATGCTCTTCTAGTAAAATCACTTAAAAGGCTAAGTTAAGGGAATTCATTCATGCTGCGAGAGAGAGAAGGGGGGGATTAATATCTACATAGATAGAGCTGTCCGGGTTTCCTGATCGGAATCCATTAATGCAACACATTTGTTAGGGATCCGGCCATGATTAATGATCGAATAATTATTAAATTAGGGAATTCCTTGGTACTATCCCAGGATGATTACTAATGAATTTATAAATGGGTAACTCGATGATGTTTCATTTTTTATTGAAAATTGCTGTATTTGAATAAAGAAAAATTAAGCTTTATTGGTAAAAAAGTGAATTTTTAAGTTAGAAAAAGTGAATAATAACCAACAAAATACTTTTGATACTGATTTTGGAGTGAAACGAAAAATTGAAAATTCTGGAGCGCCAAGAAAAAATCGCAGGGATTTGTAATTTGAAGGTGTTTTTTGAGAACTCTTTTAAGTTGAAAAGGGATCGTCTTTATTATTTGCTTATGCATTATATCCAAACTTTTTAACTTTTTTTTTTCACTCATTATCACTTCGGACAACTTTTTTTTTATCGTGGATCACTATTGCATACTAAAGAGCATGTATCGCAGCTTTCAAAAGTTCCATACTCCAGTTTTCTGTCATTCATTGATTGTCAAAGTCAAAATTGAATAGTTTTGCTTTGATCGATTGTATTTTCTCTCCAAATCATCAAGCAGAGATCTCAAGAGAGTCAATTTAGTCAAATGGGCCTTACGGCTGTGTCATGGAAAATTTGTCGAAGTTTTAAATATCGAACATTTGTAGATAACGATTACTATTGATTTTTTTTAGATAACTTCGAAAATTTGTTAGAAAAGTGTAAAGTCCTGACGCAAAAACTAGACATTTTGAACCTGAATTTTTATATCCGATCATTATAGTTAGTGTGACTATTGTTTTTTGACGATATCTCAGTTTATAAGATCGAGGAAGTATCCCATTGTGTATATCAGATAGTGAACGATAAAAATTAAATTCACATGTCGTACTTCAACTTAAGCATTCTTCAACTTAATCTAGTCAACTACTTCAACTTATTAATTAAAAGACTCTTCCTATCTGTTTCGATAAATTATTAGTTATCATTCATTCTCATTTATTCTATTAGATATATACTTTATGAGATTTTCTTATACACGTTTCGAAAATTTAATAAATAATAAATTAATGTAGAACTTAAATATTTTCGTACACTTAATTCCAAATCCAGAAATTCATACATAAAAAGTATGGAAAAGTTGGAATATCTAATAATTGTATCAATAGCGAAAAAAAAATAATACAGTTTTGAATTCAAAATAAAGGTATAATGTAGATTGAAGAAAAGGAAAACAAGTAAAACATTCATTTTTTTTCTTATACTTAATTCTCGTAGATACCAAATGGAATTTTATTGCTTGCCCGATTACTGTATAGATTCCTCTTGTTGGTTGAAACAAAATTTAATATTGGATTTCCAATCATAAGAACGCCAACGTTCATTATTCGAGTTAGCATTGTCGTTCCATCGTCGAATCCAATAAACCATACAATTACTGGAATATCGCTTACACCTAATATTCAAATACGCAACGGAATTCATGCACACTGAAATCGAAGTATTCTAAAGATACATTTGTACATGCCTTCGTGGCCGCATTTGTGTGTGTGTGTGTATTTGGATTGGGACACGCAGGAAAATACAATTCGACCTCGATTTTATTGCGCGTACGCTATCGGTTTCTGAGAGAAGTACGTTATCTACCTATTGTATATATTGGAATTGCCGCGTTGTGTCGCACAGCTCTTCAAGGGGATGCTTTGATCTCCATTTCTCGTTAAGAGCATATAAAATTTTACGCAATGCAAATTCACCGCGCATCATTGCAAATCTGCCTTTATATAGTTATATATAATCAAAAGGGGATGCAATAGCCGTGGGTGCAAATACACTGAGAGACAGTAGATCGAAGAAAGCTACAATACGTATGTGTGCATATGGGCCTTAGAATCCTAAATTATTCGAGGAAATAAAAATGAAAGGAGTTAAACAATGATTATATCGTCTAAACAAATTTTATTTTAATATATATGTATATAATAAGAAAGTTGTTTGCATTCAACAATACATACACCTATTCGATACTTAAGACAACGTAGGTAAAGATCCAGCACCTTCGTTTATTGCACTCGGATCAGTTCTACTGTCCAAATCCCAACAAAAATACTTGAAGGTGCCGAAAATATCAAAATTAAGAAAAATCATGTAATGAGTTGCTAGGGATGCCAGCAAGAAATCGAGCCACAATGCATGACAGAAACAAAAATATTTATTTCAAATACACTTTTATACGCAGAGCCAGTGGTGCACAGCGAGCGTTATTGACATGCGGCAAAAATTGAGCTCACTCACGAGCGCCGAACAAATATAACTCGTTGACGGATCCGCGCGGTGAGCGGCCCTTTATATAACTAAATTTTTTTTTATCATCACCTTCGTTTTATGCCTCCGACAAAGAAAAATAACGTCCTAAACGTTTTACTTTTTTTATGATTTTAACCCCCTCCCCCCATGGTTGTTTTTCTTAATTTCCTTACAGTAATATTTTTTCACACACATACACACACGCACAAGGACAAGGTAAAGTGGAAAATACGAGTTTTCCTTTTTCGCTAACGCGCTATGATCCTCGAGGCATATACAGGCACCCGTATATGGGGGGGGGGGGGCTCAAGGAGTTTTCCCACCGGAGGAAAACTTCGCGCTCGCAGCCACAAGCTCGTATCGTCCAAGAATGCATTAAAGACATTCCCGCGAGCGAGCCGGGGCTATCGGCCAACGGAGAAGGGCACTCGATCCTTCCCATCCGCTCGGTCTTATACGAGTCTTTTAATAGTGTGTGTGTGTGTGTGTGTGTGTGCGCTTCGGTCGATCTTGCATATATACGTGGATCGTGCACTTTCATATCCACACGGTCACCATTTCAAATCTTCGGGGGTTCGTTATACATTTTATAAGAGCGAACTCGCGTTTACTCCGCTCCGCCCCCCCCCTAAGTCTGCATATTTTGTATTATATAAATAAACACGATATTATATTTTACGAACACGAAATTTTTAATTATTATTCGAATTTGATTGGTCTAGTGCTTCCAGTCTATTATATATAGATATATCATAGACTGTATATAGATTTATAATAGATCATTCGATCTCCGTATATCTGTAAATACTAGGCGTAAAAAAGTGTCAAATGAAGTTCGATCGTTTATTCTAGATAAAGAGAGAACAAGTATACATAGTATTGTCTATGTGAAATCGGAAAAACATTTGAATAAGCAACAATAATGGTTTTTATACACTAATGAATTTTTCACTTGGAATAAATTATGAGAACGTTTGGGGGAAGCTCGTGCACAAAAGGAAATATCATCGTATTCTCATTCTTTTATGCATTACGCGTAAACAAAACTGTGATGATAGAAAATCAGTTAACTTTCTACATTCAACTGACAACAACCAAATAAATAATAATATTTTTGAGAATCTGATTGTTTCAAAAGATCTCTTATACCAATTTATGACTGTTCCTGTGTCCCTACAGACTTGTAGTCTTATGATACTAAAATAAAATTCAAAATCACAATGAGAAGTAAAAGGCAATGGGGGTAAAAAGTAAGAAATTCCAATCGGATCAAATCAGCACATTTACTCGGCGATATGACATACAAATATAGTCACGTCCATCGGTCAATTCGACCATTATATGAATATGTCGAGGGAAAAAAAAGAAGAAAGAGAGCTTTCCGAGGGGAAATTTTCAAAGTTCTCACAGGCTCTTATGCACACATATATATATATATATATATATATATATATATATATATATATTACATTCCACCACGGTGACCCACAAAAGAAAATCCTTTCATACCCTCAAGAGAGGCAAAGCCGGCATGCCGCCCCTGTAATATACGTCCGCCGCACTCTCCGGAATCTTCGATGAGAGTCCCGAGATTCGACGGTTTTTTGACGCGAGAATACGAGAGGTATATATAATATATATATATATATATATATATATATATATATATATATAAGCGGATCCTCATATTGCCGGATTTTTGCATTGTCATCCCGCCTTTTCCAATCTGTGTCACATACCCTCCTGCCCGTCCCATACACCCTTCGACGAACGAAAGAGGGCTGTGAACGTCCGTTAAATTGAAATCTGCCCTGATGACTATATATATATAGCCATATCAAGTGAGCTGGTACACCGACATATGGAGACAGAAAAAGAGGCAATTTCGAAAGTTTGTGGGGTTTCGATTTGGTTTCGGTTACGTTTGCAATTACGTTTAAAAAGAAGTAAGCTATATGCATAAATACCGACAGGTGTGAGTGCTCGATGACAAATTTTGTTATTTTCATTCAGATTTTATTGTTTATTCTGTGGCTATCCGTATATATATATATATATATATATATATATATATATATATATATCTATTTTTACCGGGTGTACCAATTAGACAGAATACCATCACTGTATAGATAGTGGAAATGTAAATGCAATAATAAAATTAATTTTTAATAACTTGCTCTTAGTTTTCATATTACTATCTAAAGTTTAATAGCTAATCAAAAATGCAGAACTGGGATTTTCGAGGGCTGCAGCTAGAAAATGGCGGTGGAGACTCTCGCGGATTCCGGAATAAATAGGAGGAAACGAGTATCGATCGTTGTTTTTTTCTTTCGATAGCGAGGAAACTGATCATGGTGAAAAACTGAGACAGGGGTCGGGAGAGGCACACGTTCGGTCCTTCGTCGTGTTCGATTTCAGTCATAAACTTAGGTTCGGTCCGTCCAACAATAATAAAACCTGTGAAACACGCGCCCGTGCTTGAGCACTCCGGACATCGAATTATACTACAGGTCTGCCTAAAAAAACAAACATCGATTTCAGTCCGTGTAGTTTTTATACACACACAACGGCTGGCATGGAAAGAAAATGCGAAAAAGGATGTTTCATATTTCTTCTCTCTCTCTCTCTCTCTCTCTCTCTCTCTCTCTCTCTCTCTCTACTCACTCACTCACTCCAATGCCATATTCGCAGCGTTAAGTATAGGAAAGGGCGGACCGACGACTGCACCATCACAAGCTCTCTCACTGACGAAAAAAAAATCGATGCTCGTTTCCGCCCATTACTTTCCGAGTTCGCGAGAGTCTCCGCCTGCATTATCTAGCGCCAGCCTCTCGACCGAAAATCCAAATCCTGCGTTCTTGATTGGCTATTGAATATTGGTTAATAACTCGAAACTAACAACAAGTTACGTGCAGTTAATTTCATTAATCCATTTACATTTCTAGAATCTCTATAGACATGGTAATCTGTCTAATTAATTCTAGAACATCCGGTATATATATATATGCAAGTACAGGGTCGTGCGCAACATGATGCTAGGCCACCATAAAGTCATATTATCATAAAAAGAGTAATGTTAGAGTAAGCTATCTATATTTCATTTTTCTCAAAGCAATGGCCCAATTTTTTTTTGTCTGATCTATTCAACATTGAAGTATGATAAAAATATAAAACGGTGCAATTTTTTTTTTATTGGCAAAGAAAACGTCCAGGACGCGTACGAGGGCGCCACTGAATAAAAACAAAAATGGCCGCGATGAATATGCAGATAATATATTATTCACCGATGCTCATATGAAGAGAACTTATATTTTATTTAGAAAATAGGTTTCTAGATTTAAAACATTTATGAAACTCTTACACTATAGTTTATGATGCCATGTTGTATATTAAAAAAAAAGAATGGATAAATGTGATATAATTGTGTTTTTTACTTTTATTAAACACGTAACAATACATAATTCGAATTTGACTATAATAATTATCACAAAATGTTTAAACATCGCCACCCGTATAATATTAATATAAAATGATTTATAAAAATTTCGTTCTTATGTATATATTTATTACAAGTAAAGATAAAAATATTTTTGATTATTTAAGATTTTATTAGGTATTAAACTAACAAATATTTTTATCGATATTACAATTCTCATAAAATAATATAATTATAAATATATTATTACAGTCAGACTGACCCTGTTTATAATCACCGCTTAAGCATCTGAAATAAAAGAAAACTATATTGCTAAAAAATAATTGATATTTATTAGAAAATAATCATTCATTAAATGATCAGTTTCTTAGTACTTTCTACAATTTTATCGACTCGTCTTGGTCATTAAATTTTTGGAATTCCAATTCGAGAATTCTGTATTTATCTAAATTCGCATAAGCGATAGACTAATGGTTATACATTTTTTTAAATCATAGAATATTATATTTGTTGCTATAAATATAAAATTACGAAACCAATATAAATATGTATTATAAATATGTATAATAGAATAAAAAGTTAAATTGATAATAAACAAATATTAGTTGTTTAATTAATAAATAATAATATAATATTTATTGGACTCAAATATTAAGCAAAGATTGATATACAAGGCTATTTTTTTTAATCTTAATAGCAAATTTAATTATAATCTTATTAATATATATATATATATATATATATATATATATCTTGGAAGATCTCATTATTATAATGATAATCTAATTATGCTTCGGTATATATATATATATATATATATATATATATATATATATATTAATATGCACTAAATCACTCGCCGCAACGTCGCCTCGCACCGCAGCAGTTTTCAGCCCCAGTAAAATCTTCCTTTGGATCGTTATTATAGGGTAATTAGAGATCCGCGAAAATCCATCAACGACCTTATTAGCCGAAGCGAATAATGCGCGAGCGAGCGTCGGTCTCTCTTTGGGGTCCAAGCGCTTATTCTCGTCACGCGCCCAAATACGGATCCACAGTTCCAGGCTGGGCCGTTTCGTCTGAGCCACGGTGTCCCGGCGACGTTGTATCATATTATATGGCATTGGCAGCGCATTAAAACAGCTGGCACGAGCGTGCAGTCCCGGTGCACGAGTGAGGGAGGGGGGAGGGCTCACCGAAAGTTAGCGTACAATTTAATAAACCTTGCACGAATGTAGGGTCTGTTGGATAAATGTCGCATATTGAACATAGTTGACGAAAATATTTTCGACTCTTACCAACGCCCTGTAATCTTTATGTGACGTTCGGGTAAAGAAAACGTCCACGGTGTATACGGGGGCACCACTGAAGGAAACAAATATGGCCGACATAAGTTTATGGAGATAACTGATATTTTAATGAAAAAAATAGTTATATTTATCATTAAACGACAGATTTAAATTGTGTACTATTTTTTATAATCGCAAAGGATATTTAAAGAAAAAAAAATCACAATCAATGTGATAAAATCGTGCTGTTTATAGCTTAAATAAACAAATAAGGTAATGAAAAAGCAAATAAATAAAAACAATTTTTTAAATAAATTCATTATTCTCTTCAAAATTGTAATTCATGTATTTTGTTTAGAAACACAACTACATATCATCCGCCAAGGACTGTTTTCTTATCGCACTTTAATTATTATTCTTATTACTATTATTTTATTGTTATTATTTTTGTATACCCTTTGTAATTATTGGTCAGTTCAATATCATAAAATAAATTTTGATAGCTTCAGGTTAGAAAATTTAATGTAAACTTAAATTAGTATTAATGCTTCTTCTAAAAGTTCTTTACAGCAGTATCCCTCTATAAAACCGTTTCGACGATGTGGAGAGAACGCCATAATGCTTTTTTACAGTCTCAACTCCGCTATAAAACTACTTATGCTTTACTTTCACGTATTTTGGCAATTATTCTCTTTTTTTTTTTTTTTAAGAAATTTTGAAAGATCTCGGATATTTTACTGATCTACATAATGCTTTCGCGTACTTCTTGTACACCCATGGCTGACATTTGTTTAGCTCTGCTCCCTGTCGCTGGTATCGCATATTATATTTAAACTGACCATAGCTGGTTAAAGCGATCCGTCGGTCTGCTTAGCATTCACTAATTTTCAAATCGTTTTTATACCTTTTATCACAGATATTCTTTAATGTACATTTCTAATAATATCAATGATTAATTTTTAAATTAAGCTAACTTAAAATTAATTCAGAATTTGAAATTTACCATTTACTCGTTTTATTTATATTAGAATAGTTTGCCAGTCAATAATAGAATGATTGTATCGGTTTATTTTCTCGATGAGCAACTGAAACGTCATATTTTGAGTTCGCTTCAATATCTACTTGCCACACTAAGATCTAATCAGGTGATCTGCCCTTGTAATACACGTGTCTCATGATTTCCACCGCATCAAGCCGATTCTTACAGCTTGCAGTCTTATGATTGAGCATTTGTCTATCGCGACAATAGGCTCGCTAAAGCACAGTTTTTAGCATTGAAGTGCAAAAATGTCACGTGGTATTGTGATGGTCAGATTTTACTCCGACATACGATTTCTAGAGTCCGACGGGATTTCTGATGAGGATTTGCATTTCAGCATAAGATTATGTTATGTTTTTTCAATATATATAGTACTTTTAGTTGCTAGTTTTTTTTTTTAACTATAGTCGATAGCACGTAAAAAGTCGAAAGATCCCGCTTGAATTCCATCTGTTACAATAAATGTTAATGCCGTACTTTGATGGACTTTCGCTTTTCGACACCCCGTGCGCCGTGCGAGTGGTACTACAGTAAACATTTATTAAACGATTTTTTAATAAAAAAAAAAAAATCAGGTACATATCATATATCCGACGCAAATGTACCGCCATTCTAGAACGCAAGCATTAGCGTATAATACTGGAATTTCCAATGGTCCCTTTGATTGGTACAATATATGGCGAAAAAACGGGGGAAAAAGATACAGAAGAACTCGAAGAGTATTTATGAAAGTACCTATAGAGAACGGGGGATGATGTTACATCGGCATAGCCTGATATAACCGTATCCTGGAATTAACGCGCGCGCAGCCGTAGCAGCATGCAGTTAAATATTGGATTTTAACTGTACGATCACGATTAATTAAAAGCAGCGGTAGATATTTGCTGAATTCTCACTTTTATTAGTAGTGAGCCGCGAGGGGGGGGGGGTGAGCGATTTCAATATTGACTCTCTAGTATTTTATTCCGAAGTTTATGCTTAGCGATAGAATCGATAACCTAATAAGCGAGGACGAGAGCGGGGGGGGGGCTAGAAGAATATAAATTATAACGTGACTATATACGTTATACTTGTTCTTCATGTGTATGATTGATTAATTTGAACGGAGATTTTTTTGTTTCTTTTTTTTTTTTTTTTATTTAATACACTGTGCGAATAAAATGCATTTTCGAATGAAACAGATTTACAAAGATATACTGTCGCGCTGATGTGGTATTATTTTATTCTCGATGAAAAAAGACTCTATAGAACGAAGCCGGTACTGTCAAATGAAAAATAAATAAGGGAGATAATTAACGCGGTAATAATAATTAAACAAGCGATACTTGCGCTCGCTACTCGCCTAATTTAACAAAGCCTTGCGATATACATGCTGGTCGAGTATACATTTTTCTTTATACTGACTCTAATCCAATTTTATGGATGACAATTATATGGCTTGGTAGTGAAATTGCGCTAAAAAAACCCCCATTGTGCAACGGCCGGGAGTTCATAACGATGATTTTGTATAAGTAATGAAATTCTAACACCCTAAGAATGTGGCAAAGGTAATAATAACGACACAATTCCGACGCATTCTTAAAAATCATAAACATCACGAATAAGGGATAATCCCATGGATAATTTTAATAACGTTCTATAATTGTCACAGTAATATAATGAGAAAATTTAATCATTGACTGATCCCGCTCGAGACGGTATCGAGTAATTTGTATACATTAATTGCCCATAGAGTGCTTTTCACCTTTCATGAATTTAGATCTATATTATAGCGTATGTATTCGCCCGTACGCGTTTAATATTTTACAGATTCTATACGTTTTTACAAGTTTGATTGATAATTACACATTACTTGTAGGGTATACTTGTCACTAAGATTCAGACGGTGTAAATTTCTTAAGTATACCTTGTATATCATTCGATTGTTTTTCATTTTAATGTAGAACGAGACTAAAGGGACAAGAGACCTTTTTGAAGAAGAAAAGCCCAATTTTTAGACTTAACGCTTTCATTTTATTTTAATACGTACTTTCATCGATGTTCATTCTATATACCTAACTTCACAAGTGTTTCTCGTTGAAAGTTCAAACTCAAGAGTGATTTATCGATTATTGAATTAAAAGTGTTTTTCTATCCCGCACCAACGGAAGAGAAAATTTTTTTTCCTTTTTTTTCTTGTAATTTTTCACCGGCAACGATTACATGTAGCAACGTTTGACTGGCTTCGCGTTGACAAACAGCATTTTTGCAACGAACTTAAGAGGATTTTCGTTCGCCCAGGAGGTACGCGTGTATATATATATATATACGAATATTACTTTCAGCGCGATGCTTCCTCGAGTTTCCACGGCGCTAAATTTAAGATGTTTGTAACGAAAAGGAGATGAGTAAAAGCGTCCACTTTCCGTGGATCTGCTTGCTCGGTCATTTTACAAACTGCTCTCGTATTGGAGCACTAGAACAATAAGTATATAAGGGATCTAAAAATATTTTCCTCGCGTAATTTAGACTTTTATTCTTAATTCAAAAATGATGAAAGGTCTTAGGAAAGGTTGATTCGTGTATTTTTTATTTTTATTATTAAATAATTCGTAGGAAATTCATAATTCAAATTGTAAGAATGACGTTTAACATTAATTTATTGAAGGATCCGCGGGATCTTCGTTGTTTTATAATATGCTGGAAAAGGAATAATTAAAAATACGAACTAACGAGCAGTTGTTCGTTAATTAAAACGAGTAAACGTTCTACTTGAAGCATATTATTACTCCATGTTTGAAAAGTCATAAGTTCGAACGTTTTGCGCAACGAAAGAAATTTTTTTTTTGACAAATTTTGTTTTTTGATATCTAAAAACCATGTCAAAAACAAATGTAGGTCACTCCAAAAATAAAAAAGACTGAGATGCGAGTTATGAATTTTAAATTTAATTTAAAAAGAAAATTAAACGGTTTGGAAGTTTCGAAAATACGAAACGCTCGGGCCTGCCGCGCGGTAAAACGCTCCGTGAAATAGATGCGTGGAATTTTGTCTTAATTCGCGTTTCGCTAAAAGGGGGCGCTTTTTACTTATACTATAGCATAAAAAATATAATGTGAAAAAACAAGGTCTGTTTTTTCTTAAAATTCATAAGTAGATTTAAAAATCAATATATTGCTCGAAAACGCTATCCAAGGGCATTTAATATGAAAATTCATAGCTCGCATTTCACCTTTATTTTCACCTATATTATTATATTCGGAATGGCCTAAAATTTTTGTACCTACTTTTTAGATGAATTGGAACATATGTATATTTGAAAAAAAAAAAATTGCCAAAAAAAATTTCTTTTTCGTTCGTATAGTAAACGTTTTGAATCTCAGACTTGTGAATCTCCAAATAAAGCAATGTGCTAAAAGTTTAACGTTTGCTGAAATTAATTAATGAACAACTATTCTTTGATTGGTATTTTTAGTTCTTCTTTTAAAGAATAATAAAGATCTTAGGAATCGTTCGACATAGCAAAGTCAACTGTGCTTAACTTTAACACTTTGCTAAAAAAATTTTTTTTCGCTCGTTCTGAACGTTCTGAATTACAGATTCATGAAAATTCAGACTCACTGTGAAACAATGCAAACGAAAAATGATCTTTTCTGTTTATACCTGAAGAAAGTTCGGAGTTTTATATGGGTTTGTCAAAGTCAATTTTTACCAATTGAGGACAAAGTGCTCTGTTTTAAAGAATGATTATATATATATTGTTATATGTATAACCATTCTTTTCTATTGACGTCTATCATATTATTTGTGTAAAGTTTCGAAGAAAGTCATCAAAGGGTGTGGAAATTAGAACTTTTTAAAAATTTCGCGACCAACAATTACAAACAGAACATTCAAAGCATTATTGTTATCTACACTGTTTAATGAATTTGTATTAAACTTGACAGCGGTATTTAATGGAAATAAATGAAAGGCTTGATTAGCTAAAATTTTCTATAATTTAATATTTAATATAATATTTAAGATACAACCGTTTGAAATCCATCGGGATAGAGCAGTCGACAGGCTTTTTTAATGGACTACGATAACTATGTTTAATTGCCCCCCCCCCCTTAAGGACTTAAGCTCCTACGTGTATAATTGAAATCTATATCTAATAATTCTACGTAAAGAGAAGGAAATCATAGTGTTAAACTCGACATATTCCCCTTTGGTTCCATAGGTCCACATAAATCTCGGTGCGGGCGAGAAGGAGCTGGCGAGCGCCCGGGAGCTTACGCTCAACGACCACAACTGGCACGAGGTCAATCTGACGAGGCGCGACGCCAACATAGCCCTGAGGATCGACGGGATCCACAGCGTTAGCGACGTCCTGCCCGGCCGATTCTTCGAGCTCAACATAAACTTCGGGGTCTACATCGGCGGACAGGGTGGCTTCAACGAGCTCTTCCTAGGTTCGTATATTATATAACATCGTTCGCTATTAGAATTATATTATTGCTGTTCATTCGGTAAACAGAGAGCTTTTACAAAAGAATACTGGTATGCATAGGCTATACGTGTAAAATATTTCTTAAGTGGATATCAAAACGAATTCTCGATACGAACAATGACAGACGCATTAATAACAATAACAACGATAACAACAGTAATAATCATAATAATCATCGAGGTGCCGCAAGGTTCCATTTCGAGTTCTAATTTTTAAGATCTTCAGTATAACAGTTTACTGAAACTGACCATACTCATGGATATGTATCTAATTGCGTACAGTGACGATATACAGAACGCAATAGTCGTACGTAACTGTCACTTACTTTAATTAAAACTAAATCAGGTCTTGAAACGTGTGCGCGGAGCTTGAACAGTAATCGACAAGGCCAAAGAATGAGTTTTTGCTGCTAACTCGCAAATGATGATTAGATACGGTGGTTCTGATGTAACTAGGAATTATGTATGAACTTAAAACACAGAGTAAGGTTCAATATCTAGGTGTTACTATGGGTACGAAACTGAGCTTTTAGCCTTGCATACAAAACGTGATAAAAAAAGGGGCAGAACTAATAGCTAACTAATAACTAACAGCTTTGAGCAGACTGATGGCTAAATTGAGTGGACGTAAAAGAGATCGTCAGGAGAAAAGACGCTGGGACAGAGGAAAGTACAAAGACTTTCAAATTGCGTTAACTACTATAGTCGTAAGAACAGAGACGATGTACGATAGAAACAACTTAGAAACGACCTATACCCAAAATCGTCCAGTGATTGGAGAGAAAGCAAGAGATGCATTTCTAGCTTATCCAATTCCTTTTCAAAAATATATACTTGCGCAAGTTTCTTTATACGATGAAGAGTGTAACCTTACCAGAATACAATTGTTCTGATTCGGATTTGAACGACGCGATGCATACATTTTTGTCACCAATTGACTGATTCATGATGAAGGTTTGAAAAATTGGCATTTGGAATAACGAATGATTATCTGAAAACATGTATAGTCACAAGTAAATGAAATAGTCGTATGATAGAAAGGAGAATCGTTAATCAGGTATTGTCTAATACTCAGGCTGAAGTAATGTGTAAACAGTTCCGGGCTGGTGTCGATGCAAGCAAAGATACAAACCATATTTTTTCAATAAGTTCAAATGAATATTTGCAAAATGTAAAGAAGGTTTGAGATTCTAGTTTGAAACGTTTTATAATATTCATATTATGAAAATATCATCTTTAACTTGGCTATAACTATTTCAAATGTTTATTCATGTGTTTTAAAAATTGAAAAAGCAAACTATTTTCTTCAAATAGAACTTATAAGCATTCCATAGATATTGAAAATGTTACATTGCTCTTCTAAAAAGACTTAATGATATTTTATTAAAAATTGAAGTATGATCATAACTTAAGGATAAATCGTTGTCACTTACGAGAAATAAACAAAATACTTATAAAAACAATAAGAAAATAAAACGCTACTGATAAAATACATTAAAGTGTTAGCAAATTAATTTTTATACACATTGTCCATTTATATTTCAAAGGAAGAAAGGAACATCTTATATTCTAGCATCTCTTTGACATTGGAGTTGCATTCCATTCTACTTAAGCAATTCTAAATAACGGAGTAAAACAAGATAGAAAGCGGGCGAAACGTTAAATTTTACTCTCTTCTAGTATTTTCTTCTGTTCAGTAGACGATAGCATTAAAAAATTATGAAACATTTAATTCGCTCAATTTTACTCAGACTATGAACTTGAGTTACATAACGAATTTGTATTACAATGTTTCCATAAAAAAAATCTGGTAAAATGTTTACACATGCAATCTGCAAGCTGAGCCATGTTAATGGCAGAGATGCAGTTTTTATTGCACCAGCTGTGTAGTATTATTTTGCGAATGTTGCTTTAAAGAGTACATTTTACGGCGTAATGAAAAAAAGAAATTGTTGGCATCGTAATCGTGTTAAACGTTCATTTAGTAGAAATGCTACATGTATTTTTTTAAATAACGTACGTTCAAACATTTAAAAAAGAAACTGAAATTAAAATTCAGAACCGTAGATAAAAAGCTGGGATAGAAAATCGAAGTTAATAAACAATCCGTTATTAACAAGAAGATCTGATATCAAGGCGATTGCTCCGGTAATGCGCTCGAATTTCCCGCATTCCTCGCGCGAAAGATCCCACTGATTCGGCGCCGCGCGCTAATGTGGAACGTGCACACGCAGCGAAGCTGCGAGCGACGTGAAATTCGCGCCATTCGTTTCGTCTACCGTTCCGGGGCAATGCGGCGCGGTTAATACGGCGAGGCAATACGCCGCGTGCGAGTGTAATTTAAGGACTCTGCCCTGGAAAAATAAAATGACAACGGAACGTGCAGAAACTCGATGTCGTGATATAGTTTAGACTATATATTCTGAGCTGGAACGGAATTTTTGGACAGACTTTGTATAATGCGAGTAACAATGAAATTTGAGTAAAACGACGCGTATAGTTTCATACCTCGTTTTACGGGCCAATAATTAAAATAGTCAATAAAACCTTTTAGAAATAGCACACATCTATAGTTTTTTTCATGATCCACGAAAGTGATATTTTTTTTTCTTTTATCGAACTACCAAAGTTAAGTTCGAACGGAAAATGTAATAATTTTTATTAAGGTAATCAAAATAATAACGGTGCAATAATATAATTGAGATAAATTTGGCAATGTTGCATACTGAATGTAACAAATAGAGGAAGATCGCCTGTCACGCGTCAGGTTATCTTCAGGCTCTAAAACTCTACTGAGCAGCGTTGCGAATGTTCGACTAAACGTCGTTTCAATAAGCAAGGTAACTATTATAAAAAAAAATCTGCGATGAAACTTTTACTATAAAAATCTTAAACTGTTTATATATATATATATATACGTCTATTATATTTTCAAGCTCATCGCTTGTTTTCTAAACAAATAGTAAATAAATGCTCTTGCTTTCCTTCGTCGGTCAATTATATTTTGTACCATTATTAATTATTATTATGGTATCGATTTGTTACGACATGTTCTTGTATATAGAACATTCTATATTCTACGCATTATATATATTGTCTGTTGGTAATGTCACCCACCGAAATGATGTGGCTTCGCGAATATATAATATAAATTAAAAACTAGTGCGCATTTATGCGTGTTTCTGACATTGATCATTTCTTCATGTGTGATAGCTATCCCTAATTAATGTGTAAGAAGAGTACATCTAGTGATGTGTATTGGTTATAGGATTAGTGTATTTTGTGTATTTATATAAGAGCGTTAAAAAAGCTGTTTTTATCAAACGTCTAGGAAAATAAAGATAATAAATAAAAAAAATTGAAAAATTAAAAACAACGAATATAATAGTAATGAGTGTTAAAAGAAATTTACAATATGAATCTAATTGTTCACACAGGTATTTCAACTGCCCTTGATATTTTCACTATACCCGAATCCAGACATAAAAATATATTTGAACGTTTCAACGTTCGAAAAAGGATTGTATAAATAAACAATTAAAGAGTCGTAATTTCATTATTATTATAGGGACATTAAGTCCAGTCAAGTCAATATACATTATGATTGAAATAAAAAAGTTCTTCATAATTTTAACAAATTATTTTTTGAAATATAGAAATCTTTCATTTTAATATGGAGCCAAGGATACGTTAACATAATGCGTCGTCGTACATTTAAACAAACATTAACTTTTGCTATACATTTTTTTAATACACCAACAACAATACTGAATTTTATAGACTTTTACCAATAAACCAATATCTATTTAAATTTATTATATTTTAATGTAAAAGGCTAAAAATTCCTTAAAATTATGTAAAAAGAGTTTGAAATTCTAAAAATATCATAATGATTATTAATTAATTGTAGTTTTTTGCTGATGTAAATCATAAATCTCAGTTTATCACTAAACAAAGGTTGAAAGTTTATACACTGGCTGTTTTCGCTGAAACATTTTAAAAGCAGTTCTTAATGATTAAAGTATTCGATACCTTTTCTAATTATCTACATAATGATGTCAATGGCATAAACAATAGATTTTCATATATAATCACTAAATAGATTAATACTCAAATACACTTCTTCAATATCAACAATCATGAAAATTTTAACACAACCATAAGTTCTTATTAGAATTTTATTCATTCTCAAGAATAAGACGATCATAAGTATCTAAAGTATTTTTAATTCCTTGGAAGAAATATGTATCACTACTTTCATGCAATTCGTTAAAAAAAAAATTTCGTATAGTATTCTGAAACACCGGAAAGCTTCTTTTAAGAATTTATATAAAACTTCTCCTATAGACTTATAATAAAAATAACAAAACATTTAAGATTCCTAACAAGAGAAGCTTAATAAGAAGAAATAATAATATTTCAGTTTTAATTTATGAGGTATTTTCGCCTATAAAAGATTTATCGTATAAATTGAAATGCACCATAAATGCAGATGTCTGAAATATATAAACTCTGTATAGATTTTTATACACCGTTCTATTTTATAAGCAGACGGTTTCATTATATCAATTTTACGTCTGACTAGCAAATAACACCGAGTGACACTCATTTAGCGATTGCAATTAAATTTCCAACATCTACAAAGCAGTAAAAAAAATACTCGCATTTTGTTTTTCTTGAAAACTTATTTTGGAGGAGTGAACCGGCACAAGGTTAGTCGATATTTTTTTCGTGATTAAATTATTTAAATATTATCTTTACAGGCCTGTGTCAAATGAAATGCTGTATGAATTGATTTGTTTCGAGACGGTTAATGAAACTGTCTGAAGGTCAATTTTAGACAGTTTAAACTCAATGCAAGACTGATTTCAGCGAGGATTTCAGTTTAGGCATAAGGATATTTATTACTAAAAACTAATGGTGCACTTTAATGTCTCTTCGTGTAAAACTTTTATAGTCGTTAAAAATCGATGAACGTCGGTTGAAAAACGCAACAAAATTTAAATAGTCATGAAGAATTCTGGTAAAGAATTTATTCAAACGGAGAAATCTATTTTTATAAATTTCCAGCAGAGTTTTCAAAGAAATTAGAGTCTGCTATCGAACATAACTGAGGAGATTTTAATACTTTTGGTTCTCCTCTCTCTCTCTCTCTCTCTCTCTCTCTCTCTTATTTCGAGGCACTGATGACGTGCGTAAAGCTCCATCCATCTTTTTTCATCGTTGACATGAGATTTTTATGATCTATAAAATGGGATCGCAATTTTTGAGCTATGATAATCCGTTTCCAAGTTATAAAACTTTTAACGGATATCGATTTTGCACGAGACCAGAGTGCACCTGACGGCCGACAAAAAGAATGGCAAACAAAAAAAAAAACACGCCAGCTTCAGTATTGCTTTATTACTTTTTGATATTTCAAATTTGGTTGGAATTTTATTATAGTGATCAATACTCGAGCGATCTCACCTGCCGGCGCTCCTCAAGGGGATGTCGGAGTAGAAATTGACCGTCATAGCGCCACGTAGCGGAAGTTTTGACGACGATTTCTCACAATATAACTATTTCTTTAAGTCAATGGTGCAAACGGTCATTCAGGCAGATCACTCACTCTGTAATATATCATAATGTATGAAATATGGTTGTGTGTATGTTTGAAATGACAGATGAATTCATTCTTACTTAAAGGAACTGTTCATCTGGAGAATAATTAAGGAATCCCATGATTTGTTGTATGTATTCCTAATGAATTCAACAAAACTACCATTCATTAAGAATAAATTTATTTTAAATTCACCGTTCTGTCTGGGATGACCTCATCTAGACTTATTTATCTACCACGAGAAAAACATTATTTTCCGCCTATTGCTCTATGTGATTATATCTTGTGTCATCCTCGCATGGCTCATAAGTGAAATTTTCCCAGGACTTTTAAAGGAAAACCTTTATTTTTATCTTATGCATATATACATTTGGTGAAATCTATTTAGAAGTTTCCACATTCCTTGTGAATAATAACAATCCTCAAAATCCTAAAAATAAATGTTTATTTCAACGAAAGACCTCATCGTTCGAATCGAAACTGCTGTAGCATTTAGGCATTGCTTAAGGTTTGGAAAGTGATTGGCAAAAAAATGATAGATGGCTATAACTTCTGGAAAAGATTTTGGATAAAGTAGCAGTATGTTGCCTAATTAATAAATAATAAATTAATAAATTTTTGCAATGCATGGTTACTAAAGACTTCGTGAAATACTTTAAATATTACTTGAACATAATCTCAGATCTCCCCTATGGCTATAAATTATAAGGATTGTTGTACCATTTTTACAGCAATTCATATGAATCGCAACACGCAAATCATCGAAAACCGTAACCGTGATTTTATTGACTGACAGACCGAGCTTATCATGGCATTGGTTCGATATTGTGGCTTTATCTCTGATATGGTGTGGTATATCCATGTGCCTTTTACGATGACGAAACGGCGCAAATACTTATTTGAATCGCGTCTACATATATTCAAATATTAGTTTGAAATGCTTAAAATATTGTATTTATATCCAACTGTTTCATATCCAAATATTCGAACAATATACGATGCGCCTGTTTAGTTGGGATGTTTGTTAGACAACTTATTTACATACTTTCAATCGTCGATAAATCCATCCAAAATCATTATATTGATTTGATTCACGATTTTCGCCTTAACGACTTCTATATGACGACCTGGACGTTAATTTTTATTGGTAAGATTAACCTAGAGCTCTGTAAACCATTTTTTGACAATTAAAACTAACGGTATAGAGTCCCCAGAGTATTTATCTATCCTCTTCTTGGATTCGGTAATGGTGTTTTTATCAAAAAAAAAATCCTGCCAAATCTTCGGTTCGTTCAATTTTTTCCCTACATGTATCGGCTATCAAACATAAAATACATGCCGCAGATTCTTGAAAATTTTGCATTAGTCTATCGATAGATGGCTGTTGAAACGAGTCGGGTTGCCACTTGAGTTACTGATGTGTCCAACGGCTATTATTACCAGTAATAATTAATTAAATCAGTATTTCTGAAAATTACTTTTTAAGAAATATTGATATTTAATACAGTTTCAATATTACTGCAAACACGAGTTATCATGATCATAAACATGTATAATGTATAATTCAATAATCCATATTTTCAGAAAAACAAAGTGATTTTTATTTTTAGATAAAAGTGAATTTTTTTCATTTCAGTATGATAACAAACTTATGTTGTTTTATTTTTCTTATACCGCACTAATCCATTTCTCTTATTGAACTGTATAAACTTAAAATAACTGTATAACATTAAAATTTAAAATTACAATTAAAATTTTGATAATTCTTCACACCATAGCCCTATTGCCTTTACCCTTTCCATCTTACGTCCTATATATCGAATACCTATGCTCGACCTATCATGACATATTAATATCTATAGACAAGTCTCTATACATATATGTTTATATACTTTACCAGACCTCAGGAGTTCAGGCAATTACGTCAAAATCCATTCCCTCTTCCATATTATATATATATATATATATATATATATATATATATATATATATCTTCCAAGTAGGTGCTGAGAACACGCGCACGCGAATTTCTCTTTTTCACCCTGCATATGCGCTAGGTTATCGTTATTATATGTTGTCTGCCTAGCCGCGGATTCTGCTGCGGGGCCCGGATAAACGGCGCTTTCGATATATATATATATATATATATATATATATATATATATATATACTTATTTTATGTGTACCGAAATCCATAGCAGGAACGCGCTCGCAAGGATCGAGTCGAAAATTTTCAATTTAAATATTCATGGGAAGCGAATTGGTTTTGCGCGCTGTATTGGATCGTTCTTTTTCTTAACCCTTTCTGGGGGGGGGAGGGCAGGACCCTGTAAGACCTCGCGTTTACTATCCTCTGTATTATATAAGAGGGACGGAGAGGGAGAATGGGACGCTTTGACCTTTTCCCGGACGTCCAGTAGTGTATATAGGAATAAAAATAAAGGGGTCGACAACAAACAATTTCTCTCTCTCTCTCTCTCTCTCTCTCTCTTCCTTCTTTCATGCGTACTCATGCTAGCAAACGATTGTTCCAGGTAGGTATTTTTGAAAAATCCTTCGTGTGGAAATTCGTAATCTCTCCTTTCTTAGTAGGTTCGAAACAGCAGTGAAGAAGCGTCCACTTGAACTCGAGATATCAAATTTTCTATGTTAAATGAATTTCGTTTTTTTTTTTCATACACAACTAGTTTTAAGTTTTTATCTATGTATGTGTATTTAAGGGACGATTGATTTTTTCTGCACGAATTCTTGGGAGTATCAGACTTTTCCTTCATCGACAACTAGATGTACGACTACAGCAAGGTATATCCGTACTATATTGTTCTATTCTCTATTTTTCGTCTATACGATCAAATAATGCTATATTGCCATCTAAATATTGTAAAGATTTACGACTACATGTAATATTTTTTGCGACGGAATGAGTTACTGGGCTGTTTTTCTCTACAGTATTTATTGATACTATGTGTACATTTATATTGTTTGACGAGATTATTGTTTTTCTTTTTTAATTCATCGTATCTTGTAATATTATACAAAAAATACACATCTATCTCGCTTTTGCGGATAACAAGTTTGATTTCTTTGTAATTTGTTAATTGGGTTTAGAATTTTTTGCTCACTGAAGAAATTTTTATCGAGTGATTATGAAATATGGTAGGTCGCACAATGTTTCATTGTTTCACATTCCTCGGTCATAATCAATGGATATATATATATATATATATATATATATATATATTTTTTTTAACGGTATTAAAATGTGTATTTTGCACAATATCTAAAAAGCTTGTAAAAATTTGTCGTCATCGTATATAAATGATTATGAATAAATGTCACTGAGTAGGTCGACCAAATGTCGATGAAATCGAACAGGAAAATTATAGTATTATTCTAAAACTGGATTTTGCCTTGAACAAAGCTTGAGCAAAAATCATTTCCTAATACTCGTATAGTCTTGATGAAAGCTGTTGTCATTGACTGTTACATTTTTCAAATCGTTGCAGAATTCATAACTTGGAATATGCCTATATACAAACGTTGTTCGAACGAGCTCTCTGGCCTGTCCTTCTGTGCCCATTAATTATGTAGTTCCCGTTGTTTTCCACGAATTTCTTACATAAACTAATTAAGGCGTATTCTTAAAGAATTCTAAGTAAATTCGTTAAACGACGATGAAATCAAAATGTTTCGAAACTTTTGTTTAGAATTTTTTGATTTAAAATATTTCAAACATTCTCGTTGATTGAAACTTTACAAAGCAGCGTATAATAGACGTAAATGAGGCATAATGAACTAAACTTTATGTAATAGTTGAATATTCGCATATAATATACGTGGACCATTTAGTTGATTATACTTTTTCGATTTGCCCTCCATAAATACGATATAACTATTATCTAAAAATATTACATGTATGTAGGTATTCAGGCATTTTGATGAGATTGACAATTATTCGAACGAAAATTACGTAAACGCTATTTTATATATACTTTTAATTTAAAATTATTCGCTATTTTTCAGATTACAAGACGAGTTCACCAATTACTGACATTATACAGCGAGCTTTTTATCATTCAATCGATTATCTTTGAAAGTAAAATGACATTTTAATATTTGGAAGTTACAAAATTAAAACTATAAATTAAGTTTAATTTTTTTGATTGTGTTAGAACTATTACACATATATGAAATATTAATTATTATGATATATAGTCATAATATCAAGAATTTTTTAAATATTGGTTGAACAACGCTGGGGCTTCGTGAATGTCTATGGAATAAACGAAAAAGTAATTTTGGAAACGAACCACTAATATTTTCAATATATTTTAATTAAAAACGCTGATAAGATTTTTATAATCGCTCAGGTATTTGTTTAATTAGTTTGCGTTTTAAAGTAAAATAAAATTTTTTTATATTAGAGTGCAGAAAAGTTGATTATGATGAGATTATGCTGTAATGATCACACAAAGTTTACGCAGATTATCTTAATATCATGAAAGTGCGTAATAATTTATATAATTTAAATTCGCTAGGATTAGGTAGTTTTTTTTTTGAAGAAAAAAATACAATACGACAATAGATATTAAAGAATACTTTATGCAGGATCGCAATGATTGTCCAGGATAAATACTAAAATATATTTTACGATAGTATTGACAGTTCAGCAACAATGCTGATGTCTCTATTAACTAAAAGAATGGGTACGTATATAAATTCTGAAAATCATATCAGCATCGTACTATAATTAGTCCAGTATTAATCAACATATTCTCATCTTAATTAGAAGAATGTTTCTATACATAGCTATAGTTCGTTAAACTTTTAACACCTTCGTGTTCGAACAATCATGTGTGTGAAAATATAAATTTAATATCTAATAAAATGTAACCAAAAAAAAGGAAAATTTATTAATTGTTCATAAAACCAAGAAATATCTTTGTCGGTCTCACAGTCCTATTATAATGACACTCAGACTGTTTTTGTTTATCAAAAACAGTTTTTCACTCCTCGTAGGATTGCTGCTTTCATCTCTACACCTACGATTTGTTTTTGTATGATTTCTTTTTGCATTTATTTATTTATTTGTAGTAAATTTAATGCTAGAGTCAGATAATTAAAATAACTATTTACCGAGATTCTGGTCTCTAGCATCCAGAGAGGATAATAAATATTTTCAGCAAAATATAGAACTGATTCACAAAACAAATAAACAGATTTATAATAAAATCTAATAAAATAAGATTTATAAAAAAAAAGGATTATAATAATCAAGTTAAAAAAAGCGCACGTTTCGCTCGATGTCACTGGTTGGATTCATCGGTAACACGACAGGCAGCCTAATCTTAGGCATACGGCTAGGGATATGTACACATATGTGTACACACCAGAATATATTCAATACGCAATTACTTAAAGAATTTAAATGAATGAATTTAGTTGTCTTAGAACACCAATGAAAAATGAGTATCACCCTGTATTACCGAATGGATTAAAAATATGCAGTTTTACAAATACTAACGCAATAATTATTGAACACCTAAAGAATCTTTTTCTAGAACCGAACCACGTGAAAATATGATGCGATATACATTTGACATATTTGATAGATATCTTACACATTAGTAATACTGAAAGCAGTCATATTTTAATAACTTTAATTAAGATAGCGTTGATGGTGCTTCGTTAATACGAACGGGCGAAGGGGACAATTAAAATAAAAAATGCAGAGGTACAGATGGAGGTAGCGGGAAGATGGAGTTGATGGAGGGGGCAGTCAGATCGTCCTTAGCTAATCATGTTTTTCTTCGAGGGGAAATACTGATTGTTGTTTTAACCTTATTTTTCGATTAACTGCACAAGGATAGTTTTACTGTCGTTATAATATCGGATTGGAAGACCAATAAGAATATGATGATGATGACGACGATGATGATGATGATGATGATGATGATGATAACCTATACAATAAAATATCCCACCCTACCATTACTCGGATCCCTTCTATAAATATTATACGAACTTTCACGCTTATGTGCACATGATATTTATGCAAATATGCATATATATATATATATATATATATATATATATATATATATATATATACATGGCACTCTGTCGCAGGTCACACGGAGTACCTTCGGGGCTGCATGGCCGATCTCGCCTACAATGGCATACGCGTGATCGAGCACGCGCGCAGCCGCAGGAACTCGACGGAGGCGACTGCCGTCAGCTGGGGCTGCTCGGGCGAGTTCGAGGCTGCCGCGGGCGAGGACATCAGCTTCGTGGAGGAGGGGGCGTTCGCGGCGATACCGCGGCCGATACCCCGTTCCGGATCCAGGTGAGTCGGAAAAATTCGACGAGCTAAGCGTTTACGGCGCGGACTGGCGCGATTAAGCACGTATGTTGATTTACTAGTTTATTCATTTTTTTTTTTTTTTTTTTTTTATATTATTTTTAATACAACTTTATTGATTTATTAACTTATTAATTTAATGTGCTTACTTATAATCAGAAGAAATTACAATAGATCGCATAGTACAATGCAATATACAATGCAAATCGGAAATTCGAAAGCACCAGAGGGGACAAAGTATCCTGCATGTTAACTGAATTAGCTTATGTACAAATCATATACAATAGACATAAAGTTATTAATAAAAATCAAAGGATATGTATAGTTATGATTCATCTACAATTTCGTGCACTTTTTAGAAGCTTCTATTGTTACGATTATACTATTTTATATCATATTATTTTACACATTGATATAATCTTTCTTTTTTTATTTATTTGCGTAAGTACATTACAGAATATTTTCAAGTCATTTGAAAAATAGTAGATTGAATATTTTTTTTAATGTAAATATATGTACAGTTTTATTAATAATACTTTTTTCATTTTAGGAAACAAAGTATATTTTTTTTCTAGTACAACCAAATGAATTTATTTATGTATTCTACATTATGACTTTCAAAAGTAATATAATAATGAATGATAAATAAATAAATAAATAAATAATATATATATATATATATATTATTTAAAAGATAGTTAGTATGAGAGATTCTATTTCTAAATATTATTTTCAATACGTGTATTTATGATTGTCGTAAGACATATATACCGTTACTATATGCACCACCTCGAGCAATGATTTCATAGGTACTTGATAACACTCTGCTATATTGCATAATAAATTAATAATAATATATTACTAATTATATATAAAAATAATGTTCATAATTAATCATAACGTATATAAAAAAGAGTCTATATTAAAGCGTATCAAAACAGATACAATTAATATACGGTAAATGAAAGGTTCGCTAGATTTTACGGATAGACTTCCAAAATTTGCTTAAATTTCGAACTACTCGTTAGCAATGCCCAAAATGAAAGTTTGGGATAAGATGTATCGGCGATTCTGAAAAACGCAATTGGAGCATTAATATGCAATGTTGTCGAGGAAATTGAATACACCGGTCGTACAATCACGCGTATTTTTGCATAAACAATTTTTTTAATATTTAATCCACGAATTTTCACGATTTGCCGCAAATCACCGGAATGATAAAATAAGCTTATAAATGATATCCTGGAAATGCAATCTTTTTATGAAATCCAAAAATCTTAGTGTTGTAGACTAGATTAATTGAAGCGAAAACAGCGTTTGGAGAACGACTTAAGACAATAATGATGTAATAAATCTTCTTCTTCTTTTTTTTTTTAAAACTGCGAAGTAACCAAAATAGAATTGTAATTTGAATGATTTTTATTACTATATAATTTTATAAAGACTGGCAATTATTAATTAATCATAAAATAATGAACTAATTTAGTCGTGTACATGTATGTAAAAAAAAATGTTCTTCCATCTGTTAAAAGTTGTAGAAAGTATAGTATAAGAACAAAATTTTTTTTTTCTCATACACAACCTTTAAAAACACGGCGATTGCGTTGTATCCGCGAGGGAGAATGCGATATCGGATTTTCCTAAAACCGACCGTACCCGTCTATATTTATATATAGAGAGCAGCATCAATTGCGCTCGCAATTTCGACTCGATTCCGTCGGGCGATTCGGTCTTTATATATATATATATATATATATATATATATATATATATATATATATATATATATATATATAAATCCGCGCAACGACGCGCAATTCACCGAATCGAACACAGACATACACAGACGCCGGCGCGAAAGCATATCCCCGCGGGCTATTTGTCCTTTCCGTCGCGGCCGCAATCTCCCTCAAAGGGGTACATAAGAAAGCGGAGTAGTAGAGGGCAGTCGCTCGGAAAAGTAAAATTTCAGCCTGGTCCGGGCGATCGAGCTGAAATCGAGACGTGTATATATCAAATACATATCAAATGTACAGAAAAGAGGAGGTTCGGGAGCATCGGTGTGTAGAGCAATATATGGGAGGAGACCTACGGGGCGGTGACCAGTCGAAAGAGGTGGCTTTTTCGGCCGATCGGTGTATTCCCCGTAACCGTTTCCATGTTAATATTGTACACGAGCGCGACAAACAAAGTCGCGGGTTTTTTTTTTTTTTTTTTTGTTTTTTTCTTTAATGACGTTTAGATGCGAGATAATTCTGATTTTCGAACTCCCGTGACATTTGAACGTACATTACGACGTATGGAATACCTCTTAGCGTGTCGGGAACAGCAGATCATTGAGAGTTTTATAGGATTTTTCAAAATCCAAGGTAATTTTTCGAGGTTATTTGAGAGTCAATATTTTGCCTTCAAAATCGAAAATCCTGTTTGAGAGCTTCGATTTCGAAAAGAACGGAAAGTTCTAAGCTTCACATACTGTATCAACGGCAGAGTTCATTTATTTCCTAAAGACGCTCGTAACCTTTCTTGATATTAACCTTTGTTTTTCTAGATATTAAACTTTAAATGACCTTGAAAATGAGCTTCATTATGAAACGGAAAATGTTCGAAACGTATCGCCAACAATGTCAAGCAAGTTTTCGCTAAAGGTTGGCTTGCGTGAATTTTTGGATGTTTTTGTTTTTCATGTTACTGAAGGTCAAAACGTCAATCTATTTCTGCTCCCAAATCCTGGCGATAATCAGCGATAAAGGTCGCGTTTGTAAAGAAAGTAGGATTTTTTGTTAAAATTTCATTTAAATCCACCGATTCATAGTAATTATGCATAAAGACTTACAAATGAAAAAAAAAATTAAAAACTACTTGATTACATTTTTTTCTTGGAAAGAACCTTAATTTCTATTTACGTTCGATTTTTTGTTACAAGTAATATTTAGAAACTTGTCTCAACATACAGATATAGTTTCATAAATTTTACTCGCCAATTGATAAAAATTATTACAGCTTTCGAATTGAAAAACTAATTGTCTCAAATTTATACAATTAAAGTTTGGCCCCGCACAGTCGCCCGGTATTTCAATTGGGAATCGAGACGCCCGAAAATTCCAGCATCTGCTTTTGAACTGTACTCGGCGATAAATTAGCAAACAGCGGGGCAAAAGTTTCCCCTTTCGAATGAAAATGAACTTGGATGGGTAACGAGAGCCATTGAAACAATGCCCGTGCTAAATGCGAATGAAGCCTTTGCCTTTCGCCGAAATTTTGCGAAATCTGCATTTGGTTACGTTATCCCGCGTCAAACGATTTCTTAATTAAAACTTAGATAAGCAGCGAGGTTTTATTTTTGGTGGAAAAAGTAAATCTTGGCAACGTAACAGGTCGGTTCGAAAATTGGTAAACTAATATAGAAAAAAATGTTCTTTTTTTGCGAAGAAATAAAAGTCGATTTATTATATGATATTTTATAAAATATGATAGGGTCCAACGAATTGCACAAAACGAAAATATACGTAAAAAATATACGCGTACAATTAAGTTCTGCCCATGAGAATTTTTCATCAACACGCTCAAAAGATGTTCTTCTCTAATTTTTAGCTAAATTCATAGAGAGCTATAATTCGTAACTCCTGGAAACTCCTTTGGAACTCCTTTCTCTTTTTGCTTTGGCACTATTGACGATTAAATGGCAATAAAGTCAGGATCAAAGAAAAATGTTGAATTCCGAATAACTTAGTCATTCCGAAGATGTTGGTTACTCAACGTCTGATTGATAACCCCTTTATCCCCGCTCTCCGCCGTTTGATTTATAACTGTGGTCGAGCTGCCAGGTCCTTTCCTCCTCCAGTTTCCCAAATGCTTCACCGCATTGAATGATGCGGAGAAGAACAAAGTAAGATATCTTTCAACAAACTTTTTCGAAATTAATCGTTCTTCTTTCCAGTTTATTACATTCGTTATATTAAATTGTAATTACATAATTATGCTCTTCAAATTTTAATCAACTACTTTAAATTATAATATTACTAATATTGTACTTATGTATCACACATTTCGTCGATAAAAAATTATAAAATATTTTTATTTTTTATAAAACTATATTATTTTACAAAAAGCATATAGTTTCAGCATGAAAAATCGTGGCAGGATTTCATTTGAAATTATTATTTTAGAATATATGGTTTCTAAAAGTCGTATCAATTAGTTTACTTCTTAAAACATGTTAAAATTTATATTTTAAAATATTTTTTCAGATAAAATTAACTAAACATTATTTCTATTTTGAATTTTGACGCATTAAACCATAAAAATTTTATGACTTTTTCAATGAAATATTTTTGATAATTTTACTTTCTTTAATTATATCTCAATCTTAAATATTGGATTTTTAATATCGAAAAAATCACATTTTTAACAAAATGAAAACGTAATTTTTGTAAAGTAATGCCTTGTGAATTTGTTTTGTTTTTCAGTGCAAAATTTAACAAGCTATTGAATTGAATCTCAAATATGCAATAAGATGAACAGAGATACATGTTTAGCAGGCGCGTTATCAGCAAAAGTTTTTATTTAAATTAGGAAAAACCTCTCATTTCACGAAATCGATTAACCGAAAGAAAAAAAAAACAAACAATATCTTCCAATCTAGATGGGAACTGGAGTTAAAGACCGCGGCACCGAGCGGCCTGCTCCTCTTCAACGCCGGCCAATCCTCGCACGCCGACTTCCTCGGCGTCGAGCTGCAGGACGGCAAGATCAGACTGCTGATGAACAAGGGCAACGGCCCGACCGAGCTGGTGCACGACCAGAAAGTGGCCGACGGCCACTGGCACAGGCTCCAGGTCGACTTCACCCCCGGCTTCGTCGGCATCAGCGTGGACGGCCAGCCGCGCAATCTCTCCCTGCCCACGGGCAATCGTTATCTCGACCTCGCCGAGACCCTCTACGTGGGCGGCACCGAGCTGAACAAGCGCGCCAAGGCCCTGTCGATCGGCGTCAAGTCCGGCGACGTCAGCTATCGCGGCTGCCTCAGGGGTATGCTGCTCGACGGCCGGGAATTGGGCCTGCCCCACGTCAAGGTCAGCCAGGGCATCGTCGCCAGTTGCGTGTGGGGATTCCCCTGCGCGGAGGCCGAGCCCTGCGTCCCCGGCGCCTCCTGTTCCCAACTGGGCGTGAGGTCCTTCAAGTGCACCTGCGATCAGAGCCTGTGCATCAAGTCGAACTTCACCGACGATTACAAGGTGAGCTCGTAATTCGTAATGTCTCGCTTGCTGCTGGTTCGCGACGCTTTCCTTACGCATGGTTAAAGAAAACAAAAGAACGGTCTGGTTAAAATATTTGTAAGCTTCGCTAAAACATCAGATCCTATAACATTCTTTAACCTTTAGAGGACCGGGATGACGCCTACAGACGTCATATGTTTTTTCATTAATCAAGCACAACTAAGTGGATCCTTAAGGTTTTTGAGGTCCCTGAACTCTATTCTGTCATAAAAATGAAAATTCAAAATGGCGGAAGTAATATGTCGGATCTATACCGGCTGTTCTTTCTGGCGCGGATTGAAAATCGGCGAAATACTCTATATGGCTCTACTAAATGCTCTTGCTTTATATAATATGAATAATACTAGATTATTCGTTTCTGGATTTTAAAGAACCAAGTGTTTTATCGATTCTTGGTTTGAAAGATGAACCGATACTGAATGGGGCAATACCTACGCGTCTCGTGGGCGAACATTTACCTGTATTTACTGAGAAGAAAAAGCGATGCCGTTTGTGTAACATGAACAAAGAAAGATCGGAGACTAGATTTGAAGGTCACAAATGTTCCATCATAATTACGAATAAATCTATATATGTAAATAAAATACTAAAAAACATTAAAAAACACATGGAATCAGATGCTTGATACGTCTACGTCGGTGATTCTGGTTAATCTTGAAATCGGGCTCGCATTGAAGAAATAATTAGCGGATAAAGGTGGAAAATCAAGCCTGTGAGGATTTATGTGGCTTATTTCCAGCATAATCAGTCAAAGAAAAAACAATTTTATTTCAAGTTGATCGCCATCTTGAATCCGCCATTTTGAATTGTGAAAGTTTGATTGCAGAATCTTAATCAGCAACCCCAAAAACCCCTAGGGAAACATTTCTTACGCTTAGGAAATCTTCTAAACGTTTCTTACGAAAAAGAACAAAATTACCATGCTCATTACAGTACCGGGCCGGGATGACGCCTGAAGGCGTCATGCTCCGATCTGCACAAAGGCTTGGCCTTAGTTTAGTCGTTTGTGCAAGCCCTAAACTCACTTTTTTATATAAAAACGAAGCTTTTGAAATTTCTCAAATCCCGGCACTCTAATGATTAAGATGTCATGTGTTGAACGAGAAATTCAAAATTCTTACGATCTCATTTGTAAATAGTGTCATCTCCGTTCAACTCATATTGTTAACAATAAGTTAATCGACAATCATCGTACATATACAATTTGACATAAACGGTTGTGAGGGGAAAAAAAGAAAAGCTTCTTTTGGTAAAAAGCAGATGAAAAAGGCTATATCTCAGGATTCGCTTTAAAAAGACGCTATTTCAGATTGAGCGCGCAGAGCAGGCCCTAATCAGATATCTGTAAATTACCGGTATAATCACGTAACGAGGCGATAATCAGGGCCTGTACAGATTACCTGAAAAAGACAAAATTACGCATTTATAGACCTTTTACAGGTCGTGTGCGGACGGCCAGTAGTTGATGAGCTAGTTTATCAAGTGTAACTGCTGGTCGTTGAAAATGTGGTATATGTATCTTTGCTACGAATATATCGTGACTCACTTATTCGAGTATAGAGGCTTGTATAGCTTATGTATATAAAATAAAAACATTTATAATATTGTATAAGTAACTGCCAAATAAGTCTAGAGGGCAAAACGTAGAATAAAGAGATATGAGTTTAAATCAATTAAAAAAAAAAGTAAGATTTAAATCATTTAATCGTAATATCAATATTTTTATTAATTGTTAAAGAAAGTTTAAAAAAAATATAGTTCCAGATTGTAAATATATTTAATTAATTATTTAGTACAGAAATCGATGTAAGAGGCGCTGTAACCTAAAATACGATAAGTAATCTGTACAAGTCTTGAATAGCCCCTCGTTACGCGTGTGTAAAAGGCCAGTAATAACCTGGGCAGTTACCCTGACTAATAATGCCTGAAAATAATCTCAGAATATCGCTACTCTCAGGGCAGGCGTTCTTTCAAAGACCATTTTTTTTTTGCTTCAATTTAGGCTGGCACCTCCAATACTCAATACTCGCGGTATTGAATTTAAAATACGGAAAAAATGTTTAATTACAGAATCACGCGATGAGATGAATAATATGAGTTTTTGCTATATTTGTTTTCTCTTTTATACAGTTTTATTTAATACTCATATTAATATTAATATATTAATATAATATATGAATACTAAGATTTGAATACTTTCATTTAATTATTTAATTACTAAGATATGAATACGAACTACAGTATTATATACATTTTCAATATTATTTTGCACATTTAAGAACATTCTACGTACAGTCGTTAAGCATATTCTAGAAATCTGCTATCGTATCCTTTTTGAAAACAAAACTTCTCGATTAAACATTTATTTCATATTACAGATTAAATAGCTCGTGTATTTAGTTAGTGGTTCCAACCTATAGATTGAATAGAAAAAAATGGTCTTGAAAATTTGGACCTTTTTGAAGCGAATCCTGAAATATTATAGCATCTTCTTGAAGAGAAATCTGCGGTAGCGCCTTTTTATACGGGACGGACGTTATGTATACAGCATTATACAATCTTTACTCGGTTCGGACGTAACGACTGAAATGTAAATATTCTTTTATACGATTCTCGATGCAACCCCGACGCGTTGTTTACAACTTTCCAACGTCTAACAAAATCTCCGATCTGCCGTTGGTACGCGCAGAAACCGACAGTTTCCGCTCGAATAAATTCCCCTCGATCCCGCGACCATGCAACCAAGCGAATTTTCCGCGCTTATGCGCGAATGGCGAATGTGGCGGGGGAATCCCAATCGTAACTTTGTGCCGAAAAATTTTCTAAGCAACGACGAACGTGAAAATACGCGGGCGATCGACGTGATCCAGCAGCGTATTAATCCGGCGATCCGCCGTCTCCGATTTCCAGTTTAACACGAATCTGCCGGTGAGCCTGGAGGTGCTGCAGGTGCGCCCGATCGCAGTCGCCGAGGGCAAGCGCGCGACCCTCGGCGAGCGCCACATCGGCATGAGCCTCGACATCGCCAAATTCGGCCTGAACGAGTCGCACGTAGTGTTCGGCCTGCTGACGCCGCCGAGCCACGGGGGCCTGCAGCTCGACAAGTCGATCGGCCTGGCTGCGAAGACGCCCTTCACCCTGCACGACGTTTATCAGCAAAAGGTCGGTCATCTCGCTTTTGTATCATCGCGCAGTTTTGACGATATTAACGATGCAGGTTGACTTTTGCTCTCTCTGTTTTTTTGTTCTTTTTTTTGTTTTTTATTTTTTTTTAACAGAATTTTATGCGATCATTTACGTATCTTCAATTGAAGCAAAGTTTCGAAAGTCTGTTTGAAGCTTACTATTGAAAAGTCCTTACTATCCAATGATCAAAGTTAACTATAGGCTGTTTTTACTTAAGCTTGTTCTACTGACGGCTTGGCTCCAATTAAACGTAACGATTTTATCATAAATATAAACCATATATAAATATAATGATTGCATATAGAAGAAATTAATCCAAAATTACGTAGAAAAGACAAGGTTTTTATATTTCGTTTAGCATTCAAGTATAATTACGAGTCTCAAGATAAATCCTGCAATAATAGAAGTTTTATCACTTGACGATAATTTACTTTATAGTTACATCGTCCTTTTTGATTAATTTTTATAAATCATATATTATAATGATTATTCACTAGGCTCTGTGACAGTATTAAAATTTATGTAATAACCCCATAATCAATATGCAAAAAAAGTTGAGTTTCCAAAATCATGTAATTTTGAATTTATCAAGATATTTTTTTTAAATAACCTATAATAAAATAGAATAAAAATCGAAGTATTTTAGAAATTGGCTATATGTATATGAATTTTTAAGTTATCATTCATTCTATTACTTATTATTCATCCTTTTACTCCTAATCCTTTCACTTTAAATTATTTGAAAAATGCTCTTAGTAAGATTCGATGAACAATATAGCGAGACCTATTCACTGCTTTATGATTTTGAATTTTTCTAATTTTTTTTTTCATGTTAAGCAGTTTGCTTTCATCTGAAATTCCTATATAATATATTATTCGAAGCATCTTTATGCACTTCAGGTGTGTATCGGATATTCATTAAATTTGATTTATTGCCTAATTGTTTTTATTTTTATTTCCTCGATTCGATAATAAAATTCGCGTAGACGTATATATAATATATATATATATATATATTATATATATATATATATATTATATATATAATATACTAAACGGTTATGCAACAGGAGAAGGCAATTTTCGAAAAAAATGTAGTCTAGTATAAAGCGAAGACAAATTTAGTATAATCAAGAACTTTTCTTGTGAAAAAAGTTTTATTATAATCTTACGTGTCACACACACACACATAATAAATTACTTATTATCCATATAATCTCATGGGCGATTTCGGGAAATGTCTGTTTAGCTTTTATGATATCTCTACAGTAAGTCTAGTAAAACTATAACTACGATCAATTTATATTATATATATATATATATATAGTATATATATATATATATATATATATATAATATTTAATAATCGTTAACACTATAAATTTTATTATATTCCTTGCCAGAAAGTATTTTCAAAATTACTGTAAATTGTAAGTAAAATATTTCCATACGCTCAATTGCACGGTGGTCAAATTTTAATGATCAATCAAAATTTCAATGATAATAACAATTGAAATACTTTGTAATTCGTAAAAAGAATGATTTGTAATTCACGATACAAGTCCTGGAGTGGCTCTTTTGAACACTCAAATAATGAAAATCGTGACATTTTTATAAATATACCAATGGAGGAAATTAAGACAAACTTGGAGTATAGAAGGAAATTAGAAACATCGATTAGTATTTTTTTCTTATATACATACATACATATATATATAATGGAAAAAATGCTCCTAATTAAAAAAAATTCTAAAAAGTATCTTCTTCGCATTCTTTTATGATGTAAAAGCAGGTTTCAAATAAAAATCGAGATGGTTTAAACGGAATTTAGGGTTTGGATTTGTTTCACTATCGGTCCATGGTTATATATTATAAATATACCATAAAACAGGGAACACCTGTTTCCCAAGAGAAAAAAGGTCAAACTTTTGAGGGACCCAGATTTCTTTTATATCTGAATTCGAGTATTAATAATAATTATTTTCAAATCTGTACATACATTATAAAAGAGTGTAACGAAGATACTTTTTAGCATTTTTCTTGCAGTATAATGTAAGATTTTTCATTATAAACCCCAACTGCTAAGATAATTCTAGTCGAGCCATTCCTGCGATACAGCTCTATCCTTTTGTAATAATTCTTAACGATATTTTTCATACGAATCTTTATGCGTACAATAAAATTTTTGGCCGTAAATAATTTACCGCTCATCCACTTTTATCCCGATATAGCAACACAAAGATCAAGGCGCGGCTGGCTTTGAAGCTTTATCAGTGCGCAATACACTTCTATTTTCGACTCCTATACATATACATATATATATATATATATATATATATATATATATATATATATATATATATATATAATGCTCTCGACCGTATACGCGTACTACACATACACGTGTAAGCAATGGGAGCAGCGAGAAATCGGAGTAGCGCTTCTGCCTGTGGGGGTCCTCGGGGCAGCTCTTCGCCGCGAGAGTTCCGTCAATTCGAATGGCGGCACCGCGGATTCGACGCTTCGGCGAACGATATGGGGATAAAACGCGCTTCGCGCTAACCGCGGCGTCGAGCGTTCATGCCGCCAGCGCGCGCGCGTTATAGACGAGATTTACGAACGCCCCTCCCTCCCACTCGCTCTCTCTTTCTCTCTCTCTCTCTCCCTCTATCTCTTTTTCTTTCTCTTTCTCTGTCTGTCTGTCCCTCTCGCCCACTCTCTCTCTCTCTCTCTCTCACTCTCTCTCTTATCGTGTCGGGATATTTCTATATTTAGTCGCGTGCGCGAAGGGGCGAGCGCTTTAATTGAACGAAACGCGACGACGGGGCCGGCGCGGCGCCCCGAGCGCGAAATTAAAATCGAATCGTGTGCGCGGCTGGTGGCAGCCGTGCCTCGCGAGAGTCTCCGACGCCAGAACGCTAAGCTCCCAGCGAGAGATGCCGGGAGTCGGGCGGAGAGGGGGGGGGGGTTAGGGCAGCGAACGAGCGGCCGAATTAAATTATAATACTGCTTTTTTCGGGAAAATTCAAAAGGACGGAATTTTCATCGACGCCGGTGGACGAGCTTTTATGCTGTCGAGCAAGTGAAAATAAAGAATTATAGTTAATGTACAAACGTATGTATATTTATTTTTCTTCTTCCTTAGATTCGCGAATAACACGAGGAATATCATTGGACAAAGTATGGATATTCAAAAAGTCTGAATTCTTAATTTTTTCCTATGTATTTGTCTTCCATAATTCAATTAGAAGACGCAGAGGCAATGGTCGATAAATTAAGCAGCGCATAAAGTGGATTCTTTCTGTAGATATTAAATCAAGTATAGAAGTTTCAATTTGACTTTTTTCCAGCCGTATCAGACACTGGCCAGATGAATTAATGTATAATTTGTATACTCACATTTTTGGAGCTGCCGATTCCGAATATCGCAGTACACTAGCTTTGAACTATTCACTATTATAATTATTGTTGCTTTTGTTATTATTGTTATTATTATTATTGTTGTTGTTGTTGCTATTATTATTATTAAATATTCAGTCCCTCTGCTGAAATGGAATTTTCATGGCAAACTCTATTAAAATTTTTAGACTTTTTCGAATTTATCTCGGAGAATACGAGAAGAGTTTTATAGACCTTATGAAAATACATTTGTTTGTCCTATATGTTTGTTTTCCATACAAGCGATATTTCTAAAGAGAAACTGTGTCCTCTCCTAAAACCATTTCGTCTCGAGTAACCCGGAGCATCGGTTTGCGGATAAATAAAAATTCATAGAGCAAAAAAAAAGTCTTTTCCCTATTTTTCGAGGTAGCTTCAAAAAACCATCCTATCATCGCTTTCGTCACGAAAATTCAATAGGATGTGCGCATCCAAAATCCTAAAAATCCTGAGGGTGTAAATTTTTTACAATATCGTGGGGTGGGTTATTTTCGCAAGTCTAGCCAAAATTATACTGAAAATTTTACATTTGCAATTGACTGCAGATGCTATTGTACCTTGAAACATTTTTTATGATTACAAAACACGTATTTTGTTTTTATCAGTTTTGTAATAATTAACATGAATTTCATCAGTACAATTTTAATTTTAATGTAAATTTGGTGATGTGTATGTATATGTATGTGTATATGCGTGTGTTTCAGTTTGCAATCTAAACTCAAAGACTAAAAGTCAAGCGTCAATAAGAAGCGAAACTTCAGGTAACAAATGTACGAGGGAATGGCGTATACACGCGTCTGCCCTATTTTAAGTGAGACAGAGATAGAGCGCACCAAGCTCTTGTTATTTCTCTTTTAAAAGGAAGAAAATCAAATTCTTATCGCGCGTGCTATTGGCAGAAAAGTCAATCCATTGGGCTCTCGCTCCATCGCTTCCTGTGTCTCTGTCTGTCTGTCTGCTTCTCTCTCTCCCTCTCTCTCTCTCTCTCTCTCTTTCTCTTTCTCTTGATACATATATATATATATATATATATATATATATATATATATATATATAATCCCAGCAGACGCAACGTCCCGCGCGTCAAGGAAGCCCATCGATCGCGTATTTTCCGCTGAATATACCGTTTTACAATACATGTGTGACATCGTGTTCGTGACGAGGGAAAACACGTTTGTAGAAAAGAGAAATATATTCGGGCATCGTTAAAAGGGCTTTTTTCATTAAATATGCTAAATAATACGATAATAATGAGACAATTAAGCTAATCGCTAAATCTCTTAGAATTAAAGCTCTAAGAATCCTCATTTTAACGAATAATATCAACGGTATGGAATCCCTGGGGAGAATAATGAGTGGACTTGAACGGGAGCAAAAAGTTAAGTTTATTAACGAATATAAGATAAGTTTGTACAAAAAATGAAGCACTCTCTCGACTCCTGCTAAACAATCACTGAATTGAACTACAGAATGGAGAAACGAGCTTATAGTCGGTTGCAGAACGAACTTCACAATCTTGTTCCGTGAATGACTTTAATAAACATGAAATCATTTTCTATTGCAAATTGTAGATAGGCGTTTGCCTTTCATCACAGCGAGACTGTAACTGGCGACAAGAATAGCAAGTTGAGAACATTCTTGACGTTGAAGTTTAACTCTTCGAAGTATAAAGGCTTCTACAAATTCTCGATCTATTATTAGCAAGAGCAGAGGGCATTGGCATATTAGGTACAGTGTTGATTTTCTAGCCATGTCATTCTGTATCTGTCAGGACGTTGATTCGATTCTTCGTCTACTTTCCACATAGACTGGGGATTTTTCCCCCGGTCTCCTTTGATTTCAGATGAGGTCAAGGATTTCGACCGTCTGAGTCCTTCCTTGGCATCCCAGTCTTCATTACGACCTCACAATTTAACCAAATTATCAAATGTGGTTTGGTACATTCTTTTCTGATCATATATCCTAATTTTCATTTGTATGATGGTCTTAGAACACTAGAAATAAAGATACAGCATATATACAACAAAAAGTACTTATATATTATATAACTTTTTAAACATACATATAGTATGTATAAAATTATGCATCTACATGTAAAAACGTATATAATGTATTAATATTCTTTCGAAGATATAATGTTTTAGCAAAACACATACGGTAGCGATATACACATCCAAAACGAAAGTCTGTACACATACGCACGCGTTAGACATTTTTCCGTTCAAAAAATTATTTCAGTATTTACTCTGAAAATCCATTTGATCAACTATTAGAATTGACCAAACATTAGACAGTTATTTTTTATCATCATGATTAATGCCCAATTCAGCATTTTTAGTTTTCATAAAGAGATATAAAACGACGTTTTGTTTAGGTCTGACACTGGGCCAAGGGGAATGGACAGTTTTTAAAGTATCAAACTGGTCAACTCATGTTCTAAAAATGTTCTCAATTTCTATCAGAGTCCGCGAATGAAATGTCTCCATTCGAAAATAAGATAGTATAGGCAGTATACTAATTATCTTTTTCCAAGAGTGAGACTGATTTTGTATTTTTTGTCAAAGAATAGGTGACTCGATACGTATCTTGAATTGACTGACTAAGCGAACTAACTTTTCAGTGCTTCAGGAATTTTCAGCAATTCTCTGACCCTCTATAGTTATTGATCTACCCATTCTGATTATGTTGGCCACGAAAATCATTTGATATCGTGCTCAAAATCGAATCTATAGTATTTGAAATCATTTGAGCCTTTACTCTTCGAGTGACTAATCCCTAAACAATCATACTGCCCTTAATATGCAAATCTATTCAGTAACATCGAAAGATATAAGGCAGGCCTGATAAAATTAGACATAGCAAGACTGCCTATACGAAGAACCAGAGATAAAAACCCACGTAAAAACTTATCGGTACCAAAATTAAATACTCATCTGTAACTCTCAAATTTCTAGTGTATGAAATTTTTTGAAAAAAAATTATTAATATCTAATAAAGTCCAGATACGAAAGAAAAACTTGACTCGTTATTAACTCGTTGAAGTAATGCATGTATTTGCTGTTTTAATTTAAATTGCATAGAATTTAACATTGGGAATCATGACCGTGAATTTTTTTCTCTCGATAAAATCAGAAAAAAACTGGATCATTATTCAGTGAGAATTTAATGCATTACAATCCAATTACGTGTATATTTGAGAAAAGTTATATTTGTAAAAAAAAAATGCTTCGCAACTTCTAGAAGGAACTAAGCGGGAGAAAGCTTTTCTCGGGATAACTACGCTTATATATATATATATATATATATATATATATATATATATATATATATATATATATATATATATAGGTAGATAGATCGATAGATAGATAGATAGATAGATAGATAGATGTTGGATTCAGGACAATACTCCATTGCAGTTTATGTGCATGATTCTGTGATCGTCGAATTGCAGGAGAGGGACGCTTAATAATTTCAGGTTTACGAGCTCGAAGCCTCTGGTTGTATTTTGCTCTTCTCTAACTAGTTCCTTCCCCCCCTCTCTCTCTCTCTCTCTCTCTCTCCTTTCTCTCTGTCTCTAACCCTCTCTCGCTCTATCTCTCTCACTCTCTCTTACTGACTTTATTGCAAATCCAGCCGGTCGCGATGATTCTATTGCGGAGGGTAGCTGCAAAAATAACTGGCACACCTTTGTCTTTCTCTCTCTCTCTCTCTCTCTCTCTCTCTCTCTCTCTCTATCCATTTATCTATCTATCTCGGCGAATCGTCTCTGTTTGGGCAATTTGCATTTTGTCTCCAGCATCTCGCGGAATTGCTTTTGAAGCAATATTTGTTGATTCGAAGTATCGAATGATGATGTAAGCTGAAACACGCGATTTTGGAATTCTCACCTCATAGTTACGATGCAGAATTTTGACCACTGATTTTGATCGAGCGAGCTCCCATTGTCTACGTAGAGCTAAAAAAAAAGAAAATATTAATTTTTTTTATAAGTATAATTATCGTACAGTATCAAAAGTTTAGATAAAAAAAAAGTTCTTTTAAGCTTCAGAAATAAATAGAGATAGCCGAATGTAATCATTAGTCGTGGTTTGGAATAAAATTACAAAAATTGAGTTATTAAAATGTACGAGCTATATATTTCTGCTTATGAGAATACGTTTCAGGAGATTACATTCGCCTTTCAATTTCATTCATAATTTTAAATATTTTTTTTTAATATATGAAAGATACACAGAGATATGTAAATGAAAGCAGCAGCTAAGCGCGCCGAATAATATTAAAAAACTGATTTTTACGTGCCGACTTCAAAGACATAAAATAGAATTTTCAGAGATATTTTTTAAATAAAGAAAAAATCTATATTCCCTGTATTTTTTTAAATATTATATTTACAACATTCTAATAGAATTACAAAGGGCGGTTAGATCTGGTATACAGATGTTTAATGTGATTTACAATCGTGACAAATTTTAGCATTTAATTTTGAAAAACGTTCTTTTAATCTTTTAATAATCTGACTAACGAACAGCTGTGTTCTAAGAGACTGGCATTTCTAAATAATCTGCGATTCAATCTTAAAATTCCTTTGTGAAGCATCCACAGTATGCGTAGCTTTTGAAAAATGAAAAAACAAATTTCGGTACTTTTATACTGCTATAGCCTGTTACCTTAATTAAAAAATAGTAAAAGATTATGCGGCAAAAAAAAATCAAATTATAAGATAAGTTTTGAGGTCTAATTGTTCTCTTCGCTTAGGAAAAATTTATCTTAGCATTTCATTAACTTTGACGGGAAAAAAAAAGGAAATTAGGTTAAAAATTTCCATTTCCCTCAATTAAAAGTTATTTTTTTCCAAAGGGATTATTGAAATTTTTTTCGATTCATGGAAAAATTAACGATCTGGTTCAATATTCGCGCATTTCGTACAAGTTCGTGTGTTTTATCGCATACGACAAAATTATGACAATGCGTCAACCAAACTTTTTTTTTACTTCGAAAATATTCTCGCAATCAAAAGAGTAAAAAAACAATCATTCGTGGCAAAAAATCAGTGGTTATAAAAATATTGACAAAGTGAAAAAGGCTTTATTTTCTTAAGATTTTTAAAAATTAATTGTCCATATATTTCTTTATATTATACTGGAAGATTGATCAGTATAGAAAAGCTATATATTGATGAAAATATATACTTTATGCTATTTTTTATATCCTTTATATACAAATAAAATCAATTTTGAATGCAGTTCTTGCTCGTTAAACGACAGAATGGCTTAAAGTTCCCCTACGAAGCACACTTACACACGCGCGCGCACGAAATATATGGGGTTATATTTCAAAATTGAATAAAAATTGAGAAAATAGAACTTTATTCAATTGGATATCGATTGAATATTTTACATTGCAACAAATAGGTATTCTGACATTGAATGACACAATGCATTAAAATTGTTAAACTAATTACAGATAATAATTATTCAAAATCAAGAAAATACTTGGAAAAATTGGATATATCGGTGTAATATATATTTCTAAACTTTTATTTGCAAATTCAAGAGATAATTTGTTAAATAATATTATCCGCGCGTCAAAAATACAAATAAAATCTTTAAAAAAAAAGTCAATTAATAAATCGTTTAGTTTTCATCTAAGAATCTATTTTTTGCCATCGACATATAATCTATAATTGTCGTTATAATTCGATTAATATTAATGGTGGGTGCAAAATTAGCTTTAATAACTGCCTCCGAGTCATTTGATATAAGATATAGTCGATTAAAACTTTAGTTTGCTATATATAACTAAAGCCGATAATTTAAACTTAAAAGCTCTGTAATCCGTCGGTACGATGTGCTTATTGAGAAATACAGCTAAAATTATGCCGTTTACATAGACGCATAATTATACTTGTACATCATGAATAAATACAATCTATAGAGATTAAACTGGCGCAAGTATTTACATTGGTTTTACAAACTTTACAAAATAAAAATCTCCACTACCGAATTTACCGAAACTTATATACCGAATCTATATGGAAGCTGCTTTGTCCCAATGTTTCGTCGACGCTTCACATCAGGAAATAAACCAAAACAAAAATAGACAATGCAACTCTCTCTCTCTCTCTCTCTCTCTCTCTCTCTCTCTCTCTGTGTGTGTGTGTGTGTGTGTTTAACTTCCACTCCATTCAACATTAATTTGAAGACACAAATTTATATTAATAAATAAGGACATAAGTGTTATCTAATTTACTGGACTCGTATCTGTAGTTTACGAAAGTACTCCAACTTGTCATTCAACGCCTCGTTAAAGATGATTTTTAAACAAATTTTTTTAAATGTGTATAAATTGACATTTCCTTCATTTTATTCAGTCTACGATATAAAAATAATCATTGCTACATGGCATGATGGGTGGAAAAAAAATTATACTATAAGAAAACTGCTCTACTAATGAAAAAAAATCAACTAAAAATTAAAAATTAAATGCGTTACTAAAATAGTTTGCTAATAAATTTTACTTATGTATCAAAAGTTATTCATGTTTTATTCAAAGAATCGAAAATTCACTACAAGGTTCGTCAATGCTAAAATAAAAAATATATAAATTTTTACCATAAAGAAATCGCGAGTCCTGCAGAAAAGATCCTGACTACACGACAAAATATGCAACATTGGTAAATTTTGTTTAGCCAAAATTTTTACATTGGTTTTTGACATTTTTTGTAGATAATTTTTCATCGTTTCAAAAAACAATGAGAATCTTAAGCATTATTGCGTTTCATTGGTAAACTGTAATAATCACGATTGTTATCTAATTTAACATTCTATACACATTGTTATGCGCGATTCCTTAAAACCCGAACATTTTCAATATACTTTTTCTCTCTTACACTAAGTTCTTCTAATACACTGCCCGCAAATTATGGACATTTTCAAAATCGAAAAAATTTCCATCCTCGTTTGCATTTACTCCGATAATGACATTATCGGCTTATCAAAAGATTAACTGTTCAATAATAGCTAATTTGTGGAATGTCTGTAACGGCTATATATATATATATATATATATATATATATATATATATATATATATATATATATATCTACTTTGATTTTGTTATCCAAATGAAGGAGTTCAAGCGTTATGATCGTGCAAATATAGTCTATGGTAAATGTTTGCAACTGATTTGTATACACAAATAGATAGGCGTGCAGGTATAACTTTTGGCTATTAAATCTAGACTTAATAGCTAATCCACGGTGTGTGCTGGCAAAAAAAAAACTTAAATATTTTTCTGTTTTGAGAGATATAATTTCAAGACCCACTGGAAATTTGGCCTTAAAAGAAAACACATTAAGATTAGAATAATATATTAAATATTTATCTTGACGAAGTTTACTACACAACATATACTTTACACAAACTAAAGCGATACGTATACAAGGCAAATGTACTTGAATCTGTATTAAAAAAAAAAAAATTAGAGTTCTAAAAAAAAACAACGAATTTTATTTTTCAATTGCACCCAGCTTCAGCTTGAAGCAATATAAGCCTTTCGATTTGACTACTGTCCAAATTCAGAGATCTCATTATTTACCAAACCGATCACGGCATATAAGCATAAATATCAGGTGTAAATTTGGATTTTACGTTTATTCTTACAAAAAAAATACTATATAACAACGTCCTAATTGACCAAACTTTACGATTTTAAATTCACATTATACGCTTTTTTTCATATTCTATTATTTTAAAAAAGTGAGCGTATAATATAGTTTTGCACAGATATATAGATATACTATACTCAGAAAATACAATGCTACTTATATAAGCAGAACGATTACAATTTCACTTCACGCGCACAAAATTATTATATTCCTAGATTTTCCGAGCAATTTAAGAACAATAAACTGCTAAAACAAACTTTCAATAAACTGTATTAAAAAAAAAAACAAAATTTTATTTTCTAATTTCAACTTTGAATTAATAGAAAAGCTCACATTAACGAATATTGAGAGAGACTCGATTAGAAAATTTGAGAGAACGTAGAATGATTCTTCAATACGAAAAATAAAGAAAATTGAAGACTATTCAGGAGAAGAATTGATTTGGTGAATCATAAAATAACCATCAAAAGGGACTAAAAAATAAATATAACTAGGTATCGATGTCTAAAAAGTTAAGTTCTTCGATCGTTCATACACGGAGAGAGAGAGAGAGAGAGAGAGAGAGAGAGGGAGGAAAATATAAAGGTATACAGTAGAAAAAATTAAAAATGTCGTGTCAGTTTTATGTGAGGCATAACTTTCGCGCCTGATACACAGGACCTCTAGACGTGCATAAGCTTTTCAAAGCAATCTTTGCGAGGGCGCATACATAACCCGACGCGAAGTCGCGAACAAAGTTTCGATCCGAGCGTATATCGCCCGCGGTATATGTGCCCTCCTTATTATGTACGTGCGCGTATATATATATATATATATATATATATATATATATATATATATATATATGATGCACAGCATGTGCGCACTATATGTGCAGGCGCCTCCTTAAGCTCGGTAATATTTCACGAAGGTATAGGGGAGAGGCTCTCTCCAGAACGATATCCCGCGGGACGTTCGCCTCCGCCCTATCCCCATCGCCCCGGCACATGCGCGGAGAGCGGAGAAGGAAAAAAGTTTCACCGTCGTCATTGTCGTCGTGACGACGACGACGACGACGCGACCCCCTCCCCGCCATCCTTCGCCCATCCACCCACCGGAGTTCTCAATTAATTCTCGATTGCGAGCGGTCGAGCCTGCTTACTGCGCGACCGTATCGTTCGCTGGCCCACTGTAAACGAAAGAAAAAAGTTTCTCTAGCTACCCCCCCCCTCCCACGATGATGTGTATATTACCGAGAGGTAGGGGGGGGGATTCTTTTTTTCTTCGTCTCGAACGCGAGCTCGGCGTAAAGAAGCCGTCGGATATGAATAAATCGTCTTCTTGCGCAATCGTTGGATGGAAATTTTGGAATGGGTAGTTTTAGGAAAGTTTTATACGTACGTAGTAGGACATTGGAATGAAAAAAAATTGAAGACAAAAAAGTGTTTCAAGAAACTTTTCCTATTTCTAAATTTGTACGAGATATTTTTTTTTTTTATAATCGAAATACACCTGACAAGATGGGTATCAAGCCATTCTTTTACATTCTGTAGAAATACTTTGAAAATCAGACAGGATGGAATATCTGTAAATTCAGATGGCTTAATCAAAAAATGCTCAACAGATCTGTCATTCAGAAAATCAAAGAAACTATCCAAGTAACCCGCCCAATTTTGCGCTCGTTGCCTTAGTAAGATGCCGCGAGGCTAAGATTCATCTTCTCTAAATTTTAGGCTCTGTTCTCTTTATGTTGTAATTGTAAACGTTCGCTTTTCAATTTTTCAGCCTTCAAACTGCATTCAACCTTTTTTAAACATCCTTCTTTAGGTACGTTTTCTGAAATAAATGAATTTCTGCAATTATAGCCTGGATGCACAATTTGTCCACGAATCTATTACATTCCTTTTATTTAACAGTTTGGTTTCATATCAGATATACATATCGTTTCTCACTATCTTGATTCAGGTTCTGGTATCAAAACTAGATCCGTTATTCGAATAGCTTCTTGGTTTTAATGAAATATGATTATGTTGAGTAAAATAAGTTGTTTGCAAAATACATCGTCAGTTCACAAAATTAGAAGGCTCTCAAACGGGGATTCTGTGTGCATTGTGAACGATAGAATTCATGTCTTTGACAAAACCAATAAGATTTCTCATTAAAAAACATAGCTGAGCCTTACGGTGTTTTACGAACAAAAGTCCTTTGTCTTTCCCGAACGATTGGTTTCCTGAGTTTTTTCCGCTGCTTCAATCTTGAGAAATTTTATAGAAACTGTTTCCTTCAACAATATAGCATTGGAATTAGAGACATAGCAATTCTTTCCATCGGTCAGCGTACTCCACTGAGATTGATTTTTATTATCGTTTAAGTAAGATTTTCTTCAATTTAGAATATTATACGTATTATAGTTTATTATAAATTTGATTTAGTGATATTCATAATTCTCTTTTATCATTATAATCGGTAAATTATACAACTGCCAATGTGTAAATTTTTCATGTTTATGAAATATTAAGGCTCATTCCCGATCACCTTTTAAAGTTCTTATTATCGTTACACTTCAGTTACAGTCATACATAGTTTTCCGAACGGAAAACATTTGATTTATATCTTCAATACATATCTAGGATGAAAAAACCAGTGCATTGTGCGCTGCGAACATGAAATTTCGCAAAAAAATTCTGATTCAGTTCACGACAAAGATTAACATTCACGAGATTGTTAAAAATTTCGATTTAACCTGACCATGCAATTGAAATGGATCATTATAACAATTTTTTTTACTAATTAAAATCTTATGAATACCGGTATCGGTATGGACCTTAGAAAAGTGAATATATTCATAAAATATACATTCCTCGAAACTCGAAGTATTCCTCAGCGTGTAAAATTGGAATATTTAGAAAAATCTGGCTAACACTAGTCTAAAAATAATGTGGAAAAGATTGTCAGTCACGCAATTTTTAAAAAAGGCTGACCAAATTTTCAGAAATTTTCAGATTTTTCCAAACGTTGCCGAAACTCTGCTAAGTACGCCGATTTTACTCTTTTATCATTCTATTCGTCAATATCTCCCCCCCCCTCTTCCTCTGTAGAGGCTGTAAAAGAATCAATGATTTTTATATTTTCTATGAAATTTCAGATTTCTTATCTACACGACGGTAGCGAGACGACGGAGGACAATATGATTTTGAAGGTGGCGCTGCAGGCCGGCTCCAGACACTCGCTACCGGGATACTTTCAAGACAGTTTGCGATTCACCCTGTCAGTCAGTGTGACGCCGGTTAACGATCCGCCTCGGTTCGAGATATCGGCGAGTTCGGTGCTGAGGCTTGCACAGGTGACTATCGATATATATATATATATATATATATATATATATATATATATATATATATATGAATTCCTGAACTCTTTAATACTTTTTAAATTACAAAAATAAATTTCGCTGGAATCGTTATGAAATTTTAGAATACGGCGTATTATTTTTATTTATTTATTAGAAACTTTGCACGTAAACGGTATAGAAAAACAATTTTAATAAAACATGTTTTAGTATTAATAATTCAAAATAGACTCCTTCAAACTGGAAACTATTTGTCGGGTTTAATATCAAAAACTTAAATATTATACCAGTCAAATTGATTTATATATACGATCAAAGTCATATACTTTCTGACAAGCAAACAAGAGGCTCGACGTAAAGTTAAGGACGAACACCAGATGAAGGCAGATCAATTTTGCCCGGATAATCGATCGTGGAGCCGCCGCCGGCTAAAAGCGAATCATTTTTCCCGACCTAGTTGTACGGAAAATTTATAAGCTGGCACAATTAACTCTTGTTGTAATATTTTAGTAAACTACTTTTTTGTATTTTTAATCTATGAATTTGGTATAATTAATTTAGGACTTAGTTTGCAAGTATAGATTCATTCAGGTACCGAAGCATCTTGTGCTTATATATTTATAATTTTACTGACTTATATTTTGAATTTAAACAGTTAATGAAAAGTAAATTGACTTTATTTAAAGTGTTTTAAGGTGAATAAAAATTAACTTTTCCTATCAACGCCGCAGTTGTAGTGAATTACTTTGTAATTAAACTTATATTTACTACTGACTTTAAATTTAAAGTTATTTCTCGAATTGCCATAAAGAGATTTAGCGTTAATAATGTAGTTGTGCAAAATATTCAACATTACTTAACTTACTTCGTAATTAGACAGTTTATTGATTTTTAATTTTGTTAAATCTCATATTAACGTTTGCTTTATATACATTGATTACAATTTTAATTTGTATTAGATATCTCTAATTGTTTAATGCTGATACCTTAATTTAATAAATTAGATATTACTTATATAAATAAAACTAAATATTAATACACTATGTAACGAAATCAGTGACCATTTGATTATCAATATTAACGATTAAACTTTTCATATATTTTTGTTTAATTTTACGAGTTACCATTTTCACTTAAGTTGTAGTTCTCTCAATAAAACATTTTCTTATAAATAATAATGAATATAGAACTAATGTTTTTGTATGATTGATTATCCGAAGGTTTATTTCAAAAACATATGGTCTAAACTCCAGACATTTGTTTAGGCCAGCTTAACTAAGATAGTAAAAGTAAATTATTTCCACTTCGAAAGAAAATTAATTAAAACTTATAAAATATTACAATTTCGTTCAAAGCAACTTTTTCTGTCTTGTTTCGATCGAGCGTCAGATTTTCATATTAACTGCAAAAATGTCCACACATTTTGATAAATTATTCGCCAAAATATCAATGGCAATGGTACAAAACGTGAATAGAGTGCTCGGAGAACTGTACGAAATTAATCATTAAATTTCATGCATGGCCTTCTCAAATTGCGTCGACGCCTCGCATTTATTAGTAGTATATACGATTCCGTATATTAACGGCGGCACTAACTGTGTATTATTCCCTTTTTTTTATGCCATATACATTAATATTTGGCCATATAACGGAATGGAATCGAGTATATTTTCAATTTGGCATATTTAGATCCAGGCAAAGTTCGAATAAAGCACGACTGAATGGACGGGAGTGTTAAACAGAAGATTAAACTGGCCAGCTGCGAACATTGGTTATATAGACTTCCGTGCTGTCCATTCATTTTCGTTTAACTGAAAACCATCCGTGTATATGCTCATACATACATACACGTACATTATATATATGAGCTAAAACCCCCTAACCGACATTACCCATATCGGGCCTAATGGTCGCCGCTTCATTTACTCGGCCTAGGGCACCCGGAAAACGCTGACGAAGGATCTGGTCTGGACCATTGACGCGGACACGCCCCCGGATGCGCTCGTGTACACCGTCCTCGCCAACGACAGCGACCTAGGATGCGTCGAGCGGCTCGGCTCGGCACAGCCGCTGCACGCGTTCACGCAGGCCGAGCTGGCCCGCGGCTCGATCGATTACGTGCACAGCGGCAAGAGTAAGATGAGAAATGAGAATGTGTCGTCGACTTTTTCCTCGGCCGCTATCTTCCGCCATCCCCGTCCCCACAATCCCCCTCCTCCAAGTTATCACGCCATAAGCTCTCTCCTCCTTCTATTTTCCTTTATAGCCTCGGCTTTTATTGAATCGATTTATACACGCTTTTCCGCATGGAGTGCACTTTTTTTGTTTGTTTCCGAAGCTAGATTACGTATCAGTTTTCTTCGTTATTTTTATTGAAGAATATAAGCTAATGAAAACATGAGCACAAACCACTTTAGTTTACATTAATAATTATTAATAAACAAAGTGTGACATAAGTAATCACATCATTGATGAACTTTTCAGGATCACGTTGGTCGAGAAAATGGTTCAATCGGAGGATTGAAGTTTTTTATCGTTTCAAAAATCTTGGTCGAAGCGATGGACTGATGATTTTGATTTTTGATTCTGATGACATTCGATTTTTAAATAAAAAGCTATAGTTTTTTAAATTCATATTAAAAAAGGCGAGGGAAATTTTTAAGTTTACGTAAAGCATCACATATGGGGTTTATTGAATCCCCTGCGAACGTGAGAATTCATTCGCATACACAAAAGGTCTCGAAATAATAAATATTTCAGATAAGAATTGCCAATATTTGTGAGACATGTTTTAAAGTAATTTTAAAAATCATCATTTGAAGCTAATATTTAAAAAAAAAGAATTAAAAAAGTAAGTTTAATCTGTTCAAACCTTAGGAGATCAAAAGGGCATGTATACTATTAACATAATATAGAATTTTCAGTTCTTTTCGACCCTGGAGCCAAACATGGCGATTTTTATTGAAAAGGCAATATTTTGAGCTTTAAATCACGATAAAAAATTCTTTTAACGAAACACTAGAATATATATTTGAGCCATTTCTCGAATAATGATGTTCTGAAAAGTTATTGACAGCTATGGTTACTTTTGTTATATTCTACAGAACAAGATATACATCTATGGGATACAAGCTAGTTAATGTAAATTTGCTATTTTCCTATTAAGAAATTTTCCAAAATTAACCAAACTTTATTATTATTTATATGATTTGTATACTATTGTTTGTAATAAAATAATTAAAATTATTATTTCAGACAAAATGAAGGCTGTGCTTGGTCTCAAAGTTAACGATGGCGAAACAAGCAGTCCACCGCAGTATCTCCGCATCAACACTTACCCCCTTACAATCAAACTCAAACATAACACGGGACTGGTGGTGGTCCATCGATCGTTCTCCTACATAACTCCCGCTAACCTGTCTTTCGTTACTAATGCCGAAGACTCCAGAATCGAAATTCGATACAACGTCGTGCGACCGCCGCAATTTGGATTGCTGCAACGACAGCGCGAGCCGAATCAACCGTGGATTAACACGGACCACTTTACTAATCTTGATTTTGAACAGCAATCGATTAGGTATCTATATCGATCGCTTTTACATACTTTATATTCGTAAAATGTGAATCGATACATCCATTTTTTCATCTTGTAGATACCTTCATAACTTGGGCAGTCCACGCGAAGACAGCTTTAAGTTTCAAGCTGGCGTCCGGGAGGTTCACTTACCTACAGTCTACGATTTCAATATCACATTTATAATTCTTGAATTGCTAGAAATTCGCCGCAGCAGCATCAACTTCACTGGTACTTCGGAGGTTATAATTGACTCTCAGAAAGTCAAATTTCAAACTAACCCTTTAATTACCGATTCTTCTCTGATCGTCTACAGTTTACTCGAAGACCCCAAATATGGACATATCTATCTAGATTATGAAAAATTAAAAATCGGTCAGGTCTTCACTCAGAAGGATATCGATACAAATAAAATACGTTACAAGCATTTTAAACATGCATTTTCACCTGTGAAAGACTCTATCTTATTTAAAGTCACTGCTCCCCAATGCTCCGGTGTAAGTACGTCACTGAATTTCTTCTATCAACCAGCAAAAAATGTACATCAACCTGAAAGTGTTGAAATTATTAGTGTGATAGAAGGGGATCGAGTACCTATAAAAATGTCTCGAACAAATTATCAGAACTACGGAGTAACATTTTTGAACTTTAATTTATCAGTGAAACCGCAACACGGCTGTTTAACTGTGTATAATGATTCTGTGCCTATTAGAGTGAACTCAACATATTTTACTTCCGAAGAACTCATACGGCAGTCAATATTTTATGTGCACGACGATTCAGAAACGACGAAAGACTCTTTTGAATTCTTAGCTATTTCTGCCGATGATGCGGATTTTATGTACATAGGAACATTTCTTGTAGATATTGAATTAAGAAATGATAATCCTCCGGAAAGAGTCAGCAGGAGAATTTTTCATGTTGTTACGCGTTCAGAAAAATTAATTACGAGAGCGGACCTACTTTATACTGATGAAGACTTACATACAATGCCTAAAGATTTAATTTATTCAGTTAAACAAATAAGTAATGGAACAATTTTTCGAGTTGATGACGCACTGCATCAGATCAATCGATTTACGCAACAAGATATTGATAATGAAAAAATTGTGTATAAGCATCGAGGCAATATGTATGAGCGTATTGATTTTACTGTGAGTGATGGCGAACTTTATACGAACGGTGATCTTGAAATACAAGCTGGCCAAGCATACGCGAAGTTAATTTTACACGATGGAACAATAGTTCAGTCAAATCGATCTGTATCTTTAACTCCAAAAGATATTGAAGTAGAAACAAATGTTTATGTTAATTCTACAGACATAGGATTCATAGTTCTAGACAGACCTAAATATGGAGTATTATTAAAGCATGGTAGGGAAACATCTACTTTCAGTCGTGAAGATCTCATACTTAAAATGGTGACGTATAAACACATAGGCCCATCATTAAAGAAGGACCAGTTCAAAGTCAAAGTTAACATAAAGGGAGCTGAAGACGTCGCTATTTTTCCAATTAAAGTGTTTCCAGAAAGTTATTGGGAACCTTTGACAATTCAAAATAACAGCACTGTATACGTGGAAGAGGCAACCAGTGTTATAATTAATCGTAAAAGTCTGGAAATCAGTCATCCTGACATCCCTGCAAGTAGAGTTACGTATTATATGAAAGAATGGCCAAAATATGGTTATCTAGAGGTACAAACCTACGAAGAGAATTTGGATGACGATGATGATTATTACGGTGCACATATGGTTAAGCATTTTGAACAAAATCTTATCAACGAAGGTCATTTAAATTATGTGCAATCAGCGCCTAATCAAACTCACGATAAATTTGTGGTGGATGTTACTAACAGTATAACTTGGTTGCGAAATTTAACTATCAACATTCTAATCGTACCTGTCAAATTATACATGGCTGCACGGAATCTTACAGTTCTTGAAGGAAAAAGTGTTGTTCTACAAGAAGTCGATTTATATACTGTAACGGCTTACTTTACCGGAAAAATCACCGATTATCGCGTGATAGAGAAGCCGAGGAATGGAAATATTATGGATGCAAAAAATAATCCCACAAGAAAATTCACACATAAGCAACTGAACTCCAAAGAAATAGTCTACAAGCATAATGGAAATGAAGCACCTATAGATCACTTTAAAATGGTAGTGGTTGCTGGAGAAAAGGCCAGTGAACCATTTGATGTATGGGTAAACATAATTCCAATTAATGACGAGGTACCTATTCTTGTGAACAAAACCAGTTTTAAAATGTGGCAAGGTGGTACTCAGTTTATAACAAAAGAAATTCTTGCTGCTATTGACAATGATACATTACCATCGGAGCTCGTTTTTAATATTCAAGATTCGGTTAACGGTTATTTCTCTCTAACCAATACACCAGGCATTGAAATCCGAAATTTTTCTCAAGAAATGATTAATACTTTAAAAGTTCTCTTCACACACACAAGTAAGCACAATAGTTAAAAATTAAATATAATTAAATATTTTATAATTATAATTTTATTCAATAAATCTAAAATAAGTATCAATTCGTGTTATTTTCAATAATATTAATTTCAAAATAATTTATTACAGATGGAAGTGAAGCAGAATTCAAATTCTCTGTAACCGACGGATTGCATACAACTGAAATACATCAAATTACAGTCAGTACAAAAACTGTTCAAGTAATGATCACACGCAATCATGTATTAAACATATTCCCGTTAGCGAGAAAACCAATCAGCAGTCAATTATTACTTTCTAAGTGTACAGACGAAGCTAGAAATTTAAAATATTTTGTACGAAGCAATCCAAATATGGGAAAATTAATAATGGAAACAAGCGATGGTACTTGGCTAGAGGTAGACCGATTTACACAACAAGATCTCAATGACAGTAAGGTGTCATACGAGCACAATAAACAATTTAATAATTTAACAGCCAGTGATAATTTTGTTTTCGATATCGAGACTCATTTCGCAGCACCAATAAAAAATCAGGTATGCTTTAATATTTCAAAGTTTTAGCAACTCTTTATTAATTCTGGTGATACATAAAAATAAACTTAAATATTCTAATAAGAAATTAACCTATTGTAAAAAGGCCTGCTGGATTTTTTCATAGAGCACTGAACGTAAATTTTTTAAAAAGTTAAGTGCTCTATTGTAAAAGTAGTCCAACAAGCCTGAATATACATGTATTAGAATATTGTATACCTTGGCATTTGTAAAATACATATGCGTTAAAATAAAAGCATTGCTATGCCCTACGAAATACTTATGTATAATATGATCTATTAAATATTCTATAATAATTGTAGGTTCAAGAGATAAAGTTTTTTTGCAAACATTTGTTGTTGCTTTTTAAGTCGATTTCACTTAAAATCTTAAGTTCGACTCTACTTACTATGAAAATTTTCAAAGTATTTTAGAATTAGAAATTTTCAGTGGGAGAAATAAATCTATTATACGTTCTCTGTTTATAATTTTTTTTTTTTTATGTTATTTAACGTCGCTTTATTTATGCTTCCAATTATCGGTGCTAATCAGCGACGGAGATCTACGATGTGTTTGTAAAAAACAAAGCACATGTAAATAATTACAGCGGTGCCTGTATCAATCGGCCGAGACCGGGATTTGAACTCGGATCACCGAGTTACTAGTCCTTCGCTCTATCGATCGAGCCATCGTAGGCCTCCTGTTTATAATTTATTTATAAAGGTTTTTTTAGCTAGTTAAAAATAATTGAATAAATACTAAACTCAATTACTTATCTAATATCTGATAACGTTCATAAAAATTCCATAAATGTCTCCTGAAATACAATAATTATGAACGAATAATAAATTCTTACATATAAATAATTAATTGTGACAATTGATAGAATTTAATAAATGTTACTTTTTCCAAACTCTTGATCTTGTCCAGTTCTTTGCCAGTTTAGCCAAGTTTAGACATATATCAGTATTAAATTCTTTTTACCAGAGTAGTTCTATAATATTATGCATAAATTATCGTGTTTTTATAATTTAATATTACACAGTAAATTTAAATTCTTTCTGAATCTATATTATTAAAATTGAAAGAAGTAGAATTAATAAAAATACAAAATAAAATATATAAAATTTATTTAAATTACATCAGAAACTTTCTATGGCCCAACATATTTAATTAATAAATTTGTTTTTAAATGTTACAGATATTTAAAATAGACATATCTGTATCAAGTGGTGGTCTACATCGCTATGTTAGTGTAAGTCCAGTTAGAGTCGATGAAGGAAGTTCGGCACCTTTTATAGTGAACATCAGCGGTATTGTTAGCTTTTTGCGAACTAAAGCCGCTATCGCAAATCCCGATGTATCAATACGACTCACCAAACAACCAAATTATGGGCACGTGATGTTGATGCCCGATTTAAATCTAACTACATACTCCCAAAGCGAAGCTGAAAGTGGAAAAATTGCATATTTCCATGATCATTCTGATACGGTCAAAGACGAGATAGAATTTAGTATATATTTCTCTCCTGGCCATATAATTCTGTGCAACGTCTCGGTTCCTGTGGATATAGTACCGATAAATGATGAACCGTTTAAGCTTGAAATTGTAAATCCGATTGATGTTGTGCAAAATCAGACGCAAACAATTACTAGAAATAATTTATTAACAACGGATCCAGACACTGATCCTGAAGATATAATCTATGAAATTATAAATGCGCCAACTTACGGAAGGCTTCTTCTTCTATCTATGGATCAACACTCAAATCCAGATATTTATCAGGCTCAAAAGTTTACTCAAAGAGACATTGACTCCTCAAGATTAGTTTATGAACACAAAGGGCCATTACTACTCTCTACGTTCTATTTTAGAGTATCAGATGGACGTTTCAATCCTATTTACAAAATTTTTAACATCAATGTCCATCCCATTAAATTAAATGTAACAGTTTTAAAGCCTGTAGATATTCAGCAAGGTTTCACTTCAATAACTATCGACACTGAAAGTTTAAAATTAGATACAAATGTACGCCAGGATCTAGTGAGCTACGAAGTTAGTAGACCTCCAAAATATGGATCTCTCCATGTGCGAGAACTAACGACAAGTTTTAAACATACAGATTTACTTTCTAAGAGCGTGGTTTATGTGCAACAAGATATGACCGCAAGCAACGACAGTCTCGAACTTGTGGCACGCGTTAGTGAATTTGAGCTTCGAAATGTGCGCGTTCCTATTCGTGTAGTGCCTCTAATGATTACAAATTCTAATTTAGAGGTTTATGCCGGAGAGAGAACAAAACTTTCCTTAGACTACTTTGATGCCACACCATTAGCTAAATTAGCTGCGAAAGATCCTATCTATAAGATCATAAGAAAACCGAAGTATGCAAAGGTCATGCGGATTGTAAATCGGACAATGTCTTCGGGGGAAAAACGTGGATTACAGCAGAAGGAAATAAGCAAGTTTTTACATACACAAATTATGTCTGGATTGATATATCTAGTATGTAAAAAAGTACCAACGGATGATATTCGAGGTGTCATCGATAATTTCGAATTTATATTATCAGTACCGCAAAGTACGCCAAGTTTTCAGCCAGCGATCGGTGTATTTGACTTTCGTGTCAAGCTTGGCAGTGACTACTATAATAATTCACTAGATGGGCCGATGGATCCAGTTGGCCACGAAGGCGAAATGGCAATTGCTCCCAATATGAGTAACGATTATACCCTTGTATTAGGAATGCTGCTTGGAGTTTTCGTTTTGGGATTATTTGTGATCGTAACAATCAGATGCAAGCAAGCGAGATATAAGAATGAGGAGGATGATGAAGAAGAGGATCAAGACAAGGTAGAGCCATCTTCTCCATCAGCAATACCTTTACCAAGACCGCCTGATCATCTGTTACCTGCCACGCCGCATTTGAAGCGTTATGCGAATGATCAGCACAATAATAGTCTAGCCTCAAGTACCCCATTACCACCAATGATGCCATCGCTTACGTCAACTTTACCGCAATGCAAGGTTGTACATTTATTCTCATTATCTTATTTCATTTATTAAATATTTATTTATATACCGTTAGAAAATAATATATCAAATACATGTATAGCAGTATATATCAAATTATTATAAACTTATATTATTTAAACTATATGATTAATTTTATTTTTCAACAGGTAATACCTCTTAGTCCGATGGAAAATATTACTGATTCAGAAGTTGATGTTTCGGCAAGATATCCATATGGAGTCGCAGACGCTGACGAATGGAGTAGTTTTGAAACTACTGACATACCATGCCCATCTCAAACATCTCAGCAACGATCAAATCCTTTGCTCAGAAGAAATCAGTACTGGGTTTAGCACGAATGGTGCCTCGGAAATCAACTTAAATGTTCCAGCAGGGATCGAATCCCTTGTTGAGAATAAGCTGAACTCGACGTGCTATCGATAGTTCATCCCAGGTGATTTAATAAAGTTTAAATCATTACCAAATTGGACATGATGAATCTAATGATATATTGAAATTGAAGTAATCACGAACTGTAACTTAAAAGAACGTAATTCTCATCATACGGTGTACATGGACATTCCCCAATAACTAAACTCGTGTGTGTGCGCGTGTGTGTGTTTGTGTCGAGCAAGAACTATGAAAATCAATGTGCCTAAATGTGCAAACGGTGCAAGAATTGTATGCATGTTAAAAAACGTGCAAGTCGTAAACGAAACAAATCGGTGCTTGAACATACGTATATAACGAATCATAGTCGAAGAGCTCTTGTTACATTATTAAAACTTCTCACTTTAGTGAATAAGAAACGATCTTAGTGGCCCGACGAATGATTCACGAAGACTGACTCAAATAAAATGAAATAAGTGATTGCATTTTTCTTAGCCTATGATAAACATGTAATTATAACAATTTTAGATATAAGACTAGACATAAAAATGATTTGGACCATTTTATTTGATCCATTAAGTTTGAGACATGTATTGTTTATGTATATTTTCTATTTATCCTTTTATAATAAAAGTTTAAACATTAGAATATTAATGAACAATATTGTAAATAATTGAATCGTGTTCGTTAATCGATCAAAAAAATTTAAATCAAAATACAATTTCATTTTAAAATAAAACATAACGTATTGCATGTAAACAATAATTATCGCATAAATCATTTGTTATTTCGGGATTACTAAGAGTACTTTCATTAAGAATATTATGTTCTAAATATGTAAGATTAATTTTTACGAGCGAAATCATAACTTAGAATTAAAAGAATAAATTAAGCGGTATATATCCATATTTCTATGCGAATGAAATAAAATGAAGATAATCTTATCGAAAAATTTAATGGCTATAAATGGTTATGTGGAGTGATTGCGAAAGAATCGTCCAGTACAGTTATATCGAAAGCCGAGTTGAACTCCCCAGTGTAAAATTGTGAAATACTAAGGACTTTTTGAAACTAGCATTTGATAAAATTAGAATTTCTAAAATGAAAAATATAATTAATAAATAGAAGTCCGATAAACGCATCTTTTCTTGGATAAGTCAAAACAAAATGAACTTTGTTATATATATATATATATATATATATATATATATATATATATATATATATATATATATAATGTGAATGTAATATTAGCGCGCGTAGAATCTAAAATATATGAAAATTCTTAAATCTGTAGGGCGGTATAAATATAAGAGTGAGAGCTGAATGATAAACGATTTTTGTACATGTGTTTCAGTATTATACAATAGAATGGCGTATGATATAATGAATCGGCAGATGTTGATGTGTAATATATGTGATTGTGTGCAAGTTTTATATAATTGATTTAATTCCTCGGTTTACAATTATAGACACTTTTTATTAAAAGACTTTAATTATAAAAAAAATATATATCATTTGTTCATTAATATTACGTATTACTTCTATGGCAATTTAATCATTTCTGTTTTAACGTACACTTTTATATGACAATGGCATTTGCATACTATTAAAACATGAAATATTTGTTTATCTCTTATAATCAATTTTTAATTAACGTTCCTGTTTTTATGTTAAATAGCAAACAATAATTGGATTTCTAAAATTTTTTTGTGATAACTGCAATAAAATCGAATGTTCTTTGGATGTGAAGCCATTGAATTTTTTATAACGAATCTTTAACACAAAACGAAATGACGTAAAATATTTCCAGTGCCAGAAAATCGAATTATGTAAAGTGAACCTTCTCTTTAATTATCGTTTACATATGTAAGTACACCCCCTATTGATTACAAAAATCATGTTACTCTTGGAACCATAATAAACTAAATGTACGATAATTCGTGGTACTTGTTGAAGTTGATTTTTTTTCAATCACCTTCCCTGACGAAAGAAATGAAGTATTAGTTCGTTACTTTAAAAATTGATTCTGAAGCCGATTTGATACAACTAAATACAAAGAAATGACTCACGACACATTAACGAGCAAGCAAAATCGTACAGGTCTATTAAATCGCTTGAGGATGTACCAGAATCAACCCTTGCGCTCTTAATGTCAAGTTACGAGTGCGTCGCGATGCAGCTAAAGACCTTCGACTGCGCAGCTGCAAGAGCCTCCTCCCCCCCCCCTTACGAGGAGGGTGCATGTACAATTATTAAAGGCAGCAGCGATGCATCCCTGAAAAGGCTCGTTTTCTTATTCCCGTACTTCCGCCTCTCCCTTATTTATCCGCCATTTATATACCCTTTAGCTTACGCCGGGGCACAAAAAAAAAAAGACACGGAACTGCAGCCCCTGCTGTTCATGCAGAAAAAAGGCTTATACGCCAGCGCTTACGTGGCCCTCCGTAACGTAGCTTAATTATCTAGCTTTTTAAATCGAGCAAGCGGCGCCATCCCGGTAGTTCTTTTTCCGTCGCTTAACGAGGCCATTAATGATGTAGTTTTCGTTGAATTGTTAAGAATAATGCGCGGCCAGTTAGCCGATGGGTTCCGCGGACTATATCCGATGCAGTGGCTCGCGAGCAAGGTTCGAGCCGATAAGTAGGTAACTTCTTAACGTTCTTCGGCCCCTTGCGCGAGAGAGACTGAAAATATCAATTGTACGGGACACGTTCAAAGTAATATTTATTGATTTATTAAAGTTTATTCTTGAAATTAAAAAATTTGATCGAAGATTTAAGTCTGTAGGAGCTTCATATTAAGATATAATATTTTAGTATTAATAAAACATTCGAATACCGTCTTGATGATTTTAATTTTTAAGAATAACTTAAACTCTAACCGATTTCATAGTCAACTTGACCTATCAAATAAAGAAGACCCAACTTTGTTTTAAAAAATATTACGTATCCTGTGACTCCTGCGATTATACAATTCAATTTTCATAATGAAAGAAAGCGCTGCTTTAACATTTGAGAAAATATCAAGGTCTCACATTAATTTTTTAAGACTATTGGCATTAATTCCATTGGAGGGTCGAAATATTAATTTCATCGGCACTCAATTTCTGAGTTTTTATTGTCATTTGATGAACTTTTTATACAATTCTATGTGGACAGCTTATGGTATAAGGATGGTAATGAATAAGGTAAAAACAGTTTATTTTAATATTATGTCAAAAGTCAAGAAATGAATATATTTTATTCGTCCATTATAAGAAAACTGTACGCTGTGTATGCGCAATAGAATGTAAATTTGAATTATATGATTTTCATCAATTTCAGTTTCTAATGCATTGAACTTGATCTTTTATGTTACCTCTATAAGTTGCATCTAAGGTATCATTTTCAAAGTCTAAACTTTACCAAATTGACGTGATTGATTTATATAAATTATTTCAAGCGCCAGTCTAAGATTCTTAGAAAATCTTTATATTATTACATCGATAGGCATACAATTTATGGCATTGAAACAATATTCGTAAACGTAGGTTTATAGATTCATTTTGATTTAGAATAATTATAGAGTCTTGTAAAAAACGTTCAGAAAATTACTTGTATACATTAAATTTGTCAAAGTTTAAAGAACTGTTGATTTTTGATCTGCTATTTCTAAGTTTTATTGAATATAAATCAAAAGATCCATATAGCGTTATTTCGTGTAATCACTCAAATTTCAACAATACCTTTAATGTTTTCCTAGAAATACCACACGTAATTGTTATTGATGCTATTAAATAAGACGTTTTTGCGATTTAATTTAAGATCATCGAAATCGATTATGTCTGTGAAATGTTGGTCGTCCAGGCCGTCAGCTTCCGGTACATCATCTTGTGCACGAAACGCAAAAAGCTCGCCGAGCTGGTAGAATCAAGCAGGAATCTTTGGCTATTCCTGACGGAGGGACGAAGGAAAAACAGTCAGGGAGTTCGAGAGGAAGGCATATTTCTTTAGGAATTTCATGCTAATTAATTCTCTCGCCGTGGTCTTTCTGTTTATTAGCACGCCTTACTTCGTGAGGCTGTCATCGGCCACTGTGAATGGCACGGTAAGGAGAAAACTGCCTTTCAGGTAATTAATACAGTTACTTCATACATTTCAAACGATACATTTTAATCTGCTTACTAATAATACGATTAGAAAAATCCAGATAAAGAGATAGATGTACATGCCGTTTTCATCGAAATCACTTTTAGATTCTTTAATGTCAGGTCTCATATGTTATCCAATGCAGGAAATTTATGAAAAAGAGGACAAATGAAAAAATACTATATTTATTAAGAACCATTAAAAATAAACGCTTATAGAAGAATATTTATTGAGGATTAATGGAATCGAGAGATTTTAGTTCTGACTTAGCAATTGTCTTATGATAACCTATTGTTCGCCCTTCCGCTCAATTGGAATGCGAAAATATTTTGACGGTCCCCTTTGTAATGAAGCTGTCACAATCAGACGGAGCAAAGTTGATTCTGCGAACAAGCCACACCTCCCTGTGTCTCCTCCATTCGTTGCTAGTCAGTATCTTGAGATACAACGTTTATACGTTCACAGCATAGCTCAATGCAAAATTCCAATAATAAATTATTAACAAATAATATACCACATACGATATCCATAGAGCGTCAAATATCGCGATACAATTGCACCGTGACAAAGAACAGAATATGTTTGCAATATTACTGCGACAATAAGTAATAATTTGAAAAGACCATAGAAATACCGCAGGATGTCACTCATTCGCTGAATGTCCTAATAAATATATTATTTTAATATCTTTTCGTGAAATTGCTGCGCAATATGATTGTAATATTTCTGTAAAGCTCTTTCGAAATGCCAATGTTATATGGATGTCGACAGGAAATTTTCTTGGAATCTCAAGTACAAATTGGGCCTATGCATATGCATATCTATCAATTCCATTGAGTGGAATCATTTAGTATTTTTTTCACAAAATAATAGTAGCCAAAAATATTTATGATTATGTTGGAACTAATTCAAGTCCTAAAGGTTGAGATTCAAAGTGTGAAAGAGAATCTTAAACTAAATTCGTCACAAATTTCCATAAATATATATAAAGATAATTAAATTATCTTCTACCCATGAAAACCAAAAAACTGAATTTCTAATTCTAAGTTTAACCCGCCCACAGAGTTACTATTATAGATAGAGTTTTATGCGAAACTATCTAACGAATAAAAAGCTGGAACTCATTTGAACTTCTTGCTTAGAACATTCTAGATATCTCAAATGAATTTGTATAAAAAAATTATAAATTAATAAATGCTCATAAGTGACATACTGTACTGTAATATTCCATGAAAATATGAAAGTTTATTAATAGAATCTTGAACAAATACTTGCTGTATGTTAAAAAATTATAGGTGTTTTGCTTCATTGATTATGCGGACTCGAACATACCATCCCTTCTAAGAATAATTAATCTTCACCGATTATCTGGAATCCTAAAAATTCCTGAAATTAACTCCTGATAGCAGCTAACGATAAAAATTGGATTGTAACCATCTTACGCCTTTGTATCATAAATACTGAAATTTATCTATCTTAATAGTATCATAAATAAGCTCTCTGCACTAAAACGCGTACACGTGCATGTGTAATACGATGTTAAAATTAAATTAATAAATATTTTTACCGCTCTTACAGTGTTCTACTATAATATATTATACTAATACAATGACAGTCCGACAGTCCTTATTTATAATCATCCCCGAAGAATCTAGCATAGAAATTATTACTAAAAATAAAATTAAATTAGATTAAAAATTACAAATAATAAAAGGTAACTATAATCTATGTTAGCAAAGGACAACTTGACTGCTACCAATACCTTAAATTTAAATTTACCTGAAATGTCCGACGTTTCGAACCGCTGCGATTCATGTTCAAGGACTAAACTGTTTAGCCCATTACTATTTAGTTTTGCTTCACACATAGTCCAGATAACAGACGAATACTTATTTACACTTTATTTAAGATTTAATGATTTAATACGTAGTTTATAAAAAATTCTTGTTTGAAGATTAAATTTAACCATATTTCACCACTCATTTAAAAGGCAATAAAAAATTATACTGCTCTCTTCATGGGACTTTTTAAGCCTATTCATTAGATCAGCAAATAATTGTAATTATATTATTATATATATACCGTAACTGATGACAGAATTAGTTTATTATTTTAGTTAGCAGGCAGTAATGAAATTACGTTATCTCTTTGTAAATAAAATGACTAAATTTAGAAATATATCAGATTTTACACGGAAGTTAATGAAGAGCCAATGTACACAGTAATCGTAATACTGCAAGGGATAGTCACTACTAGTATTACTGTAATAATTGCGGGTATCGAGACAGTTGGACTCTACTTTATAATGATGGCTTGTGGATATTTAAGAAGCATCCAAAATAGATTAATCGCTTTAACCAGCTCATCCGATAGAACACCTGGCAAAGTTGATAAGCAAAGAGGGAAAGAAGTCCGGGATGTCATGTTTAATGAAGTTTTAATCTGTGTAAAGTTTCATCAACAAGTAGCAATGTAAGTATTATAAACGTTTTAATTAAGCGAAAGCCCATAAATTGCCGTATTTACTTTTTAGACATTGCGAAGAATTAGAACAAATCACGCGCTATGTATTCTTCGTTACGGTTTTCACGACTGTATACAATGCTTCTCTAGCTGGAATTAAACTGCTCGAGGTAAATAATATTTGCATGGAATTTTATTCAATTTTAATTAATATACTAATTTTCTATAGAACGACGAGAACAAATTTAAATTTATCGCGATATTGTCTTTAAATCTATTTCAATTTTTCACCTGCCAATGGGCTCCTGAACATCTCGTTATAGAAGTAAGACTTTCAATAATTATTTTGTTCACCTTAACAATGTCGTTGCATCCTATAAAAATCTTTTCACTTTCATTTAAGAGCGAAGAAATAAAAAATTCCGCATATTTTTCAACATTGGAACATCGACAATACGACAGTAAGACAAACAGATTGTTACTGTTCATGATGATACGGGCGCAAAATCCATTACAGTTGACAGGCGGAGGTTATATAAAACTTTCGATGAGAACTTTCGCATTCGTACGTAACCCAAGTAACTTTGTTAAAAAGACTTAAGTGCTCAAGGAGTTTTAAAACAAGAAATACATTCTAATAAAATGTTTTAGATGGTCAAGAACGCTTTTTCGTTATTCGCAGTTCTAAACAGTTTCAACAACTGAAATTTACATAAGTAGACCAATACATATAAAACTACTTTATACATATACAAATAATTTTCATTCACCAAAAATACAAATTTTATATTAGGTTTAATCTTTTATAAAAGCTGAAACGTTAATCATAAGCAATCGAATGAAAAGTGATGCACGATTAAAGTCTCGATTAAAGTGTATGGTAAATGTGCGAAAATAAGTTCCAACAAAAACATTAATGATGATAGTGTAGCTTAATGTTAAGTAATTTTGAAAGAATGATTATATATATGGATCTTTTTTTCTTTAAAAAATGATCAAGATAAAATAAACTTTCAAATATAACTTAAAAAATGTCTATACTCATTAAAAATCAATTTGTAAAAGTTGTGGATTAAAACTTCAACGGATTCCGTATTAATTCAAATCCTACAATAATTAGAAATAGGGATGTAATTTTTACCGGAATATTAAGTCAAATATAAATATCGACGTTGCTACTTGTCCTCGTGTATGCTAGAGAAGAAGTGTGGTAAGTGATTTTTTGGCGTGCATCATCTATTGGGGACTAAAATGGCAATAAAATCAGATTGAAGGAAGGACGTTATTTCATAAATACTTTATTCACGCTTTAAATAATTGACTTATTAATTGTTCGAAGCTTCTTCTATAAGTTCACTTATAAAATGTTGATTACTGGCCGTCTATTGTATAACTCCGCGTAAGTGCTATTAGTCGCTGGACGTCTGATTGATAAGCGCCCAGTATCTGGTCTCTCCTTTATGCGTCTCTCTTGCACCGTACATCTATCTCTTCCGGCCGTACGTCTTACATGTAATGTTCCCGCTCCGCGCAGTTCTATTTATAATTCTGGTCGAGCCGTCGGATCGCTGCCACCTCCAACTTTTCAGATTTTGGAAATAGTTCCTCCGCATTAAATGGCGCGGAAAATGAAGATCGAAGTAAAATACCTTTTATCAAAGGTTTTTTGGCATTAATAATTCGCTGTCCAGTTTAATATAATCGTCATATTAAAATGTATTAAAATATTTATATAATGAGATTTAAAGATTTTAATAATTCCTTTCAAATTATCATCACTTATACTTTATTTCTGTATTACAAATTATATATAGAACAAGTTCAAAAAATAAAATGAGTATTTTATAAAGAGTCCACAATTGAAACATAAAAAATCCTAAGAATATTTCATTTGAAATTATTATAATGTAATGCTTTCTAAAAGTCGTGTAAATTAAATTACTTTAAAACTAATTCCGAGAATCGTACACTCGTGCTCGAATATCAAAACAAATCTATTCTCGAATTTCAAATTTCTTTAGTAGAAAAGTTATTGTCGTTATACGCTTGAATTTGATACAGTGTCAGAATAATCGAATCGCTCTATATCCTCGAATTTTTCCCTTTCAAATCAAGCTATCGAAGCGTTGCAAAACGACTTGTCTACATTCCTTAGTTACGTACATATCAAAATATTCTACGGTGAACCAAAAATTTTTTTTCTCTGTATACATGGTATCTTACTTTTTAGTATTATTCTGGCTTCGAGTATAGCAAAACAAACAAAATAACAAATTTTACATTTTTCCACCTTATTAGAGTGAAATGTCAAAAAGCCTTGCAAGCGGTGTTTTTCGATGACGGTCGACAAATTAGTGTCACTCAGTTAGGTCACATATATAAAATATACGTATATAGATTTTCTATTCACCTTTTACTTACCAAAAATTTAATGGATTCTCGAAGTTCCTTCGAATTGTTTTATTACAGTACTTTAATTTTAATGCGATTTGGCATAAACTTGTAATGCGTTATAATGTGTTGAATAATTCTTCAAAAAAAAGGCTATTATAGGAATGGGTTTATAAAACAGTTTAATATTCTATATTTTAGTTTAAAAATATAATATAATATTGTCTTTTTTTTTAATCACGTTTAATGATTACGTTTTATTTCAATTAAAATTGATTAATATTAAATCATTTCACTGAAGTGCATATTATTTTTTTATTAAACACATCAAATTTATTTTCAGAAATAAATGATGGACAAAACTGTTCAAGTATTAAAGTTTTAATATTCGTTGCGAGTATTAAAGTTTCTTCTCTTATTTTTGATAATTTGTAATTCTATAGGGTTGTTTGGTACTCTAATCTTTTTTTCAATAGTAAGGCTACTCTAATTTCATGCTAATTCAATACTTAATCTTAATTTATAGCGATCTTAATTGATTAAAATAATAATGGTTGATAATAAGGATTTATACTCCCAGCTTGTGCGAAATAATATTATACTATATGATTTTTATTTTGCCGCGATTGAAATTATTTATTATAACTGTACGCCGTTAATATCAAAGAGTAACTAAACGAAACCGAAAACCATTTAGACGAGGACATTTAGCATTGTATATTATTCATCCATCAAGTTTTTCATTCTTTAAATAAACAATTCATCGAAAAAGAATTGTAATATAATATGTTTCTGATAAAATTGTTAACATTAACCTTTATATCGTTCAATAAGTGGCAAATAATTTTTCGAAAACAAAGAAAATGTGATATACTTTGTCTCGAATCTAAACAAGGACTGTGTATGTGCGTAAATGGTATAAGAATGCTGCCCTATTATACAACGAATCATTGTTATTAAAATTTACTTGTGTACACTCTGAGATCTTCGTATCAATGCCATACGAACGATCGTGTTGTGTATAATTTTGTCCGACCTCTCTGCGCAAGTCCCCATCCACCAAGATAACTAGATCGTAAGTATCAGCTACGAAGCCTCACGGCAAAGGATCGAATACAAGAGTCCGTAAAGTAGACAATTTGATAATTTTCTGCCTGGACTCCCTTCTACTTTCCAAGTAATCTGGCTGGAGTACAACATATAATGCTACAGAAATGAAGACACCAAGATTACACACTCTTGATCTACAAGACTATTACAGCAATGAATTTATGTCCTCCTTTCAGCATCCAGATCTGAATTAATATTTCCTAGGAAACGATTTTAAATCTATCATCATATTCAATTTGTTCATTATAAGTAATCAATATTTTTTATTGTTCTACAGTACTATTATAACGACAGTTAGACTGTCCACGTTTCTAATCACAATCGTAAAATCTCAAATATAAAAATGATTATGACTATAACTGCCCTGAAAAAATAATATTTTTAGCAAAAAACGATCTAACCCCTACTCGTCCACCAACTTATGTATTCATTTACAAATAAGCTAACTCCCGACGTTTCGAACACGCTTCAGCTCCTCTTCGAGTCTTCAGAATGAACGCTCATTTGTTCTCGTCATAAACACAAAAAGAAGTGGTCTCTTTCAGATACGTGACTCAGTGGACCTTCTGTATTGTGACCTGCTAAATCAGATACCTCAATAGTTTGAGGTAATTTCTCAAAAACTGAAAAATTCCAAGAACATTAATAAATGAAAAAATATATATATTTGAGTACGTGGATAAGGCATGGATTTTGCACCGTTTAATGCATTGAATTCGAGTCTACTTAATTTGAAAGTCCGTTTAATTTGAAAATATCAAAAAGGTGGGGTGGATGGCAGCAAATGCTGATAAATCACGTAAAATGATAGTAGATACGTCAAATAATAATTAGCTGAATAACCTCAAACGATTTTGAATTTTAATATTAAATTATGCATAGTGCATGCAAGTTATAGTGGATTTATTTTCTTTTATTTTCTCTAGAAGAATATATTCAATTTTTCCATCTGCGTTAATAAGTTTGAAATAAAACCATTTATCCTAGTGAATCTCTGATTCGGATATTTAGGAGCCTAGTAGATACTTTTAAATGGTATCGGAACTTGGACAGCATAACAATTGTTTTTTTCCCTATAGTTTGACATTATTTTCTTAATTAACTCATTTTTTTTCATATATATTCGATAAAGGCCATCAGTAACCTTTGATATTATTTCATCTATATATTTATTTCTCCTTGCGCTGACAGCAAATAATTTTCAACAATTCTCCATTTTTCCGAAAACAATCAAATCGTTAAAACTATTCAAAATATACAATTATACAATTCATAAAATTCAAGATATACAATTAAACTTTTGAAATCAGAAAAATTAATTTTCAAACATTTATATATAAAATATATTTTTCGAATAAATCAATTGATGTAAGAAAATTGTTTCATGTAATCTGTAAACAAAACACTGAAATACAACAACAATAAAACACTAAAATAAGAGAACGAAAACAAAACACTAAAACTTAAACGTATTTGCCCTGGAACGAAATGGGTAGTAAATCATGATTTCAATCTTTTTGAAAGATAACCATAAACATTTCAAGATTAAAAGATGACAACCACCCTTTTTAGACATATATAAACCAATTAACTTCCACTGCTTGGCGAATAACTTTCAACTTGATTTCGAAAAGCGTAATAGCGAGACATTAAAATCCTTCCTTTCAGAAGTAGACAGTAAGTATCGTTAATATAGAACTATAATTATCGTTTATAAAAAATTTCTCTATAATTTGTATAAACAATTCGCGATATAATAACTGACTAATAAGTTGACGTAATTCGAATATGAATAAGACTTTTCAATTCAAACTTCCCGGGTTTATCGATCCGAACAAATGTTTTTATTTTTAATTTGTTAGTACTGTTAGAGTTATCTGTGCCAAATTGCACGCAATTATCTTCCTTTGTCATATAGATGCGCTTGTATTTTGTGAACAAAGAAAAGTTGTCTCTTAGGTTTTTATAATGTCTGAAATTATTCAACAAAGTAGTCACATTAAATTTGGAAGTATTAATTAGAAGTAACATTAATTGGCTCCGTAAAATCGTCGATTGACTACTAGAGCGCTTGCTGATATGATTCGTCTCAAAAGGCCGGATAAAAAACGCGTATAAAAAATGTTTGGAAAAAGCATTGGCATAGTTACATTGCATCTGTGGGGGGGGGGGATAATTTTTAGAGGGATGAATTAGATTTAGAAGAATAAATAAAGATTTCCAAAATTATAAATAAAGTCTTATTTATATTTATACGTAGTAGTATATATACATATATAGATTTTATTAGATTTTATATATATATATATATATATATATATATATATATATATATATATAGAGAGAGAGAGAGAGAGAGAGAGAGAGAGAGAGAGAGAGAGATCAATTCTGTATTAATATCGATACAAATTATGAAAATCTGACATTTGCTATACAAAAAGTACTACAAAACCTAATCTTGATTAGGATACGTTTTATACCATCAATATTTCAATACATTGCACAAAAAACTATACGATATTGTTTTGAAATATCGAATTATATCAATGATTGTTTTAAAGTAACTTTTATGTACAAAAAAAAACAATTTTGAAGAAGATTTACACACAATCATTGAGTTCCTCCATTGTAAATAAACCGAATTTAATAATGCAAATGGTTGATTAATTTTCATATTAATTATATTATATATATATATATATATATATATATATATATATATATATATATTCCTTTTTACGAGTTTGTCTTATTACATACAAGCATTAACTGATTGATTTCCAACTGACTCTCCCACAGTTCACTTCACTGTTACTTAATATTTATATTTAACAGACATCATTTTCGTCACAACATTGCTTTTTTCTTTTATTATAGTTATCGATAACTGTGTGGATTTAAGATTTAGAAATATATATTAGAAAAATAACACACAAGAAGATAACAAAATATATCTTGTTTTCTCAGTTTTTTAATTCGAAGACATCAATTCACAATCTTACAGCTGCATCCATTAAATCTATATATTAAACATATCATTCAAACTAAGGTAATTTTGTAAATTGTTTATTCTGCCACAGGATCCGCAACACTACACTGAAAATGAAGACACAAATTATCGTATTGCCCCTTGTTTTTCTGTTTGCTATTCTGGGAATTCTTATGCAGACAGCAGTTAGCGAAGGAGGAACAAATAATGTGACAAATAGTTGTTTATATAATTTATCCTCTTGGCATGGAATAATATGCGATAAAGATAAAGAAGGCGATTGTAATAGTGCTTGCCACGTTAACGGAGCCAAGAGTGGCAGCTGCGCCATTATACAGACTTGCGTATGTAACAGATGCGAATAACAAGAATCTTCCAGTTCGGAGTCATAATAATAGAATAAATCCCATTGCTTGTAACTCATTAAATGAATGTCTTTATTGGTTTCAATTTAATTGATTTTCTTTATTATCAACTCTGCAATCTCTTCCGCCGTATTATTATTGGAACAGTAATCGAGGGTATCCCCAGGACCTCGGTGCGTTTTTCATCGAAACCTTCGGGTGCCGATAATTTATGAAAGTTAATATACACATATATATATATATATATATATGTGTGTGTGTGTGTGTGTGTGTGTGTGTGTGTGTAAAAGATATTTTATAGTAAATTATAATGCTGGCATGTCTTTTAATGTTCGTATGTCTTACAATTTGTCTTATGTGGTCTTACGCAGAACTTTGGTCGAGCCGTTGGGCCGCTGCCCCCTCTACTTTTTCGAATTTTAAAAAGAATTTCTCTCCGTTAAAAGGCGCGAAAAACAAAGAACAAAATAAAATATTTTTTAACACAGCTTTTCGATGTTATAATGTCGATGGTTCAGTTTCATACAATAGTCAACATAAAATTACATAAAACAATTATATTTTGTATCAGGTATGTGAATAAGTCTTTCCCGTTTTTTTTCAAATTTTGAGCCTTTATTGTGAAAAAATGGTTACAAATGAATTATTGAAAGTATTGGCCATCGCTAGCTACAACTTTTTCCCATCTTTCTGGCAACATACGAATCCCGTTGCGAAAAAATTCGACCGGTTTGGCCTCTATCCAGTCATCCACCCATTTTTTGGCTTCCTCGTAGGAATGGAAGTGCTGGTCAGCCAGGCCATGCGTCATCGATCTGAAGAGATGGTAATCAGACGGAGCAACGTCTGGACTATACGGCGGGTGGGGTAGGACTTTTTTTGACCCATTTGAGCGTTTCTAAGTATGTTTTCACCGCGGTTTTTTCAGGCGGTGCAACATGTGGGCGAGCATTGTCATGTTGCAAAATTACTTTGTCGTGCCTGTCGGAGTATTGTGGCCGTTTTTCTCGCAGTGCGCGGCTCAAACGCATCAATTGTCGTCGATAGACCTCGCCTGTGATCCTTTCATTCGGTTTCAGAAGCTCATAGTAAACCACACCTAGCTGGTCCCACCATATACAGAGCATGAGCTTGGCGCCATGAATATTTGGCTTGGCTGTCGATGATGATGCATGGCCGGGTAGTCCCCATGATTTTCTTCGCTTCGGATTATCGTAACGTATCCACTTTTCATCGCCAGTCACGATACGATGCAGAAAACCCTTTCTTTTATGTCGCTGAAGCAGCTGTTCGCAAGTGAAAAAACGCCGTTCGACGTCTCTCAGCTTCAGTTCGTACGGCACCCAATTTCCTTGCTTTTGGATCATTCCCATGGCTTTCAAACGCTTGGAAATGGTTGTTCGGTCAACTCCCAATGCTTCAGCAAGTTCTTCTTGCGTTTGACAAGAATCTTCATCAAGCAAAGTCGCCAATTCTCGATCTTCAAAGATTTGCGGCCGCCCGGAACGCTCCTTGTCTTCCACGTCGAAATCACCGCTTTTGAAGCGTCGAAACCATCCGCGAACACTTGAATCATCGACACAACCTTCTCCATAATCCTCCTGAAGCAATCGATGCGTATCGGCAGCAGATTTCTTCAAATTGAACCAATAAAGTGAAACTTCCCGCAAATGACGTCGACTCGGCTCAAATTTCGACATTTTCACGATATCAAAAATTTATGATGCCAAAAAATTTTAACTAATGTGTTAGTATGGAATTGTTGACATATGAATAAGCTTTGATTATGACATATGTAACCATTGAATACTCGCACAGTATTGGTGGCGCCATCTCTTACAAAAAACGGGAAAGACTTATTCACACTCCTAATACTTTTTAATAATTTCATTTAAATTATTATGTTTTATACTTTATTCTTTTACTTTATTATTATTTCTCTATTACAAAGTTTGCAAAAAAAGATTTAAGCAATAGAACTACTAGTATTACTGTAAGAATAGCGGTTATAGAGACAGTTGGACTCTACTTTATAATGATGGCTTGTGGATATTTAAGCAGCATCCAAAATAGATTAATCGCTTTAACCAGCTCATCCGATAGAACAGCTGGCAAAGTTGATAAGCAAAGAGGGAAAGAAGCCCGGGATGTCATGTTTAATGAAGTTTTAATCTGTGTAAAGTTTCATCAACAAGTAACAATGTAAGTATTATAAATGTTTTAATTAAGCGAAAGCTCATAAATTGCCCTATTTACGTTTTAGACATTGCGAAGAATTAGAGCAAATGACGCGCTATGTATTCTTTGTTACGGTTTTCACGACTGTATACAATGCTTCTCTAGCTGGAATTATTTGTAATCTGTAAACAAAATACTGAAATACAACAACAATAAAACACTAAAATAAGAAAACGAAAACAAAACACTAAAACTTAAACGTATTTGCCATGAAACGAAATGGGCAGTAAATCATGATTTCAATCTTTTTGAAAGATAACCATAAACATTTCAAGATTAAAAGATGACAATCACCCTTTTTAGACATATATAAACCATTTAACTTCCACTGCTTGGCGAATAACTTTCAACTTGATTTCGAAAAGCGTAATAGCGAGACATTAAAATCCTTCCTTTCAGAAGTAGACAGTAAGTATCGTTAATATAGAACTATAATTATCGTTTATAAAAAATTTCTCTATAATTTGTATAAACAATTCGCGATATAATAACTGACTAATAAGTTGACGTAATTCGAATCTATGTATAAATATGAATAAGACTTTTCAATTCAAACTTCCCGGGTTTATCGATCCGAACAAATGTTTTTATTTTGAATTTGTTAGTACTGTTAGTTATCTGTGCCAAATTGCACGCAGTTATCTTCCTTTGTCATATAGATGCGCTTGTATTTTGTGAACAAAGAAAAGTTGTCTCCTAGGGTTTTATAATGTCTGAAATTATTCAACAAAGTAGTAACATTAAATTTGGCAGTATTAATTAGAAGTAACATTAATTGGCTCCGTAAAATCGTCGATTGACTACTAGAGCGCTTGCTGATATGATTCGTCTCAAAAGGCCGGATAAAAAACGCGTATAAAAAATGTTTGGAAAAAGCATTGGCATAGTTACATTGCATCTGTGGGGGGGGGGGATAATTTTTAGAGGGATGAATTAGATTTAGAAGAATAAATAAAGATTTCCAAAATTATAAATAAAGTCTTATTTATATTTATACGTAGTAGTATATATACATATATAGATTTTATTAGATTTTATATATATATATATATATATATATATATATATATATATATATATATAGAGAGAGAGAGAGAGAGAGAGAGAGAGAGAGAGAGAGATCAATTCTGTATTAATATCGATACAAATTATGAAAATCTGACATTTGCTATGCAAAAAGTACTACAAAACCTAATCTTGATTAGGATACGTTTTATACCTTCAATATTTCAATACATTGCACAAAAAACTATACGATATTGTTTTGAAATATCGAATTATAACAATGATTGTTTTAAAGTAACTTTTATGTACAAAAAAAAACAATTTTGAAGAAGATTTATACACAATCATTGAGTTCCTCCATTGTAAATAAACCGAATTTAATAATGCAAATGGTTGATTAATTTTCATATTAATTATATAATATATATATATATATATATATATATATATATATATATATATATATATCTATTCCTTTTTACGAGTTTGTCTTATTACATACAAGCATTAACTGATTGATTTCCAACTGACTCTCCCACAGTTCACTTCACTGTTACTTAATATTTATATTTAACAGACATCATTTTCGTCACAACATTGCTTTTTTCGTTTATTATAGTTATCGATAACTGTGTGGATTTAAGATTTATAAATATATATTAGTAAAAATAACAAACAATGAGATAACAAAATATATCTTGTTTTCTCATTTTTTTAATTCTTAGACATCAATTAATAATCTTACAGCTGAATCCCTTAAATCTACATATTAAACATATCATTCAAACTAAGGTAATTTTGTAAATTGTTTTTTCTGCCACAGGATCCGCAACACTACACTGAAAATGAAGACACAAATTATCGTATTGCCCCTTGTTTTTCTGTTTGCTATTCTGGGAATTATTATGCAGACAGCAGTTAGCGCAGGACGAACAGATATCGTGAAAGCTGGTTGTTTATATAATTTAAGCACTTGGACTGGAACAGTATGCGATAAATCTAAAGAAGGCGATTGCAATACTGCTTGCCGCATTAATGGAGCCAAGACTGGCAGCTGCCCCACACAGACTTGCGTATGTAACATTTGCGAAAAAAAAAATTCTACCTGTATGTAGTCATAATAATAGAATAAATCCCATTGCTTGCAACTCATTAAATGAATGTCTTTATTGGTTTCAATTTAATTGATTTTCTTTATTATCAACTCTTCAATCTCTTCCGTCGTATTATTATTGGAACAGTAATCGAGGGTATCCCCAGGACCTCGGTGCGTTTTTCATCGAAACCTTCGGGTGCCGATAATTTATGAAAGTTAATATACATATATATATATATATGTGTGTGTGTGTGTGTGTGTGTGTGTGTGTGTGTGTGTGTGTGTGTGTGTAAAAGATATTTTATAGTAAATTATAATGCTGGCATGTCTTTTAATGTTCGTATGTCTTACAATTTGTCTTATGTGGTCTTACGCAGAACTTTGGTCGAGCTGCTGGGCCGCTGCCCCCTCTACTTTTTCGAATTTTAAAAAGAATTTCCCTCCGTTAAAAGGCGCGAAAAACAAAGAACAAAATAAAATATTTTTTAACACAGGTTTTCGACGTTATAATGTCGATGGTTCAGTTTCATACAATAGTCAACATAAAATTACATAAAACAATTATATTTTGTACTTTTTAATAATTTCATTTAAATTATTATGTTTTATACTTTATTCTTTTACTTTATTATTATTTCTCTAATACAAAGTTTGCAAAAAAAGATTTAAGCAATAGAACTACTAGTATTACTGTAAGAATAGCGGTTATAGAGACAGTTGGACTCTACTTTATAATGATGGCTTGTGGATATTTAAGAAGCATCCAGAATAAATTAATCGCTTTAACCAGCTCATCCGATAGAACAGCTGGCAAAGTTGATAAGCAAAGAGGGAAAGAAGCCCGGGATGTCATGTTTAATGAAGTTTTAATCTGTGTAAAGTTTCATCAACAAGTAGCAATGTAAGTATTATAAACGTTTTAATTAAGCGAAAGCCCATAAATTGCCCTATTTACTTTTTAGACATTGCGAAGAATTAGAGCAAATGATGCGCTATGTATTCTTTGTTACGGTTTTCACGACTGTATACAATGCTTCTCTAGCTGGAATTATTTGTGATAATTTGTATTTCTATATGATTTTTTGGTACTCTAGGCTTCTTTTAAATAGGAAGTATACATAGTTTCGTTCATCAAGTTTTTCATTCTTTTAAATTCTTCGAAGAAGAATTGTAATATAATAGGTTTCATATAAAATTGTTAATGTTAACCTTTATATTGTTCGATAAGCGGCAAATAATTTTTGGAACACAAAGAAAATGTTATATACTTTTCCCACTCTAAATTTATTAGTGTAACATTTATAGGACTCCCTTTTTCTTCAACTTAAATGCGAAATACAATTATTGTTATTATTATTAATAATATAGAATTTGTATTTCGCATTTAAGTTGAAGAAAAAAGGGGGGGTCCTATAAAAGTTATACTAATAAATTTAGAGTGGGGATGGGGTATATAAAGTAGCATTCTGGGTTTTTCATTTTATTTTATTTCCTGAGTATAAACCGTAGCGGTTCTAAACGTTGGACAAGAAGGTAATTCTAAATTTAAGGTGGTGGGGGCAGTCAAACTGCATTTACTAACATAGAATAAGTACTTTTATTATTTTTATTTTTATTTTACGTACTCTTGTATTTTTATTTTTATTTTATTATTAATTTTATTTTATTTTTATTTTATTATTAATTTATTTTATTTTTATTTTTATTTTATTATCAATTTTATTTTATTTTTATTTTTATTTTATTATTAATTTAATTTTATTTTTATTTCTAATTTTCTCATATAATCTATTGTAATAAAAAGTTTTATTTCAAATTCTACGAGGGTGATCATAAACAGGGACAGTCTGACTGTCATTATTTTAGTTAATATATGATATTATAAAGACTGTAAGACCGATAAAAATATTTATTAATTCAGACCTGTAATAATTTTCTGTTATATTTCTGCGAAGCCATTTCTTGTCTGGACTCTCTTCTATTTTACAAGCAATCTGCTGGAGTACGACATATAATGCTTTAGAAATGAAGAGACCAAGATTACACGCTCTTGATCTGCAAGAATATTTCCTAAGAAACGGTTTTAAACCCACTATCATATTCAATTTGCTCACTATAAGTAATCAATATTTTTTATTGTCTTACATTACTAGTATAACGATAGTCAGAATTCCCACGTTTCTAATCACAACCGTGCAATCTCAAATAAAAAATTATTATGACTATAACTTGAAAAATCATATTTTTAGCAAAGGATTATCTCACTCCTGCTCATCTAGCCATACCAACAACAACATTAATAATCGAAAAAAATATATTTTTTTACGTGGATAAAGCGTGCTTTTTGCACCGTTTAATGCATTGAATTCGAGTCTATAGTCCGTTTAATTTGAATCAAAAAGGTGGGGTGAACAGCATCAAATGCTGATAAATCACGTAAAAAAATATTAGATACGTCAAATAATAATTAGCTCAATAATCTGAAACAATTTTGAATTTTTATTTTTCAATATTAAATTATGCATAGTACATGCAAGTAATAGTGGATTCATTTTCTTTTATTTTCGCTTAAAGAATATATTCAATTTTTTCATCTGCGCGTTAAAAATTTTCAAATAAAACCATTTATCCTAGTGAATCTCTGATTCGGATATTTAGGAGCCTAGTAGATACTTTTAAATGGTATCGGAACTCGGACAGTACAATAATTGTTTTTTTCCCTATAGTTCGACATTATTTTCTTAATTAACTCATTTTTTTCATATATATTCGAGGAAGGTCTTCAGAAACCATTGATATTATTTCACATATAAATTTTTATTTCCTTGCACTGGGTGCAAATAATGTTGAAAACTTTCCATTTTACCGAACACAGTCAGATCCATATCAAAAATTTAATTAAAACTATTCAAGACTGTTGATATTTATACAATTAAACTTCTGGAATTGGAAAAATTCATTTTCAATCATTTATATATAAAATATATTTTTCGGATAAATCAATTTATGTAAGAAAATTTTTTCATGTAATCCGTATATATAGCGAGACATTAAAATCCTTCCTTTCAGAAGTAGACAGTAAGTATCGTTAATATAGAACTATAATTATCGTTTATAAAAAATTTCTCTATAATTTGTATAAACAATTCGCGATATAATAACTGACTAATAAGTTGACGTAATTCGAATATGAATAAGACTTTTCAATTCAAACTTCCCGGGTTTATCGATCCGAACATATGTTTTTATTTTTAATTTGTTAGTACTGTTAGTTATCTGTGCCAAATTGCACGCAGTTATCTTCCTTTGTCATATAGATGCGCTTGTATTTTGTGAACAAAGAAAAGTTGTCTCCTAGGTTTTTATAATGTCTGAAATTATTCAACAAAGTAGTAACATTAAATTTGGCAGTATTAATTAGAAGTAACATTAATTGGCTCCGTAAAATCGTCGATTGACTATTAGAGCAGTTGCTGATATGATTCGTCTCAAAAGGCCAGATTTATGGAAAGACAAATCTTGGTTTTTGCATCACAAAATTGCACTAGGTCCCACTGCATTAATTTTACGTGATCTTTTCGCCAAAAATTCAACCAGTATCGTTCCGCCATCACCATACTCGCCTGAATTAGCACCGTCTGACTTCTGGCAAATTGAAGAAGAAATATAAATAAAGTCTTACTTATATTTATACACAGTAGTATATATACATATATAGATTTTATTAGATTATATATATAATTCATAATATAAACTATGAAAATCTGACATTTGCTATGCAAAAAGTACTACAAAACCTAATCTTGATTAGGATACGTTTTATACCTTCAATATTTCAATACATTGCACAAAAAACTATACGATATTGTTTTGAAATATCGAATTATATCAATGATTGTTTTAAAGTAACGTTTAAGTACGAAAAAAAAATTTATATATATATATATATATATATATATATATATATATATATTCCTTTTTATGAGTTTGTCTTATTACATAGAAGCATTAACTGATTGATTTCCAACTGACTCTCCCACAGTTCACTTCACTGTTACTTAATATTTATATTTAACAGACATCATTTTCGCGACAAGATTACTTTTTTCGTTTATTATAGTTATCGATAACTGTGTAGATTTAAGATTTAGAAATATATATTAGAAAAATAACAGACAAGAAGATAACAAAATATATCTTGTTTTCTCAGTTTTTTAATTCGAAGACATCAATTAACAATCTTACAGCTGCATCCATTAAATCTATATATTAAACATATCATTCAAACTAAGGTAATTTTGTAAATTGTTTTTTCTGCCACAGGATCCGCAACACTACACTGAAAATGAAGACACAAATTATCGTATTGCCCCTTGTTTTTCTGTTTGCTATTCTGGGATTTATTATGCAGACAGCAGTTAGCGCAGGACGAGCAGAGAACGTGAAAGCTGGTTGTTTATATAATTTAAGCACTTGGACTGGAACAGTATGCGATAAATCTAAAGAAGGCGATTGCAATACTGCTTGCCGCATTAATGGAGCCAAGACTGGCAGCTGCCCCACACAGGCTTGCGTTTGTAACACTTGCGAACAAAAAAATTCTACCAGTATGTAGTCATAATAATAGAATAAATCCCATTGCTTGCAACTCATTAAATGAATGTCTTTATTGGTTTCAATTTAATTGATTTTCTTTATTATCAACTCTGCAATCTCTTCCGTCGTATTATTATTGGAACAGTAATCGAGGGTATCCCCAGGACCTCGGTGCGTTTTTCATGGAAACCTTCGGGTGCCGATAATTTATGAAAGTTAATATATAATATATATATATATATATATATATATATATATATATATATGTGTGTGTGTGTATTTATATGTATGTGTGTGTGTGGTAAAAGATATTTTATAGTAAATTATAATGCCGGCATGTCTTTTAATGTTCGTATGTCTTACAATTTGTCTTATGCGGTTTTACGTAGAACTTTGGTCGAGCCGCTGGGCCGCTGCCCCCTCTACTTTTTCGAATTTTAAAAAGAATTTCTCTCCGTTAAAAGGCGCGAAAAACAAAGAACAAAATAAAATATTTTTTAACACAGCTTTTCGACGTTATAATGTCGATGGTTCAGTGTCATACAATAGTCAACATAAAATTAGATAAAACAATTATATTTTGTACTTTTTAATAATTTCTTTTAAATTATTATGATTGATACTTTATTTCTTTATTACAAACTATCACCGATTATCTGGAATTCTAAAAATTCCTGAAATTAACTCCTGATAGCAGCTAACGATAAAAATTGGATTGTAACCATCTTACGCCTTTGTATCATAAATACTGAAATTTATCTATCTTAATAGTATCATAAATAAGCTCTCTGCACTAAAACGCGTACACGTGCATGTGTAATACGTTGTTAAAATTAAATTAATAAATATTTTTACCGCTCTTACAGTGTTCTACTATAATATATTATACTAATACAATGACAGTCCGACAGTCCTTATTTATAATCATCCCCGAAGAATCTAGCATAGAAATTACTACTAAAAATAAAATTAAATTAGATTAAAAATTACAAATAATAAAAGGTAACTATAATCTATGTTAGCAAAGGACAACTTGACTGCTCCCACTACCTTAAATTTAAATTTACCTGAAATGTCCGACGTTTCGAACCGCTGCGATTCATGTTCAAGGACTAAACTGTTTAGCCCATTACTATTTAGTTTTGCATCACACATGGTCCAGATAACAGACGAATACTTATTTACACTTTATTTAAGATTTAATATTTTAATACGTAGTTTATAATTCATTTAAAAGGCAATAAAAAATTATACTGCTCTCTTCATGGGACTTTTTGAGCCTATTCATTAGATCAGCAAATAATTGTAATTACATTATTATATATATATACCGTAACTGATGACAGAATTAGTTTATTATTTCAATTAGCAGGCAGCAATGAAATTACGCTATCTCTTTGTAAATAAAATGACTAAATTTAGAAATGTATCAGATTTTACACGGAAGTTAATGAAGAGCCAATGTACACAATAATCGTAATACTGCAAGGGATACTCACTACCAGTATTACTGTAATGATATTTAAGAAGCATCCAGAATAAATTAATCGCTTTAACCAGCTCATCCGATAGAACAGCTGGCAAAGTTGATAAGCAAAGAGGAAACGAAACCCGGGATATCATGTTGAATAAAGTTTTGTCAGAAAATATCACAAAAATTAGATTTCATTCTTAGACTTCATCTATATTTTCAATATAAAATTTAATAAGATTTTGAATTCTCAAATTTACAATAAAATGGACGGAGATGCATAATTAACAGAAGGAATTCAGACGATTTACTGTCCTATGTATAAAAGTCGGCTTTCTGACGGGAGAAGCTTACTCGATAGCCATGCATACGACTTTCATAATATGAAATTTTTCTCGAGTCATTTTACAATTTGATTTCTAGATGTCGGAAATCAAGTACGTTAGATATGTTAATACATATAATATCCGATATTATAATCCACAAAAAGAACAGTAAATAAATCAAATAAATTGTTATTTTTCAATATTTATATAGAACACTAGTTTAAGTATAATACCTAATAAAATCTAAATAAATAAAAAACAGGTATTCTATTGCTTATTACTAAATTTTATGTTGAAAACATGCATGAATTTTAATGTATCGCCTGAAGGATGAAAGTTTCTTGAATATTATAGAACATATGATTGTATCTGACTTAATTAACATTCTTCGGACTTTGTGACATCTAAAAGAAGAATTTTTAAAGATAGTGCTTCAGAATTAAATAATATGGTCATAGAAGCTTGGCTTAAAAATCTAAAAATGGTTGTATAAAAAATGAAGGAAAATCCGAGATTTAAGATAAGAATTTCCTCTATCATAAGCCTCCTAAACAGCGGATCACTACCATCAAGTACATATATAGTAATAGACTGACATTGTTAATGAGATGCTTAATGAGCCATTAGAAAGTAAAGTTTAGTAAATTGATAGAATAGTTTTATTGGAGTTTACTGCTATTGTGCGGCAGAGCTGACTGCAATTTGTGCGGTTTGGAAAACGAGTGGAAATTATACTGGTTGTCTAGTGAGGAGGTGTGTCATTAACTCTAATCTCTCATTAACTCCGAGGCGACCTGAGGATTTACGGTCAACAATAATTGTTACAAGCGAAACCTGTAAAAAAATGTCGATACTTCGAGATGAAATTTCTTATCCCAATAGACAAGTGACGTGACCAACGCAGATAACTATGGTATGTATTTTGGCTGCACCATCTGTATCGTCGGGTAATAAGTTGGACTTCGGCGTTACGATACGTTTTCTATGGACTTCAAGCTTCTAGCTACGTTTATCTGCGTTGATATGAGTATACTGCATCTTTGGAGTTACACAAATACTCAATATAAGAAGGTAGAGATAAGGTTATGGAGGAAGAGTACAATAAACGTTTGCCTTAATACTCACACGTTTCTGATTGTGACCATCAAGTGTCATTGCCACTAGGGTACTATTACCGATACATAATGCAATACTGCTTCTTCTGCGAGTAGCTAAACACATTGCTTACAAGTTCAGAAATACATGCTCAACTTATTTTAGATAAACATAATATTCTTCAGTAATTTTCTTAGACTACGTCACTATAAATATTGCATTGATAATACTCTATTACTGAATATCTTAATGTTATAGTCATGGCATAGTGAACTTACATTTTGTCTGATCAAACAGACGTATATGCAATATTATTGATCCATTTTTTGCACTTTTATTCGTCTCAAAGAAATTCACGAAGAAACTGAATCTAGAAAAAAGCACTCAACACTACATATACAACGTATAAACTAGATATCCATAGTGTCATTAATAACATAATTGTTCATATTTAGATGGCTTATTACAAATTAGGTAAAGAACCAACAGTCTGACGTTTGATTCTCTAATCAGAGTACAATTAATTAATTTGGCCGACAATTCGGTTCTCTTATAAATACACTTTGGAATTTATTTTTTATCGTCTTAAGATTCAATTAAAAAAATCAATTTCAAACCACTTGTATTCATCCGATGTTTTTGTAAAAGACATTGTGTCACGTTTATTCCAGTGTTCTTCAATAATATTAGGCATGCCATATAGGTCAGCTGGTAATGATTTACCATTTCTTCTTAGACCTCCAATTAAAGAGCTTCAGTACAACCAATCTTACACTTAGCTCATGCAAGATTCTACATAATGAATATATTAAATGTACAGAATAGTTAAATTGGTATTGTTACCCAATGGTGTTACTTCTATCAGCATGAGCTTCAGCTTTTCAATAGGCAAAACTGTGTCTAATGAATCAATTATATATTTAATGGGTTACTTACTTAATGAACTTATATAAAAAAGTATCAGGCTTAAATTCAACATAAATGATTTTCTCATTTATATTCGTAAATTCTGGTACATATTTTTAACAGACATCACAAAACTGACAGGTTGTCAATCCTATAAAAACTTACTTATGGACTCAATGATATTCTATTTCTAATTGTAAAGTTTCTCTTACAGTTTATAGAAGAAGAATGATCAAAGTCAAAAAAGTCTCTTATTTAGTCTCATTGAAATTATAAGTCCGTTCAATAAAGTTTGACGTGTGACTAGGTTCATTTAACCATCCGCAATTTTGAAGTATTATTTTGAGATTAAAACTATAACAGCAAAATGCTATAATATAAAAATTAAATGATCTTCTTATTAGGATATGGCGAATTTCTTGATTAGACCTTATAATAGTTGATTTCGAAAAAAAAACTCGTCCATTCGAAAAATAAATAAAATATTTGATTGTGTAGACGTTATATCTTCAGTAATCATACGTACTATTTCATGAAATCTGGCTATGCAAGTTCAATTGGGATTGCGGCTGGGAGTCGTCTCTACCCCCGAAATGCTCCTTCTGAACAGCTCGATAGGTTTCTACTAGGTACGTCAGAATGTTATCGACATCTAGTTAAACTGACTCTGATTGAACTCCATTTGTTTTTTTCTCCATTATTAATTGGTATGATGTGTAAACGATTTCGATCAGTTATTCTGGCAGTTATTAATCTATCAGTTATTAATGTTATTCGAATTGCTACATTTTCTGTTATTTACATTATCGTAACCATATCTTTTTTTTTGCTTTTATTTAAAATATTTTAAAGCAGTTAATTTAAGAAATAAAAAACAATATTTATAAATACAACTACTATCATATTTTTAATAAAAAAAGCTATAATAATTAGCTACATGCAATAAATAAATATTCAGGCCTCGATTAAAACGCCATAACTTTCTGTCCCTGTTCTACAGATTTTCCATTTGTTGAAATGCAAATGTTATTGAAAATAAACGATATATACATAAAATTTATTTAAAGCAAAATTTAAAAGTCTTCGGGCAACAGTAATAACTGATGTATAAAATTCAATAGAAGGTAAACCAAACAAAAAACTTAAGAAAAATAATAAAGTGCAATAAATCCTTAAATTAGATCTTGGCAGAGTATGCGCATACCAAGTAATGAAAATACATACCCTCGTTTTATATACGAAGCGTTTAGCTCCCGTATACAATAAGCATGATTCCATTAAATCGCATTAGATCATAACCGCGTTTTTCTTATCATTATATCCACTTCTTTAACGCACCATTATACCTAAAAATAATGTTTTTTTATTTATTATAATTTTAAATATGCGAGCGCATAACAATTGAGTCTTTTCGCAGACTCGATTTAAAAATTTAAAAATATATACTCGATATTGCCAAACGAAGTCCTGTGGAAGATTCAAACTGTAAAATAAAGAGAATTAGACTTCTATTCGTTGAATTTCTTTTTTCTTATTTTGAAAAATCTGTCGTTTATCAATACTTGCGTACAATTTAATTTAAGAAATTAGCCCTGTACATCTTACCTAAAATTTGTCCATTGCACCAAATCTGTCAATACTGTCTTACGATCAGTCCAGCGAACACTTGTCCGTCTAACACTTCGTTGATATTCCTCTGACAGTTCTGCAATCGAAATATTATTTCAACTAAAAAAAAAAAAAATTTTATCTAAAAAATTGCATTTAGTGTTTATTAACTATGCGCATAAATCGTATGATATACGATTACATTTACACCAACGCATCAAAAATTTGAAAACTGCGTCTCTTCATTAATTCTAACAACATTTCGTACACTTGCCTATACATGTAATTTGGAAACAAAAAAAAAATCGAATCGATATAGAAATCTCCTAACCCTCGAAAAGCAGAACGTGGACGATAAATTCTAATTACATGCGCAATCGCATATAAATGTTCTCCGTAACAAAGTTTAATCGATAAAAAATTCAACTAGCAGATGCGCGAAAAGAGTTTGCCACCGTATTATACTGTGTATAGAATTTAATTGCTTCTATAAAAGAAGGTATTAAATATACCTATGTATGGCACCCTATAAGTTCTATGAATCTCCCCCCATACGCCACGTAAGCGAAACAATGAAACTTTTTTTCTACGCGTGTAAAATAAAAATTAATCATCAGATTCTCGACAAAGGGGAATGAATTATACTGCGATGCTCGAAAATAAGAAATAATTCATGAATGTAGGCTGTATAATTAAGTTTAAAAAAATTTATTATAATTATTAACTTTTCATTGCAATTTTTTAATGGAAAATATAGAAGTGAATTTGAAATTACTGTTGAATCAACAAGCAACTCATAAGACTTTATTTCGATTTTTCATCAATACGAATCACCAATCTATCATCAATTAAACAATTTGAAAAGTGACGAAATTCTTTGATAAATTCGAAAGCCATCAAACCAATACAATTATTGATTATGAAAAAATTATTTAGCAATAAAAGTATTTTTATGCAATATATGAAAATTAAAATGTTTTAGTGATTAAAATAAATATTTTTATAAAAATTAATTCAATATCCTTAGAATTAGGCAATCGAGCTTGTTCATCATCCATCATGTTATACTTTTATTGCTTTTATTTTGTAATTTGTAAAAAAAAATAATATCCTAGATTTCGATAAATAAATATTGAAACTTATTTATAGCATAAAGAATTAGATAAAAGGATCCAATTTTTAAACAATTTAATATGTAACTGAATGGGATTTCTTGTTATATCACAATTTTTTTAATTATCTTTCAATAATTATTATTATACGAAAAAGTTTAAATATTAAATAAGAAAATTTTATTGCAATATGAACATCGTATCTACCAAAATATTTATCAATATTTTGGAAAAATATAAGAGTATATATTCACTTCCATAATGACTAAAATAAACCAAAAAGAAAGGAATAATGGTAAAATACAGTATACTTAGCACACTGCACCTCATTTACAGTAAAGAAAGAAATTCTGTCGTTTGTTAATTTTAATTATAACTATTCAATATTTTGTTCTTTGAATATGGATAAATAAATAGCAATTTATTGAGTACAGTGACATTACAATTTGAAAAAAATTCAGTAAATAAAAAAATACAGTTGCGTTAATAAGTTTATTATTGACATAGTTATATTGATGTAATATCACATCTGAGAATTTTCACTTTTTTTTATAATCTATTTTTAAATGATCATTTATCAAAAAATAAGTAATCAATTTAACGCGACAGTTTTTTTTTTATTATGCGTAATAATTTTTTCATTCTTTTTTTTACATTCTAAAATTAAACGCTGCTTGAATGTAACTAAGCGCGCCGTAACGTCACCGATGAAAACGGTAATACGTCTAAATTATGTATATAAGTATAAAATCTGTATTGACTCGTAACAGAAACAATGCAATTGTAAATATTACATTTTTGTTTATCGTTCAATAAGTTTTATTGTCAAATTAAATATCAAGACCACTGTATAAAATATAGACACTTATTGTATTACTATATATTGCTATTATTGACTCGCACAGCTTACTATATCTATGTATATTATCTTCCACTTGGAATTTTGTCAGTGATGTCACGGGCGAGACATCAATTTAAATGTAGTTTAAATTTTTAGAATACTTCAATAATTAATTACTCGAATGAAATATTTAAAACTGTAAGAAAATCTGATCTTTAATGTTTTCAGGCAAACTGTCAAAAAATATTTTAAAAAAATTCCTATCTGACTTGTGCAAGGTTTCCTATTAAAAGTAAATAATGATAATGATTAGAATTTATCAAAATAGAAAAATATTCAGATTTTGCTATTATAGTAAACAGTAAAACGAACCTCTTCCTATTTCTTATAATGACAAAATGCAAATATTTCTATGAATAATCTTTGGAAACCTCAATTTTTAATCGTTCTCTCAATATTTCAGTTTCACAACACCTCGCGTCGATTAAAACTCGTGCTCGAGCTTAAAATTTTAGAGATCTTACCGAAATATTGATGCCGTTTGCTCAAAAGCGTTTTGAGCAATTCGCCGGTGATTCGGATTGAACTAAGGTCCGAGATTTCCGCGAAAGCTGCAAAATGAATGAGGAACGGAGAGGGGCGGGCGGGAGGGGGGACACATCGGTGGCCCGAGTGCGCAGCTGCCACGACTGAGCCCCCCCCCCCCCGGGGGAAGGGGCGAACGAAAGAGCCGTTTATTAAAAATGAAAAAACCATTCCAATTAATTGTAATTATACTCGCTTCTGTATTTTCCGTAATTGTTTCGTGCACTGGTTTTACCATACCTCCCCCCATCCCCCTCCCATCGCCGTTGGGGTAAAACTCGTCGCGGCTATATACGCGTCTCAAATTACAAATGCGAGAGGCGAGCCCCGCGAAGGAACAGAAAAAAAAATCAAATATGCAAAGAGCTCGTTTAATATTTTATCCGTCGAAGGGTACGCGCGACGCGAAAAGCCCGAGAGCCCGAGAGCCCGAGCCCGCGCTCGTCTAATGCGTTATCCGGCGAGGGAGTGGATTAACGTCGAACTCCGGGTAACGAGCATTGTCTTATTAATATAGTATAATTCCGGATGAAATCGCGGACTAGCTCAGATAATAAATTGGAGCGCAACTGAGATGTTCGATTCCATATTCAGCTTTTATATCTGATATCGCAGTTTCCAGTGCTTTTAAAATCCATGTAAGTTGAAGTAAAACAATAAAATTTCTCACCGCTAAATGAGTTCGATGTAAAGCGAACGCTTTACAACCACTTATTTTGAACCTGTAGTAGTAAAACAGTCACTGATTTTTGTGGTAAAAAATTAAGAACATTTTTAAAAAGATATTTTAAAAAATTTTAAAAGCATTTACAATTAAAGAGTTATTGCAGAAAACTATCATGTTTAAAATTGGTACATAATAGAGAATGAAGATTTTTGTTCTTATATCTATAGCTTTATCTCGGCTATAAAATTAGCAGCCATTAGTTTGCTACCACCGGGCAAACACCTATTCGAGTAAGCTTGTTAGCAGCAAGGCCGTTAATCAAGTATAAAGAGAAACATACAGCTTGCCGTTAATGGCTGTCTTTCTCGTGTTTTACTTGATTGGTTACAATGACAATGAGAGAGATAGCTACCAAGGGCAAGCTTGCTATCTCTCTCTCTCTCTCTCTCTCTCTCTCTCTTAATTTGGCGAACAGCTTTAACAATGATACTCAGGCATTATACTCCAGTAGGTGTACGCTCGAAAGCTATTGCGCATAATAATCACGGAAAAGAGATTAATTGCCTGCATACTCCCGACTAATGCAATATACAATTATTGACGTGCACAAATAGCGAATTTCCAACAGCAAGAAATGTCTTTGAAACCCAAGAAGGACGTCGATCCGAAAGCCAGCGCCGTCTGTACCTACGAGGAAATTTCGTCGACGCACTTAAGTCTCCTTAGAATCCTCGCGGTACTGCCATTCGAGGGGCGCAGTCTGAGCTTCGTGGGCACCCGGCTGCTCCTGATCTTCCACCAGACGGTGAACACGATTTACAGTACCATGCACCTCGGCTACGGCGTCCGCATGGCTTACAATCACGAATTCGAAATCGAATATATATGCGAGGTGGTGATGGTTGAATGCCTGTCGCTGCGCTACATTTTAATGAGCCTGAAGCGCCGGACTGTGGCGGATCTCCTGCAGACCTGCCACGAACTTTGGAGCAATCTGACCGACGAGGAGACTGGCACTGTCAAGATCTTCGAAAAGAAGGCTCATTACTACCGAAATTTCTTTTTCTGGAATGGCGTAGCAGTGGTAGCTATGTTTATGATTACGGCGCCCTTTATCAGGCTACCACCCATCACGTTCAACGGTACAGAAAGGAAAGTTTTGCCCTTTAGGTCGGTATATTACATAATTTCATTGAATAATGTTCTCATGTATTTTTCATAATGTTAACTGTCAAGACGCATATTTATCGTAATAATGAAATCGTAAAATAATTTCGTTTCTCCATATGCCGGTATTCATTTGTCTTTTATCAGCTGTGTCATCCATGCTATTCTAAAAATCTTCACAGGTATTTTCTTTCATAAGTTCTAAAAAAATTATTGGAATTAAAACAGATATATACGATAGTGATTTTCACATGGACAAGTAATACAATAGTTGTTACAAAAATGATTACCAAGATCATTAAATATAATCGTAAATTCCATAATGGTTTTCGTCTTTGCCGATCAGAAAGAACAACAAATGTAGAAAATAAATTAGGAACAAAGAAAAAGGAAGTAGATCCATGCCTTACAATTGAGGAACCACTTCAGTCAGCCATTCAAAGACATTTGTAACATTCTATGTAATCTATTAGGAGCATTTGTTACTTTTGTTATTTCTAGGGAGATAACTTAGTAATACATAACAATCTATAAAATAAAAAACAATGATTTTCATCAAATAAATTGTCACGTACTAGAGTGAAATCATTATTATATCTCAAAACGATGTTTTTCAATGTTTGATCATTCCTTGTCAAATGCTAAAGCTGGAATTACAAATGTAGATCTTGACTATAAACATTCAATCAAAGAAGTAAATATTTAATTGAAAATTTTCTATAAGTCTTTACCGTTTGCACCGAACCCTGTAAAAAATTCATGGATTTTGATACATCAACACAATATTGCATTATCGAATTTCCAATCTTCTTCACCTTTCACTTTCACCTATCTATGAAATAAAAAGTGCGAAGAGTATGCGATGTTCAAAATTCTTTCCCCGAATATGTTGATACAATACTCAATTAATTTTCATCAACCTATATTTTTAGTAACAAATTCAAATCATTTCAAACCAAAAGCTTGCCAATCACATCGTCACATCGAACTTAAATTAGATATAAATGACTCAATATGCAACTAAATTTGATGACTAAACTTAGAGTCGCCTCGAAGTAAATAAAATATAGGTATTTCATCGTCGGCTACCAGCGTGGACGCACCAGCAACACTCCGGACAATAAATTCTTCTTTTTATACTATAATGCGGGTGACTGTTGGTTAAAAATTATTTATTAAACAAAATAACTTGTTCAAATTCCTTCACAATTGCACTAACACTACTTGTCTAATGCAATATAAATCTTTTGACATAGTAACTTAGTTTTACACATTCCTTTTTCTATTATTGAATTAATAATTGTATCCCAATGTACTTTTCATAGTTAGACTCAAATCCAAAATTAAATTATGAAATAATGCATTGAATTTTCTAGAAAAGTTCATAAATGAAGAAATCTCTTTTTTCTTCATGAAAAATGTCTTATGTTTTTCAAAAAAATTCAAAATAATATGTACAACTAATTTAGACATTGACATCAAGTTTCTGCGCATCAAAATACATTGAAAACCATACTTTTTGAACCTTGGAAATTTTGAATCTTTCATGTTGCCAAAAAACATTTTCATGCGCGATTTTTCATACACGAGTATAATTTACGAGTTTTACTGGACACTGATTGATCATAAACTACTCTTTTTTCATGTATCAACTAAAGGTAAGTGTCCTTAAATATTAATATTCTACTACTTGGTATAATGTTGAATATAAATCTAAGTAAAGCAGATGCGAGTAGCCACAAAATGGTGAAAAAATTTATCAGTTATCGAGAAAATTCCTTTTCTCAGCCCTATAACTCCATAGTTGGTGGTAGCTTTAAAGTAGAGGATCAGGCCTCTAGACTGGCACATTCAGTACTTCGTTTAACAGACAAAAACATGAGGAATTTATCTCGAGAGTCTAGAATAGGATTGTCCTTTTTATAAAACACAGTCGGGATAGGAGCACCAGCTGAAATTTCATTACGAAATGGTATTCTCGAATTAGATTTTCAAGCGTCAGTTGAACAAAAAAAAACCGGACAATGAGATACGAAGGAAAATTCCTGTTTTTCAGATTGAGAATCAATTCCATGTATCAAATATTTCAAATAATTATTGGTTTTTTTTCAGGGGCGTAATTTTTCTTGTTCATACTGTCTAGAGGAAACACAAATATACAATAAAATTGGTGGCAAGACTCATGAGACTTCTTGCTGGAAATCCAAAATAATTTTCAATTCTCAACAAATGTGGAAAAGGTATTGAAGATGTAAGCTTTTCCACAACTTTACTAAAACGGGAACTGAAGATTAATCAGCCCATAACTGATAAGTGCAGAAAAATGGAAAATATTCGTGTCTCATCATTGTATTCATTGGTCGCGGAAAGAAATTTCCTGTGAAGAACTTTGAGGCAAATATCGGAAATTTCATTATGGACAAAACAATTTCTATTTGTGACGGTCAAAAGAGCGCAAGAATAAAAAATACATATGAGTCTTGAGTTAATATGTGAAGAAAAACTTGATTCACTGCATACTGGTGTTCAACGATGAAAGACTCGTGATTTATACCTATGTATATGAGGGCATATAGAAAAATCTTAATTCATCACTCGAAAGAGTCAAAGTATCGTATAAAAAAAGAGTATGGATTTCGATAGATTTTGAGACTTAAAATTCATTTAAATTGCATTATTTGTATCATTTTATATTTTGTGAAAGTCCAAAACAAAACTTATAAAATACTATAAAAATGATTATCCAACAAGTTAACTTCAGATTTGAATCGAACGATGAAAAATGCATATCAGAATATACCTGCCTTATCAAAAACCCAACATTTTTATAGGTCTATATAATAATTAGTAAATTTTAGTTTAAATCTAAGCATATTTTTACACGTTTGTATACTTTTTATAGGATATTTTGTAAAACTATGCTTGGATATTTCAAATTATACATTCATTGTTTGGGGATTATCAAAAAGATTCAGTAGTCATAAAAATAACTAACTCTGAGATTGCTTTAATTATAGATTTTTTATTAGAGAGAGCTAATTTAAAACTGTGCTGATTTTGTATCCTCTTAAAGATACAAGTAAAAGATCTAAGTTATGAAATTAAATTAACATCCAACAATACTAACACAAAATCCAATAAATACAAAAAGGTTTTACGTCGACGTTCAAGAGGAGCCGGCTTACACAATAATATTTCTGATCCAAGGATTCGTCTGCTTCGACTGCGCGATCATTTTGAGCGCCCTCGAAAGCACAGGGCCCTTTTTCATTCTGATCACCAGCGGATATCTAAGATCCATTCGTAATAGACTTCTGGCGATGGCCCAGCAAACGACACGGAACAGCGGGACGATCGAGCATCGGACGAGGGCGATGAATTTCAATGACGTGGCTAAATGCATCGCTTTCCATCAGAAAATCCTAAAGTAAGAAAATTTAATCTCGAGCACCATTCGTTATTCGACAAAGTTTCTTATTGTTAATTTAGCTTCTGTACGGACATCGAGGCTTTCACACGGAGCATGTTCATCATGTCCGTGACCGGCAGTGCTTACAATATATCATTGATTGGAATAAATCTACTCAAGGTAATATATATATGGTATATAAAAAAAAAGATTCTAACAGTGTTTCATCCGCACTTATAATGGCAAATATAAATTTTAAAATTCAATGACAGAACGAGGAATACGTATACAAATTTTCATCGTTAATGGCACTGAACGTAATGCAATTGTTTATTTGCCAATGGTCCCCCGAACAGCTTTTGAACGAAGTAAGATACGTTAGAATGCCCTCGTTTCGTTTCTCTGTCAAAAATTTGACTCATAAAAAACCTTCGTTTATAGAGCCAGGCCATTGCCAACGCCGCCTACTTCGCGACCTTTAACGAGGTCAACTTCGATGCGAAGGCGAATAAATTATTGCATCTGATGATGGTACGTGCTCAAAAGCCGGTGCAATTGACAGCCGGTGGCTTTGTGAACCTGTCAATGGAAACCTTTGGAAACGTGCGTAAATTTATAATTACTGGCCTATCCATTAAACATGCGAATAATTGAAATTTATATTACAGATGATTAAAAATGCATTGTCATTTTTTACGATGGTTCGAAATTTCAACTCCTAATGTAGACTCTAGAGAAATAATGAGAACTGTGTGCATGTTATAATTTAAAGAAACAATAGTGCTAAGTATTATACGATTGTTGTCGTTTCAGGCGGGTATCGATTAAATTACATAAAGTCTCGTATTAATAAAGTTCGTTCAAAATGTAAGAAAACACTATTTGAATTGTTGTCAAAAAGAAAAAACGTCGCGACAATTTTCCGGTATAATAATCTAAATCGTAAATTATTTTCTAATTTCTTTTAATACGGAAACATTGCATAAGATTTTCTATAAGTACAAGATGTTTGTTTCAGTATTTAGTGTTTAGTCTTAACATTTTAGTATTTATTACTTTTAATGTTTAACATGAAGGCAATATATTAGTATTAGACAAAAACCAAACGAAATAAATGATTATAAAAAAAGATGTATTATAATATCCAAACAAATATTTTAAAGTAAAGAAAAATTAATAATTAATTCAGTTCCTTCCATATATACAAATTCCTGTCTTAAATCCATCATCCTACAAATGTTTCTTGTTACGTACTTTTTCTCGTATTAAGATTCATCATGATAAATCTTTTATATAATAATCTTTTATATAAATCATTTAAATAATTAACTTTTACATACCTTGTTGATTTAGGACTTACCCGAGCACATGAAACAATGAATATAATGAATTTGAGAGAAAAAAATTTTGCGCAAACTCTGTATTTTCCTTTGCCTGCAGCTTATGAAATGATAAGGCTACTCTTTTAATCGATTACTCGTAAAACGTAGTAGAAATTAGAAAAAACGAGCAGAATTATGTCTTGGCCTACATTTTGATTGTGGCAGTGATTACTTTCAAACTTATTTTCTTAATCCTTCTACTTAAGAAATTATACTTCGGCGTTTTTCGAACCTTGAGGCACGATGAAATTATAATGGCTTCGAAAGGACGACTATATTACATGATAAAACAGCAATAATAAAATGGAACTATATTGACAAAAAAACTAAACGACAAACAAAATTGCCAGGAATTAAACAATGCGCGTGAAAAATACGAAACTGTCAGAGGAATTTTACCAATCAGGAGATGAAATGGATTTATAGCTGCTCAAGTACTCAGTTCTAATTTTTTGACAGCATTACGGTATTTAGATGAAGATTTAAAAGACAAGGATTTTATAATAGAAGCATTTGCTACATCCGCATATTGCTTAATGTTTAATAATATGTTTGATGTTGTACAACACCAGGAAAATAGTGGTAAAGTATTATGTATAACTATTGGAAATCTTAGAAGGTATATCACAACTTTACAACGTATCCTTTGTGCAGTAACAAATAACGAACTAACTTTTAATTTAATTATAATGAATATTTTTAATTATTTGCTACTGTATTTCAATACTATTTCTATATTATTTATTTGAAACTGAATTCTTCTCACTCAGGCTAAAAAGATTTTGAATTATAATTGATTAACAGAAATTGAGAATAAAATTTATTCTATCAATTTAAGGACCATAGGATTTTCTATAGAATTTTGGAAAATGGTCGAATTTTTATCTAACAAACTTCGTTTTTAATTTAGTTTATCAATCGTTCAAATGACCAAGATGGTTAAAATTGTTTGCGACCGAGATGGATTTGTATCTCGGGGCCGTTTCGAAATTTGCACTATCTTGATGATATGACACCAAAATAAATGTCTTCGTGAGCCACCACTCGACCACGTCTGTAAAAGTCCAACGCTGGCATTGAGGCAAGAATCCCCCTTTTGATATCCGTCGTTATGAGGACCAATCAATAGTAAATAAATCTCAACTGATTTGATTACTTGAAATTGAACTTGAAAGAATAAATTATATTTAACATGTTCGGGCAAGTTTTCCTTTCCCTGTCCAGGACCAGAGTTCAACATACAAATGTGAGAGGTATGCAAAACGCTCTGGGTACTCGCGCGAGAGTACTTGTAAGCGAATATAATACATTTGCCGATTTCCTGTCGGCGTGATGTCCTTGTTTTTCAAATTCTCTTCTCGTCGATCACCGCCAATTAAACCTCATGGTTTAAATTCTGATGTTCTAATACAAATATACTTTACAATTATATTAACTGGTATTATTAGATCAAGTTCGAAAATTTCGACAGATTACAATTTTATACATTATTGCACGTTAATAAATATTCGATACTCGAAAAATTTTTACCACTTGAGGGTTCTGAATAAATGTGGCACATTTTTTAAAAATTCATTACAAGAATACTTTTATTGTTAAAAATTTTAGAGAATTTAAATTTACAGTCCAAATAGAAGTAAAAAAAAGAAAAATGATTTATCCTCAAAATCAGTCATAATTCTAATTTGTAAAATCGTTCTATTAGAATTTTTTAGTTCTGATATAATTGTAATAAACCCTTATCTACAAATCTGAAATTTGTGATGATCGCAATCACAATTAAATAAAAGTACATAATAAACAACCCATGCATTACCATCCCGGATTGAGATGACGCCATACGGCATCATGTGTTGAGATTCCAACAGTTAATCTTGTTAGTTGAACAGTTAGCTTGGCTGGAAATTAAGGACCTCAAAACACTTTGCTATTGAGATGAAAAACCTACTAATTTTTCCAAATCCTGACCCTTTAAAGATTAATTGTTTACAGTATGTAGTCTATTTCCTCAGACGCTTCATCCTTCCTCGTCCAAATATCGTAAAATTGTCTATTACTTCTGCTATTTTCTTAGCTGGTTTTGAAAGGGAAAGGTGGTTCTTTAGACATTTCGTATAAGGATTCATAGCGCAACAAACAAGCAAAAGAAACAACAGCAAAGAATAATTAAGATACCTTAATTTTACGCCACTTCTCAAAGGCTAGAAGAAAATATAACCAAGAGCGTGATCAGAGTACCTTGCTACTTCAACAATAAATTTTAAAATATAAAAATTTATATTATATAAATATAATCTAAAGATGGCCATTTCATATCTTCCTAAATAATGGAAAAATAAAAAAAAACCGATACGAAAAAGGGTACGTCAATATGACAACTATATTTATAAAATGGTAGTCAGAATCTCTTGGCTTGACAATTAATATGGAATTTCGAGAAGGTTTGTCGATAGCTAGAAATAAGCTTATTGAATGTGATATCTTCCTGTAAAAGAACACTAAATTGAGAAAGAAAAAGAAAAAAGTTATTATTCGGCTACTTTCCTCACCGCCTTTATGATCTCGTCAATTTCTTCTAATTTTTTCAATAAACCTATGACTTTAAAACCTTCTTTCGTTGCCATATGTAAATATTCTTGCGCTCCGTAGAATTGCTTATCAGTTAATTTCAAAATAATTATATATGTACAGAGATGAAGCATAGACAAAAATATCCCTTTAACTTATGTCCACAATTTATATCAAATTCTACATGAATATTTTTCACATAATATATGTATTTATATAAATAATTAATTAATAACTAAGATAATACCTCTTTGACTCCACGCTCCTGCTCTTCGCCAGTATTAACTTGTATATAGACTCACGAAAATTTTAACTAAACTAACATAACCCTATTATAGAAGTAAATTCGGGAACCACATTAAGAATACTCAAGCAATATAATTATCCTCCTTGGTCGCGAAAATTTATACAGCAGTAAAATATATGATCAATAAATATCGATCCATGAGCTATCAGGTGCCGATGCGAGTTGAGCCAGAACTGGTTCGTGCAATATTCTAAATAAATTTTTCCATTCTTTTCGATTTTTTTCAATATTTTCGTAACTTCTAGCATATTTTTTTTCTTATATAAGCATACATACCTTTCAATGAATCTTGCCTCATTAAATTAAACTATAGATGCTATTTTACGCTAATAATGTTCTATTATTATTATTAATTTCAAAATTACATTAATTAAGCGCTTAAAAATTCAATTGTTTATATTTACATTAAGTTATATAGAATTCTTCTATGTATAAATTAAATTTCTTAACTCTGTAGCAACAAAAGAAAGTTTTAATAATGCTTCTGTAAATAAATGTTAAAAAGCTTATCGTTACCGTATTTATGAAATATACTAACTATTAATATTTTTAGCACTGTTCTTTTTTTTAAGAAAATAGGATTTATTTTGACATATACTATTATATAACTTGGTATGACTACAAATTGACCGCAAATTTAAAAAAATAAGATCTGTAATAAGCCAGAAACTTATAACCTCTAACCTTACTATTCGCATGAAAAGAAATGAAAGGAAGATTCAATAGTAAAAAAGGTAAGGTTATCTGGTAATTATTAGTGACGGCTTTTGTCAAGATTTCATACCGTTTTTGTTTTTAGAAAAATAACGTCATCTATCTGGATGTCATACCTTATTTTTTCACAGATATGACGTCATTTATCTAAATTTCATATTGCATTTTTTAAAAAAAACTTTTTTTAATCGGCTCAAAGATTATTCATGAAGCTTAATAATGACCAGCATCTATGCGTGAAATGCAAACTCCTATTTTTATGTGACGAATGTACTACGGAAAGTTTTACGCTTAGATAATACGCACTGCAGACCGTGGATCATAGTAACTATTGAAGGCCATTGAAAGGTCATATCGAAATATAAGAATGAGCTATAAAAAAATTATTGAAAAATGATAATCAGGTCAAAGTCAAGATCATCGGTAAATTTTCTCTTACCAAACCCGTCAAATTTTTTATATGCACTATTCATCTAATAATTCATGCGGTCTTAAACAATAATTCAGGAGTATAAGTTAATTAAAACTACAGTTCTAATGATCCGCCTTTTTTTAAAAGTAAAGATTTTAACTTTACTTGAATTTTTTGAAAGGATCGTGCAAAAACGAATGGCAAAATAACTTTTAACTCAGTGTTTTCATGTATAAAAATAAACCGATTTACGGGCATTTCGGAACTTTGGATTTCCTGCCAACAGAACTCAAAACCGCTCAAAACAGTTGAACGAAATTAAATTAAAATAAAATCTAAACTCTGCGATGTGTAAACCTCCATATATACAAAGATAAATGCATGTATATCACGTATTCGCGACAATACAGGAAAAAAATGTCAACATGCCGGCGCTCCGTTCATCGTCGTCTCCGAGCCTATATTACTTCGTGCTTTCGTAGTCTTTCGCATTGCTCATCTATCGCGATGGGAAAACCAGTTTCTATTATCAATTACTTACGGCTGGAACTTTTTTTCATTATGACTCATTTCGTTATTGCGGGAGCGCTCAGACTGTTCAGAAGCACGCTGAAATCGATAATAGAGAGAATCTGAATATTAGAAAAGAAATGCATCTCTCTCTTCCCGGTGTAAAAGTATAAATACAAATAACAGTGTTTACGTTCGGTTTATTCTAAATCAAATGCCTTGGTTAGTGGTAAATATATAATATAAGTCCGTTTCACTTTCTCTTTATATCTAATACGCGTGCACAGATTTTTCTGTATTCGAATTTATTAAAATTATTTCGTAACGCGCAAGAAACGCACGTTATATATATAGTTACTATATTAGATTAGTACGGCCATGTAGACGAAAACTGTAGTAAAACTAAAATATTTTAAATATAAATTGCATTAGAAAATACTTGAAAGAACAGAGAGAGAGAGAGAGAGAGAGAGAGAGAGAGAGAGAACGAGAGAGAGAAAGAGTCATATTTCAAAAAGATGATGCTGCCCCTTTAATTTTATCATTCGCCATTTCTACAATTGTCTAGCCATTTGATTAAAAAAAAATGGTATGAAAGTTATTTGGACATGTTCTTTTCCAAAAACTATTCGTTTTAGAAAAAATTAAACTTGTTCAAAAATTTTTCTCTATGGTTATGTACTAAACTCGCCATTCCATGCGTGATTGATTTGACGAAAGATCAAGTCTCAAATACGAATCTTGTAAGCGAAACTTTTTCTATATACATTAATAATTTAAATTATTTTATAATTTGACAACTTCAAATTTTCAAGATAATATATAATAGAATATAATGATCTCGCGGTCAAATTTAAGAAGAGTAAATAAATTGCACTCTTATTTTTTATTTCCCCACTCTGAATTGTACACTGAATTCAGACTTGAAAAAATGTTTGTAAATAATTATTTCAAGTAAATTTATTGTTTTTTTATTTAGATTTTTTTATTTTTTATTAACAGATTTTTTTATTAGGCTCGAGGCTGAACTCGGGCTTCAAACTACACCCGTGCAAGAACCATAAGCTTTGGACACTTATCTTATTTGGACAGATATCTTAACAATTTGATTTTATAACATTTAACATTTTGTTGCTTTTTTCATAAAGTTTTCTTAGAAAAAATGTAGTCTCAAAAAAACAATGTATAAAGTTTCGTTAAAATTGACATTTCGGTGAAATAATTGTATTTTACACATTAATAGTATAATCATAAAAAGAGATATTGTTGCATCAAAGTAAATCGGATTAAATATAAATTTGCATAACCCAAAAGACAACAACTTTTCTGCTTTTACTGATTTTCCTGTAATATTTATTATCTATTGAAGAATGGAACGAAGAAAGTTTATTGTGCTTGAAATACTCCAAGAAGATAGATCTGATGTGAAAATTGGATAATTTAAGATGGCGGACCAAAATTGAAATATAATGTGTGTCTTATTATACTTTCAAGCACAATAAACTTTGTAATAATTTTATTTATTAAAATATAATGAAAATGATAGAAAAAATTTGTAAATCGAATAAAGATGTTTTTAGGTTATGTGAATTATGTAATCTGACATTTTGAATTTCGTTTAAAGAAATAATAATTATTTTTTATTAATATGCTCTTAAATGTCTTTATAATGTGAAAAACTTAATTATTCAACAAAAATTTCAATTATAATAAAAATTTGCATGACATATATATGACAAAATTTATATGATCTCTTGATACTTTTAAATATAAAATAAAATTATTAAAACATTTCCTTCAGTTGTAGCTGGTACAGAAAAAACAAAGCATATTCGTTGAAAAATGGTCTTATTTTGGTTTTAATTCGATACATTTTTTGTCTTATATTTTACAAAAAACGATTACGTTTTTCAAAAAGAGTATATATAAAACTAATTGCATATTAATTTTTAACAAAATAAATAAACAATTGGCGAAATGTTGAATAATCAAAATAAACTACAAATATCATATACTCAGGTGTTAATTGGCTAGAAAATCAAAAAGGAAAACAGTAGAGGATTAAATTTGAGGAAAAAAATAAAAATTAAAAAAAAAATTAGAAACAATAGAATAAATACAGCTTTAAAATAATATGAATAAATTTCATTCGTAATAGAAGAACCGTAATTTTTTAATTAAAGGAGGAATTTTAAAAAACGATATTAATAAAGTAACAATAATAGAAAATCATTCAAAATATTTATTTGCTGTAAATGTAAAAAAGAAATGGTAATAAAAACAAATAATAAACAATAACTATATATAATTAAACGTAAAATATCAAATGATGTACGATATGATTGTAAATACAGATGGAGGCAGGTGTGCGCACAAGGCCCGACTGACGAGCCGACTGATCTTCCCGGAGATTGACACGTCAAACTATTTTCGTAAACAGATTGCCGGATTTAAGGCGTAAAATTATTATTAGCAGTATCAGCGCTTGATAAGAATTGTACGGAAATAGAACAATAATACGAGTTCAATACTTTGTTGTATCGCGAGCACGATGTAACACATTGAATTCATAAATAGATGGCGAGTCGGCAGAAAATCGGCTACAAAGATATACATAAATATATTTTTTTCACGCATATAAAGCTGAATTAGCCTTTCTTCATATATACTGTAGATATGAAATTTTTCAAAAATATAATATCCAAATTTAATTAATTGATATAGTATGTATAGATTTTTTAGGTTCTCAATCCGCAATTTTACAAATTTACTTTAAATATTTATCATAATTATAATCGTATGAATTGAAATTTCATGAATCTCTAATATATATATAACATATATATATATATATATATATATATATATATATATATATATATATTATTTAAATCATATTACCTTAATTATACTACAATACATTCATTATTATTTGATAAATATTATCTTAGCTCTACAAGTAAATAAAATGCTTGAAATATATACTTAGATTATAATCCTTCGAAGTAATATTTAATTCAAGTAAATATATTTGCTCATTCGCTCCGAAAATATTTATACGACTGTGTACTTCGCAAACATTGATATGTACTAATATTCTCGTGTGTGATTAAAGATTAACGATTGTGCCTCCTTTCATTTCTAGTGTTGACACGTTTCGCAATGCGAAAACATTTTCCAACAAGTAAGCTACTGAGCGAAATTTAATAAATCCATGAATTTCTTTCCATAAAATAGAAATTACTCCATAAAATGTGAAATCCAATCAATTTGTAACCTAGAATTGGCCAGTTTTTGAATGTACCATATAAAAATGACCAGATCTCGATAACGTCTTTATAACCATTACCGAGGCGCAAATTGTTGTCTCTTCCAGTTATCAAACGGTTTTTCTTGGAAAAAATCGACGATTCCGCAAAAGTTAAACATCCATCGACTTCGCATATAGAGAGACGCGCTTGTAAAGCGCCTATGCCGTAAAAATGCCCATGGCCAAGGTTTTCTAAATGCCATTATATATACGTATATAAGATAATAATAAAACGTATATAAGAGGATTCAAAGAATTTTTTTTTTTTTTACAAAAAATCCAGCTTTAATGCTTGTTTATACATTATTTAGTAAGAAAAAAAAAACGGACCAACGTGAATTACAGTAGAAATCGATGCACGTAAAAAGTATTCTCCCTTTTTACAACTTTTCAAAACCGATCCTTGTTTTTTCTTCTTTCGCGAACGTCGCGCGACTGCTTCTCGCGCATGACAAAATAGACTTGGAGATGCCATTGTATACTGGATTGCGAAATTTTTCCAAAGCTGGATTTCCGATTCATTCTACTATTTTCTCAACATAATCGGTCGGTCGAATTAATCTCCAGTCTATTTATAATGAAACTCGTCTATTTTTGGACGTGCTCTCAGCTGACGCGCCTTCGTATCGAACTGGATTCTATCCTCCTCTATTACATGCTTATCTAGGAATGATAAGTAATGCTCGGGGCACGGCGACGTTTGAGGAAGGAAATTTTACCCCAATTCCCTCGGAATTGCAGCTCGATTTAATCGACGCGGACTCGTCAAAGAAGCTTTTATTGCTGATTTACTCGTAAAAATGATCGATTCGATCTCAACTTGCTATTTGTATTTTTTTTTTTTTGTTTTTTTCTTTTTTATAGTTATAAATAATCATACATCAGAGTTCTATTAACATCATCGTTTTTCTGATCGACATTTATACGCGCACGATACATAAATTACGTCTGAAATGATGTTACGATTTTATAATCTTGACATCATCGGGGCGCTTTTCAAACGCGCGTATTCGGTCATAAATCCGTTTTAATCCGATTCAATGCGCGGTTTTTGTCCTTCGATTCCAATTCGTTACGTTTTTATTCGTTTCATTGATAAATAAATAAATTATAATATGTCTATTACAGTTATATTAGTACTTTTAGCGATAAAATTATTTTTAATTGAATAATTTCAACGATATAAACGTCCCACAGTCAGACATTAATGTAAAAACCAATCATAATATTCTTTTATTGTGCTATAAATTTTTTATTTGTTTTTTTTTTTCAATAGAACGCAAGCTACATTTCGCACTATATTTCGTTGTTCATTAGTTATACATGCAGCAGTTGTAATGCTCCTTTATTTTAAAATAATTTTTATCCTCGTGAAATTCGTTATTTTAAGTACATGAGAAAATATTTCAATCATTTAAAATAGCATCGATGAAATATGAAATTTTATCAAAATATTTCGAATTAGCATACAATGAATAAAAATTATAATGAAATGTGTGTGTATATATATTATCAGTACGAGAATTAGAATAAAATTAACACTAAAAGTTTATGATTTTTTTAGTGATTTTACGAGCTTTAAAATTCTTCAAATTATCCATTAATTTCATTAATTACTTTCATTTTTCATATTTAAACTATTTTTAAAATTCAAATTTTACACTAAATAGAAATTCTGGCTGCCTCTAAATATGAATAATTTTTTATGAAAATAAATTAATATACATAAATTATGAGTTTACTAGCTTTTTTTTGTCTCGGAGTCGCTTGAGAAATTAATGGGGTTTACATATTGAAAGTTCGATTGTATTTGATAATTATATAATAACAATTATTAATTAAAGTTTCAAAGCGCTTGATTTTCCATTCTCTTACGGGTTAAAATTGAAAAAATTTTAAAAAATCAACAAATTGCATAAAAAGCTTGAAGAGATTTATTGATAAAAGAAAAGTTAAAAGAATATAAAAACAGATTTGATTTATTATTCCATAAATTTAAAGATTTTTTAGCTCTATGAAATGACCAAATGTATATTATTGTTTGCAAGTTATACTTGATTCTAATCTCTAAATCTTCCATAAATAAGTAATGCTGATGGTTTACCTATTCTTGAACTATACGGCAGTCCACTGATTGTCCTTTAACTTTTTTGATGGTATTTGTTTTTGTTATAAATCGAACACACATTTCGCCCTATAACCTGTATTCTTATTAAATTCATATAGAGATAAAATCATCAATTAAGAAAAAGATCAAAACCGAACGAGACAGAAGAGAGAGAGAGAGAGAGAGAGAGACAGAGCAATAAATAAATACACATGAATCATTTAATGGTAATTTAAAAGGATAATATCTCCAGAAATATCGTTCAAACCTAAAAAGAAAATATAGCAGAAAATATGTCTTTTAACGAGATCAACAACTTTTGTTTATAATATTTTGAAGAAAAAATTTTTAATCTTCCGAGATAAATTCGAAAACCATCATTTTCATAATTAGGATATTCATGAGCATCGCCCGAACAAATATGAATGTACAAATTTTCAGCAAAATCTGCTTTGGGAAATTTTTGGAGTTTATCCCACCTTATTTTGTCGATTGAATCCTAAAACAAAAACAAATTTTTACAGTTTTAATGTCATAAAAGCCATTTACAGGCAAATCCAGACATTACAACAGCAAGAAAATTAATAAAATCGCTTGAGTAGTACTAAAGTGTTTTACGAATACACACTAACAACGCAATGATTCATTTATATATAATAAGGATTTAGACAGTCATTAATTTAATAAAATTACATTATTATATTTAAACGTTGTATTTTGTTACGTTAATTAACATTGTTTATCGATGGAAAATATGATACTGAGCTTCCCGATTTTATTTTCTAGAATATTTATTTTCTAGAAGCGTAATTGCTACGGTGGGAACATCTGGGGAATTAATATGATTCAGATTACAATTAAGCACAGACTTTAAAATTTAAAAAGGGTCTATATAAAAAAAAACTGTAAATATTGCCACTTGATATAATAATCATAAACTTGAGATAGATTTTGAAAAAAGCCAAAACATTAATTTTATCTGCTTTTTGAATAGAAGATGCTCATGCGGAAAATTAGTCATTGTCGAACAATTGATGGAAGATAAAATTATCTTCAAAGTCAGTCATCCCAGTAAGAAATAACGTAGAAAGATTGAACAAATTTACAAAGATGACGGTCCCTACTGAAAAAAATATCTAATAAATTTTCTTGGCTTGCTCCGTAATAATTGTTTAACCCGCTTATAAAAACCACTGGTTTTTTCATAACAATAAAATCTGACGATTTCGCCTCGATCATTGTTAAAAAATTTACAGCCTCTCAAAAATCAATGAAATATTAACAGTTTTTTCTTAAAAATTATTTATTATATTAAGTGCATAATTGCGCATTCGTTAACGTTGCTGAACTTTGCTAAAAGTTCCTAATTTTGGCCCGCGAATCCAAATTTTAGCCTCTTAGCAAAGTCTGAAAATGTAATTTATTCCGCTAAAGGGAACATAGAGAGCTTCTCAGTTTTTTGAATCGTTACATCTGGTTACATACGGCGTCTTCCGTGGCTAATTTGTTTATAAGTCCAGAAGAAGAATAAAATTGAATGTTATACAGTTCATTATTTTCTGAACGAATTCGAATAAAATTGTAGGTAAAAATTTACTTGAGACGAACTCTTCGTTATTTCTCAGTTGAACTATCGTGTACAGAAAAATTAACGAGAAAAAATTCTCAAAAAACCAAGTTTTTCACTTATTGGTATCCCGGGTCTGATGCTACCAGAATACAGGTTGTACAAGCAAAAATAATTTGACTTTTTATAGATTAACAAAATAAATTGCTAAATAAAAATTTTAAATCGAATATCATGTATAGCCTGTGTTTTGCAATTATTATCGATATAGTAGCATCTAATTGGGACATGCCAATAAATGAAAAAACCTTGGTTTTTCAAACAATTTTCTTTTAATTCTATTGAACATGGGCTAATCCGCTGAGAAAATCATACAGAGTTCTGAAATTTTTACCTGAATTTTTTGGAAATTTCTGAGAAAACTGACACATAATTCTAAATATCTCTTATTTTTTAACCATCTCGAATGTTATATTCATGCTCAATAAAAAAGCCATAGCATGAAAAAAATGAATGGTTCGACAATTTTCTATTTAATTTTATTGTACGTGATAATTCAACCGATATATCGTGACAAATTCTCCACCTGATTGTTTTCAATAGGGCCTGGGCTAAATTCCAAATACCCTTCACCAAATCCAGTCCTGTTACTTTGTATACACTTAAAAGATTGTACGTGAAATTATAATTGAATTATTTGTTTTAGATCAAATTCATATTTGCAATATTCATCTGTAAAAAATCTTCTCCAAACGATAACATGTGTTGTGAATGGAATATATTGTGATTAACACTGATGATACGGGCAATCTTCAACGCAATTTATCCATCTAAGAATCTACTGATTTTTATCAATCTGCTATAATTATAAAATTGAAATAACGCTATAATGAACGCGGACGCATTGTCGATGCGTTCGAATTCGTCCCTATACAGTACCTTTTCATTACGATTTCAATTACAATCGCTCTTCCAGAAATTTCTACAAATTTTAACAAGCCGCATATACATCGTGTATAAAATCGACCGGCCAACCATTCGCATCCGCGTAGATAATATTACAAAGCCTTTCCAAAATAACGCGAAAACGCGAGCGCACGCGCGCACACGTACACACGGAGCCACGAGCGCAGACACGCCAAGGCGTACGCGCGAGGCGCTTCCCTCACTTCCCTCCTCCCTCGCGCACGGTCCTCCCGCGCACTTTCGCCACTTCCGGCGCGCCGCTCCTCCCGTATACGCGGGCACCCGCGTGTTGTGTAGGATTGTATTAATATATATAGGATATTTCGTATGTCGTTGTCGCCGTGCGTTGGGTTGCCATCCGCGCCGCGCTCTACCCGATGCTGATGCCGCTGTGCTGCTCTGCTGGCTCGTGTTACAGTTATAGATATAGGTAGCACATCGACGTCGACGACCGTCGTCGACCGTATAATACACACATCTGGCGCGCGCGATCTCGCTCGCGCGCATCAGCCACACACACATTTATATATATACATGTATATATAGATATAATAACGCGTCCGGTGTTTTATCATTCAGAAAAGCTCTCGTGCGCAACGCGCAACACACGACACACCAAGATGGCCACGTACGTGCGGTAAGTGAGAGAATATTCACGGCGGCCTCCTCGGGGTAAGGCGAGCGAGAGGGATGCCCGCGCGCCGAAGGGCCGCCAGTGGGGACGGCGGGGCCGTCGGTCGGGCGAATTTGCGATCCCCGCCGGGCAAACCTCAATCCTCGCCCGGATCCGAGAGAAGAGCCTGTATAAAATAATAATAACCTCGCGGGACGATGCCGCTTAATAATCGCGAGTTTGAGGTTAGGGAGGGAATCCTCGCTCGCTCGCTCCCTCTCGCGCGCGCTTTTGCCCTTTGTCTCCCTCTCTCTTTCTCTCTCTCTCTCTCTCTCTCTCTCTCTCTCTCTCTCTCTCTCTCTCTCTCTCTCTCTCTCTCTCTCTCTCTCTCTCTCTCTCTCTTCGTGCCTCTTTTTTTTTACTTGCGCGCTCTCCCTCTTTTTCTACTTGATGCGTGTATGCGCGCGCGGTGATGATGTCTTTCGGATCGCTTTTTCTACTTAGAATACCGAATACGTGATGTCTGACGTGTCATACCGGTGATGATGTTTTGTATTTGCTGTACATAGATTATTCTAGTTTTTTTTCCTCCTTTATGAATGATTCTTTTTTTTACGGGTCTGAAAAATCGCGCTTTCGTTCAGTTGCGTCAACGTATTTGTTTTTCTCATTTTATTACGTCTGTTTACGGCATTAAGTTCGCCCGTCTTGTAAATTAAGAGATGCAATTTGTTTACTAGCTTATCGGTAATTTTTCATCGTGAGAGGCTCGAAGTAATAGGAAAACTCATCACTCTGATAACCCATATTATGACACTGATTATCTCTTGGTTGGCTTTCCCAACTTTATAATTACGTAGTTGAGTTGAAGAAGCAAAAGACTGAGCAGTACATCAAGTGTTAGACAGATAAAATGTTTCCTTACAGGTTGGGTCTTGCAATTCTCTTTTTCGCCTTCATGGTTGGGGCTGTCCACAGAGAAAACTTTAAGACGTGTGAGCAGAGCAGCTTCTGCAGGTAAAATTAGCTACCCTTTTTTCTGTCCTTGGAATTATTTTTCTCCATATTTTGTTATTCTTTAGTGAAATAATAAATAAATAATTCATAGTGAATTCTTTACAATTGTTATTAAACGCATAATAAAGTAATACATTTACCACTTAAAATTGCTATTTGTCAAATATAAATTTAATAATTTGCTTATGGTATATTGAGTGAGATAAATCAAAAATGTTATCATAAAAATAATAACAATTTATTGTAATATTTATTATAATAAAATTATATTATAATACATCTGAATTTTATGTAAGGCGATGTCGAAAAATAGAACCTGGAAAAACTCCTTATGAACTTCTACCTAATACAGTTGTACACAATGAGTCAACATTGGACATTGAACTTCGCAATAAAGATACTGGAGTTCTTTATAATTTAAAACTTACGGGCTTGAAGGACAACTTATTTAGGTTACATATCAACGAAAAAAGCCCTCTACATCCGAGATACGAAGTGGAATTTGCTTTAAATGGTTATCCTCAGCTTTCAAAATTGGAACTTGCTGAAAAGACAGATTCTCAAATTACAGTTACAAATGGACCAAACAAAGCTGTTCTATTTGCCAGTCCTTTTAAGGTTGATTTTTACTCTGGAGATCACTTAGTTATTTCTACCAATGCTCGTGGCCTCATGAGGTTTGAGCATTTACGAACAAAACCAGAACCGTAAGTTAGAAAATATAATTTTAATTTAATTAAATATTTTCAGTGTTGCTTTCTAAATAATCATAAAGTTATACCTCATTATAAATTTATTGTTATTTAACAAAATTGATTATTTCTCTAATAATACATTATTAGACATAATTAAAACGAAAAACTAGAATAGAATAAATTTAAATTACTTTTAGATTAAATATTATTCATTTATAATACTTAGAAAGTTTTTATTTATTATTATAAAATATTAGAGAAATAAAAACAATTAAAACATTTCCAAAAACTAAAGTTTAAACATTTAATTATTTTTTATGAAGAAAACCTGCAGAAGGAGAGCAAGAAGAGAATGCCGAAAAACCTGAGCCAGTTCAATCAGAGTTTCCTGGCGATGGTGCAGAAAATGACCCTGGTGCATGGGAAGAAAACTTTAAAGATCATCATGATGCGAAACCTTATGGACCTGAAGCTATTGCATTGGACTTCAGTTTTCCAGGAGCTGAGCATGCTTATGGAATCCCTGAACATGCTGATTCTCTTGCTCTGAAATCAACTAAACAAACTGATCCTTACAGATTGTACAACTTTGATGTCTTTGAATATGAAATTCATGAAAAAATGGCACTTTATGGTGCTGTTCCTGTTCTTTATGCGCATGGGTAAGAGAAGATTTTTTAAATTATTGAATTCTCTATCGTAAGCTTCCATATATTCAAAAATTTTCCTTTTCATTTTATTTTCATTTTTAGTAAAGAAAGGACATCTGGTGTTTTTTGGCTCAATGCCGCAGAAACTTGGGTAGATATTACTTCAAGTGCAGACAACAATGTGGTAGAAAGCATTGTTAATTATGTTTCTGGATCTGCTAAGCCACCTCAAGTTGATGCACACTTTATGTCCGAATCTGGAGTTATTGATGTATTCTTCTTACTTGGACCTAAACCAATGGATGCCTTTAAACAGTATACTACACTTACTGGAACTGCAAATTTGCCACCTGTAAGTATTTCTTATTTTAATATTGAATTCGACATTTTCAGAAAGTATCATAATAGCATGCCAACTTTAGATTCGAATTTCTCTGTAAGACTATAAATATTGTACCTAAAAAAAAGTTATTTTCATAGTATTTTGTAGCCCATTGAAGAATACCCTTCGAAAATGTAATTCTGTTTAGGTTGATTTAATAACAATAGCAAATTAAATTATAATTTTTTTTTAGATATTCTCGTTAGCTTATCATCAGTCACGTTGGAACTACAACGACCAGGAAGATGTGCAACAAATATCCGACAACTTTGATAAATACGATCTACCACTGGATGTAATTTGGTTGGACATTGAATACACAGATGGCAAAAAGTACTTCACCTGGGACAAAAGAAAATTCCCACAACCCCTAGAAATGGTTAAGAATTTAACGACTAAGGGGCGAAAACTCGTTGTTATCATCGATCCGCACATTAAGCGTGATAGTAACTACTTCTTACACAACGATGCTGATAGCAATGGCTACTATGTTAAGCTACGAGATGGAAAAGACTACGAGGGCTGGTGTTGGCCTGGCTCTTCATCTTACCTCGACTTCTTTAATCCAGCGGTTCGACATTTTTCAATTTTTCTTAATTTCTAACATTTTTAAAGATATCCGTTGGTTTTCACGTTGAATAAAATTGACAAGCTACGCGCTTTTTCGTTGATTGCAATCACGATGAATCAATGGTAATGAAAGTTTACGTATTCCCGTAGGTTCGAGAATACTACTACGGCCTGTACGATCTGAACAAATTCGAGGGCACGACGAACGACGTGCATATTTGGAACGACATGAACGAGCCGTCGGTATTCAACGGGCCGGAGATCACGATGCCCAAGGACCTAGTGCACTGGGGCGTCCCCCAGAAGTGGGAGCACCGCGACGTGCACAATCTCTACGGCCTCGTTTACACGATGACGACGTACGAGGCGCTGATAAGACGGTCAGGCGGCACTCTGCGGCCGTTCCTGCTCACGCGATCCCTCTTCGCCGGCTCGCAGCGTTTCGCGGCCGTGTGGACCGGCGACAACAGCGGTGACTGGGAACACCTGCGCATCTCGTATCCAATGTGCCTGTCTCTCGCCATCGCCGGCGTCTCTTTCTGCGGCGCCGACGTGGGCGGTTTCTTCAAGAATCCTGATGCCGAGCTGTTTGTCAGGTATGATAATCAACATATTCCTTCTCGACGTTCGACCTAACTTAGAAAAATATATATTCAATGTTTTAAAATTTTTATTTAAAAAGACACGAAGCAAAGAGTTCAACTTTTAATTTGAAATTTATTTATCTGATGATAGCGAAAAATGCGATTTTTTTTAATACATAATTTTTCTACATTTTATACATAATTACGTTATAATTTTTTTTTTGGATTTTTGAAATCAATATGCTGTCAAAAGTCAAAAATTAAGGATTTCAGCTTGGCTAAACACGCACCATTTACAGACTGCATAACATGTGACGTTAAATTTTTTTGTATTATGAAAGGAGTGCGTAAAAGAAAGTACAGATTTAGAACAAAAACAATTTTTTTAAAAGAAAAGAAAACTAATAAATAAAGAAGTATTGTTTCATCGTTTTTAAAGCGTTTCAACCGAACATTTGTTTCACAAAGCAATAAAAAGAAACGTTATTGCTTTAATTTAATGAGATACTAAAAAAAAGGAAAGTGAAAACTTATACTGTTTTCTATGACAGGAGGTTATTGTAAATTAAAAAAAGATCGTTATGCCCTTGACTATGCCTTTGCACAATTTTAAATGCAACATTTATATTTATATTCACATATTTTTTAATTTTCAATACACGATTTTTTTTATTTAATCTATGCGCGAATGAAACATATTTTATAGACTTATAAAATATAATTTTTACCAACTTAATTTTCAGTTGCATTAGGATTTATGATTTTATAATTATGAAATTCCGATATCAAATGTGTATATGTTAACTTTTACTAAGCTTCCTAAATCTAATATGACAAAAACTACTTTTAGCATTTATATAAAATAAAATTATATATTTTTTAATAATTTATTTATTTATGAAAAACATATATGTTTGTTAAGCAGAATGAGGGAAACATTTACATAATTAAAACAAGCCAATCACAAAGCATTTTATTTATTAATTTTAAATGTTAATATATCAATAAGAAAGATCACAGCTGTTTTTCAAAAACAAATAAATAAATAAATAAATAGATTAAACTATGCTTTAAATATTTTTGAGCTCTTGCCCATTAATTGGAACCGTTGCAGGTGGTACCAAGCCGGCGCCTGGCTGCCGTTCTTCCGCCAGCACTCGCACATCGAGACCAAGCGACGCGAGCCCTGGACCTTCAACGACGAGGTGATCGAGATGGTGCGCGAGGTCCTGAGAGTCCGCTACTCGTACCTGCCGCTTTGGTACACGCTTTTCCGCGAGCACGAGATCAACGGCTCGCCCGTCATCAGACCGCTCTGGGCCCACTATCCCACTGAGCCCGAGACCTACGCCCTCGACGACGAGCTCCTCGTCGGCGACTCGATCCTGGTCAAGCCCGTGTTCCAGTCCGGCGCGATTGACGTTCAAGTCTACTTCCCCGGCCAGGGCAACGTTGCCTGGTAGGATATTATTTTTTATGCAAAGCTTCTTACATTTTCAAAGCTGCGCTCTTCTATTATTTATTTAAATACGATTCGGTTTGTACTTTAACGGTTCGTGGGTTAGAACAATTATCATTCAACGATCTGTTCTTATTATTCAAAAAATTTTCATTGGATATTAATTAAATTACGAGTATGATTCTATGCATAAAATTAAAAAGTAAAGTTAAGCATTTTGGCAATTGAGTTATTTCTATGAATTTCACTTTTCAGTTTTCTGGATTCATATTTTGATTATATTATCAATCAAATTTTTATACTATATATTCTAAGATGTACATAGTAAATTAAAATGTGCAAAAACGAGATATATATAGATAATAAAATAGAAAATATGCTAAATAGCTTTTAATTAGTATAATTCATTTACATTCAATCAAATTTGTTATATCATATAGACTTAATGTCACTCAAATTATTTTTTTTTTTACTTTTCCAATAAATTAATTACTTTCATTAATAAATATTTTTATCAGTCCACGTATGTAGAATTATTAATTACGTTTATAAGAAATTACTAGAAATCAAGCAGTTTTAAATTTAAAATTCTTTTATACGCGCAAAAAATAGCTTAGCAAAAAATACTATATTTTACAGGAAGTGTGAGAAAAATGATTAAAAAATCATGTTACTGGCTACTATAAATATAATAAAAATCAATAACGCAGTACAGTAATTTATCTCTTTCCTTGTTTCTAGATATCTATATAAATTCGACGGTATTTTTCTTTCTTTATACGTCGGCTCGAAATAAAAAGCAAAAAAAAAAAAAAAAAAAAAAAAAAAAAAATCGGCTCCACTTCCTTGCAGGTACGACGTAATGACGATGAGGAAGTACGGCGACGTGAGCACGGTGAAGATCCCGGTGACACTGCACAGCATGCCGGTATTCCAGCGCGAGGGCTCGATAGTCGCCCGGAAAATGCGCATCAGGCGCAGCACGGCGGCGATGAAGAACGATCCCGTCACGCTGGTGGTGATCGCTGACAGGCTCGGCCAGGCCACGGGCACCCTGTACATCGACGACGAGGCGAGCTTCGAGTACAGACACGGCAAGTACGTCTACCTCAGGTTGAACCTGGACGGCAAGAAGCTTACCTCGACATTGATCGACAAACTTACCAACTACGAGGCCAAGACCTGGCTCGAGCGCGTCGACATTGTCAGCCCGCCCAAGGACATCACCAAGGCGTATTTGCATTCCAAGGGTGAGAGATCCTATTTTGATTTCTACCCTCGAATAATATTTAATATATTTGAATTGAAAAACAAATAAATAAAAACAACGACAGTATCCTTTTTTTCGAAGCCTCGATAATTTGAAATGAATAGAACACTTTTTCAATCTTGGAAGGGGGGCATGTGAAATATTTATATTTTTCAAAAAACGTTGACGGCACGCTTCATTCGCATTTGACTAGAATATAAACATAGGAAATATAGTAGGTGCGTAGGATACTTTAAAATATGAATGTGATTGATATTGCATAAAAATATTAAGCAAAGATTATAGTTAGAAAAAAAAACAATATCCGAAATTATCAATCTTTAAATTAATAAAACTAGTATTTATAAAACAAGAATATTGATACTTTTAATTTTGCTTATTTACTACTTATTTGTTATATGTGCATTAGGACTTTTCTTGCAAATTCCGTTTCAAAGTTAATTATAGTTTATAATTTTATTACTACTTCATGTTCTGTTTGTCTTAATTTTTTTAAATTTATTTTTAATAATATACAACCTAACGAAATTAGTGCATAAACTGATAACAAAACACCGCTTTAATAGGATATAAAGCAAAAGGATTCTAATTATTTATTTAACCGACTCCACAACATTAAAATAAGTTTCAATTATTTCAAAATAATCTAATTTTATATAAATGAAATTCTATTTTATGAACAATTAAATCATAGAATCATATACTCGATTGATACATGGCTTGATTGTTTTGCTAATTATGTATTCCTTTCAACTTTCGTTTAACCTATTCAAAATATTAACTTGATCATTTTTGTTATTTTTAGGACAACCTAAGGTTGAACTGGAGACTCATTACAACCCTAACATCGATGTCTTAACGGTACGCAAGCCAGGTGTAAACCTAAGCATTGAATGGACAATCGAATTAATCGCCTGAGAAGGAACTCTTTAAAATTAAAAAAAGAAAATGCAGCGGTTGGTGATTTTAGGAAACTCTTTATACACACCTACACAGAGAAGATTGATTAATGAAATGGTGTAATAACACTTTTTGAGACCTACACAAAAGATTATAAATTAAAAATGGTGTATTAAACTCTTTATATACACACCTGCACCGAACAATACTAATTAAAAATGGTGTAGCAATTGTGCAACGTTTTTTCATCTGTGATCCAGTTAAAAATATTACGTGTAATTCAGTAATTGCAAAAAAATTGCATAGCATCCTTTACAGAGATAAAAAAAATACGGAAAAAATGCTTTTAATATCCAAATAAGCAACTCAATCAAGCGTTCAAAGTACTCATTTATACAGATGATGCAAGCCACAAGTATACTTTCATTATTTGGTAGAATTGATTTAGTTTGCATTTTTATATGTCAATATGAACTCACAGTTTACAAATGTGCGTTACTTTATTAATAGAAGAATGCATTATTGTCTTTTTCATGTAAGCTGTGATTGAATTTTTTTTATATTGTCTTCGAGAGAAAATCTAGGAGAAAAATAGACAATTATGTCGAAACATGTTTATAATTTATAATGGAAATAATGAAGACTAATTAAATATACGTTTTATGTTGTAATAAAACTGTGTTTTCAGTTTATTAAATCTCATATTCCAACTATGAAAATAATATTCTTATACACAAAAGTATTTCAACATTTCAAAAATTTAACGTTATATATGTTTATATATAATAAAAAATTGAATACTAATGTAGATGTTAAAACATATTTAAAGAATCTTATTTATTAACTAAATATCGTTCAAACACTATTTACAATTTTTACATACGAAAATCCATTTTTAAAATGCTTCTCTTGTTTTTACATTGAAATTAACTTTTCTAGTATAAACATTAGAGACTAAAACAATTCACTTGAGGAATGTATAAAAAATAGAATTTCGTAAGTTTCTTCTTACACAGATATACCGTATAAGATTCAATCGAAAATTTGTATAAAATGTCTTTTTGGCATAATTGTTTTATTTATCAACAATGTAGCTATGCACGTTCGGTAGGTGCCTGTTTATGTGCCAGGTATAAGAATCCAATTGACGAAAGCGCGGAGACAAGAAATATCACATCAAACCAGCGGTGATAAAAGTTAAACTGCAAATCACCTAATACTTGCGTTATTATAATGCGGTACTCAGCTGGCATGTTCATACGCATTAGCAAGACTGATGATACAAAATACATCCCCTAAAATATATTGATTTTATATTAAATTTCATCATTTGTTGAAAATTTGATATTTTAATAAATTTTAAATACTACTAAAGAATAAAATCTAAAAATGTAATTATGTCTTACCATTATTTGAGCTAGTACTAGCACTATAATGTTGGAAGATTTACTGCTCGATAAAGCGTAAAAAAACTAAAAAAAATCATACATGTAAGAAATGAGTGTAATATAGAATAAGCATAAATCGGTTGTGACAATTTAAAAAAAAAATCTTTTCCAACATTTTTCCCATACCTTTGTCAATGTGAGTAATAAGCCTCTGATAGACGTTAGGACAATACAACCAATAAGATAAAAGGATATATGTTGAGACCAAAAGGTCACATCAATATTGAAGCCAATCCAATGGACTGCTATTTCAATTCCTTTAGTAACTGGATCTTTCTTTCCCACACGATCAAATACTATATTTATTGTACACTAAAAACAATCAAGATTTTTTTAAAATTATTTATTTAAAATAAAGTTTTAATTAATATTTCTAGTAACTAGTGGTTTAAAAAATTATAAACTAATGAACTTTAAATACATTTTCAAATTTTAACAAATGGAAGAAAGATACATATGTAACTATTATAAAGAATCTAATATTATTAAAAAAAATAAAGTTTGAAATCACATTGTACTTACAATAAAAATCTTCCACATGCAGTATATCGAAAAAAAGTAACCTAAAAAATTAAAATATTTTCCTTTCCATGTAGCAGCCCATTCTAATCGTTCTCTGGCATTTTGAATATCATGAGCCTCTAAAAATAATTGTCGAGACAATTCTTCCAACGCTCTAACTTCTTGCTGCAATTGTTTTATGTCTATAAGAAATAAAAACTTCTCTAATTATTTGAAATATAAAGTTGATATAAATATTAATAGATAAAATATAATATTCACACAATATATTTATGTTTATTGGTATTTGACATTATATCTTACTCTCTTGGTTTCCTTTCATCGCAGTTATAGGGGTTAAAATGTCCCACAGTTTTGACCTACAATCAGTCTGTAATGTTTGCACTTCTCCTTTTTTAGCTAACGCTATCCTTTTTTTCTTAGCAACAATCATATCCATAGTTTGAAGCAATCGCCTCTCTATTGCTTGGGCATCAGCATATGAAACTGGTCGCATAAAGTAAGCCATTGATGAATAAGGATAGTTCACAGCACCAAATCCTGACAAAAGAGCCATTACGGTCACACCAATAACACCTATTCTACTAACTCCTTGCTCAATTGATAACAAGCCTTTTTTAGGACTTAAAATAGGAAACGGATCACCCAATTTCCAAAAGAAGTACAAATAAACAAAGTAGATCAGAATTGTTAAAGGCCTTATTAAATTCAGTCTTACTGCAAGGAAAAGATTTAAGAAAAAATGAATTAAAAAAGATTTGAGAAAAAAAGATAGTCAAAATTTCTTTATAAATCAGATATATTGTTCTTAATTAAGAAAATTAAACTACTTACCAAATCTAATATTACTAATAATGAAGTATGCTATGTAAAATGGTATCAAAACTATTACCATGAACAACAATGAATACAGACCAACGTTCCAATGAAAATATCTAGAACTATATTTATCAAAATAACATAAATTGTATATATTAATTCAATATTTTCAATTAATTTTAAAGAAAATATTTAATTTACCTAGATTCTAGCACACCTACAATTTCAAAAATAATTAATTCGAACATTGTGCATGATAATGAAAATGTTGAAGAAAAAATAAGTTGAACAAGCCTGTGATGTACTTCATAATCTCGAAAAAGTTGTTTTACAAAGAATACCCATCCTCCGATGAAGAAGAGCACCTATAAAAGTTAAGCAAATAATTTTAAAATCAAAATCAAAAACTGATGCGAATAAAAATATTTTTTTTTAATTTTTAATCTATATAAAAATAAGTATAAATTTTTTATAACTTTCAACAATCATTAACGATTATTTTATTCCATATTATTACTCAATAATGTACACTTTTTCACTTTTAAAATCAAAACAAAACAGTAACAACTAACCTTAAAATTAAATATTATTTTACAGTTTAAACATATGAGAATTGTACAATAAACATTTTTTATACCTGTGTAATGAGAACAATAAATGTATCTTCAATGAAACCCATGTTTCAGTTTAACTTTATAATTTTACGTTAAAATATAATCCATTTTGAAATTGTTGAGTTCTGACAGCTTTGGGGTCCAACTTACTGACGTCGACAACAATCAGGCTGGCAACCATCCAAGTTGGCAACCGAATGTTAAAGATATACTGCACGAATAGCCTGATTGGGTAAATGGGAAAACAAAATTATTTTTATAACAAAAAATTTTAACTACTCTTCAAAAAACAATTGACATTACATGTTTAAACGCACACGATTTTAGCTTTTGAACAAGAATGCGTTAGAATATTTTTAGGCGAACAATAAATGTAATATTTGGCATGGCCTCGTGCAAAAAATGACGTTGCCAAGCTTGAAAAACTTTGCCTAATTCTGCCAAACTTTGTCAAACTCATTATTAAATTGTATCAAATTGGGATGCTTCAATGTCTGCTTAACAACATTTGTATATGACTGGATGAATTCTGTCAACATTCTAAACAAATGCTGATGGTAATAACATTTAGCACAGTTTGTATAAAAGATCTGAAAATTTGTAAAATCCAGAAAATTCTCAAAATTTGGGAACAATGTCTGCCAAATCAGTTTGAAGTTCATTTCTATATTATATAGAAAATTTTTTTTCGATTTTGCTATAAGCTTTGCTAGACTTATCTCAACTGCAAAGACCCAGTTCTTAATTGAAAATCAGGTGAAATAAATCATCGAAAAACCACCTAACAATTCTCTACATGTTTTTACATGATTTTCAAATAATTTTTACTTCATTTTGACCTGAGTATCTACTGAAATTGTACAGTAGAAATATATGCAAGATTGATAAACTGTTTTCCAAATTTACATTTACAATCTTAGTCTCGTATTTTGCCAAACTTTGCTTATAAATACTGCCAGATATTTATCAGTATATTTTGTAATATTTGCCAAATTTTGACAAAGTTTAGCAAAAAAAATATTTTGATTTAATTCATTTTTACTAATGTAATAAATAAAAAAATAATTTGAAAAGTTTCTTTACGGTTTCTTTTAAACTTTTTCGTTTTATTCATTTCAAGTATATTCGTTGTAGTAATAAAATATAAATAATATAACTGTATATCTTTTAAAAACTTATAATTATTTATTGTTATATAGATATATAAAATGCACATATAGAATATTTGATAATATATTTCGCATCTTAGATTCATATATCTATACGTATCCGATTCTATACGTCCATTTCCACGTGAATATTCGTGTTTGATTCGAATATATATTTTTGTTTCAAATATTATTATCTCTTAGAATTCAATCTCCAAAAGTATCAGAGATTTTGATTAAAAGAAAACATCTTTCACATATATTCTTTAATTCAATTACATTTTTCAATCGCATTACACTTTGCATGCAAATTCAATACACAGTTCCATGAAAGTCATTCCATATCTTATTGGGAAATTCAGGTATCATTTTGGAAGGTATTGGAATGATAACTTGCGCAGTCTGGACCAAATTCGTCGACCAAATACGCCATCCCCTTTTTTGTCTGTCAGAATCTTACAATATTTTTCAAATTGAAAAAGTTCTCATACTCCATTTATCTTGATATTACCGTTTAAAAACGAATAAAATTATTCTAGGAATTACGATTAAAGAGTTAATTGAATATAAATGAATTAATTATGATGTTTTGCAGATAAAAATCCATACAAACACCTTTATCTTTATAATTAATTATAAAGAAGCATCAGGTGATAAATTATTCGATAAAATTTGTGTACAATTACATAAAATAAGGATTCCAAAAAATCGTATTAAAGTCTTTTTTTTATTTATTAGCAATTTATAAATCATAATTCATTTAAATTGGATTTTTCAATCGAATCTCCGAAACAAAAAAGATTTTTAAATGCTTGATGGTAGTTTACGAAAAAACTTTAGTTTATGAATAAATAAACAATAACTTATTCGAAGTATAGGGATATTTTAATTTAATTTCTTTAAAAAACGGGCACATAATTTTGCTTAAGCAATTAAGAAAAAATCACATACACATATAAGCTAACTGGATCAGCTGCTCATTCTCATTTAAATTCAAACTCAAAAAGGAAATGGAAAAGTTAAAAGAGTCAGTTATCTAAAGTATAGTGGGAGTTCTAATGGTCACGCGGTTTTTTGCATAATTTTAGATACATATACATTATAAGAAAAATCGAGGCAGCGCAGCCTCGATTAACCGACATACTGACGTTCATAGTCAAAGTTAATTTTCCAGTTTCTTCAATAACTTCATGGTAATTCTATATGTTCAAACGAACAGGTTATTTTTAACTTTGATTTTTTTAGTTGAATTATTTCAAATATTTTAAAGAAACGGCTTATGCCTATCGCGCGACTTTTCTTATCATTCTTATATTCCATATGCCAATGATATCGTATTCTTCAATATAATAGACGTATTTTGGTTCCAATCGTTTTCAAATAATATAAAAAATGCATTAAAAACAGTAAAGATGACAATGATGCTCAAAATCTCCATCTCTTCAGAATTACTTTTGAATCAGATCATCGGTGTGGATTTTTTTTTTTAATATAAATTACGCTGATCGAATTATAATTACATTTCATATATAATAATTAAGAAATGATATACAAGAATAATTAATTGTTGATATACATTTGAATCCTTGATAAATATTTTTGTATTTAGCTTTTGCATTGTATGAAATAAATAAATATATATAAAATAAAATAAAGGAATTAAAGTTTAATTTTAACAATTCTGATTAAATGACTGCGTATAATAAAAAATTTATAATAACATTAACAATTTTTTCCATGTGACAAGACCATAAACTTTCCCTATTATGTCGTATTTAATCTATTTCTATTTGTTCCTACAAGTTCCTAATCTAAGAACATAAAAATGGGTCGAAAGTTGTCATTGTTTTTTATTTTTAATTAAAAAATTTCGTTTAATTCCAATTGTTATTTTTGAGATCGGATTCTGATAAAGATACTACAAAATACTCGAAAAATGAACTTTAAAAAAAAATAGAAATATAACAATTTTCATTATCAACCATTCTTAACAAATCTTAAAATGAAAAACGAGAATTTTATAGTAAAATTAGTACCTTCGATATTTTTATATTTAAAAAAAAATGCAAGCGGTTGATACAACAACAATTATAGTTATTAAATTTCGAAAACATGATTTTAAAAAATATAACTATGAAATGAGCTCAAACAGTCGCTTTCCAATTTATATTATACCTTGCTGCTATAGCTTTCTCTATATTAAAATACCTTGATTATATGACTTAAAAATGTTTAATATTTCTGTCTAAGAAGTATAATCAAGGGAGATTATACGAAATTTTTAGGGAGCTAAAATAATATCAAGATGAAGCAGATTTTTGTCGTCAAAGGATTAATCCATTTGAAATCCTATGGTACGTATACATGAAACTCGAAAGTAATTATTGTAAGTATATTCACGGCGGATTCGTTTGGATTTTTTTTTTTTTTTTTAAACACGCCAATATTACACGTGATGGAGAAAAACGGAAATTTCGCACTATATAACTATAACGATTCTTATACACACATAGATGTATCGATGTACGGAGTATTATGCAAAAGCTCAGAATCGAAATATCGTAAAAAAATCCCTTGCCGTGATTCTACGTGCGTTAGTGTATCTTGTACAGCGTCTATAATAATTATAATAGTTAGCCTCTAACGCGCTAATAGAAGGACGAGCGTTGTAATACCCGCACGTATAGAGAAAGCGAGAGAGAGAGAGAGAGAGAGAGAGAGAGAGAGAGAAAATTCCGCGATACCAATGCGTCGGAAAGTGGGGCATATTGAGTATATGCATATATATATATATATATATATATATATATATATATATATATATATAACTCTTGGATGGGTTTCCCGGCTGTAGAGGCCCTATTCCCACGCATTATCTATAGATATTAAAAACACGCACACAGATTGCCGGTATTATATATATATATATATATATGTATATATATATATATATATATATATATATATATATATACATATATATGTACATAGGCAGCATTCCTCGCCAAGTTCGCGGAAACTCGCACGCATGTAAAGGCGCGTTCGCCAGAATTGATGTTACAACCGACACGCCGCGCCGTAAAAGTTCGATAACTATAATATTCGCTCAGCGCACGATATATTCTTGTGTAGTTTTTTTCAGGGCAGATTGTGAAAAACGCGAACCTATGATCGGCTGGCCCGGGTTGGCCGGCCATAAAATCAGCTTTTCACAAGCTCGCGGAAAAAACACGAACTTAAAAAGCTTGCGAGATATATCAGGTTAAGGTCAGTTCGCAAGATGTTCCACTGCTGGCGTTTTATAGAATGCTTAATATATTTTAGTTTTCCGCTGTCTCGCAGGACAAATCATAGGTTCCAAATCAACTCTCGATCAAGTCGCTGAATATTGAAAGATATAAGTGCGGCTCACGGAATAATTAAGCGATGTGTGCTGCAAGACATGACCCATTAAGACCAGCTCTTCAGGTCCCGCGGGTGGGTTTTAATTCACCCCCTGTTTTTCCTGTGAACTGGTTCTTAACTCGCCCCCCCCTCGCGATACACCACTATTTTATGACACGTGGTCGAAGCCCACAAATTTTCCGTGAGCAGGATTTGACCGGATTTTACTCTGATTGTACATTCACTTGAGTTGCTCTTACTTCAGTTTCATGTTACTAAACTATCAATGCCTCACAGGCCGGGCTTATAGTCGTAGAATCATAATATATGCTCTTAAAAAATCGCATCTTGAGAGCTCACAAGACAATTATGATAGTCTTATATCAGCTTGAAAGACGTGGCAGGTTATCACTAGCTCACTGTATCGGATTGCCAAAAAATCATGATCGATAAATCCAGCTATTTGCTAAGTCCCGGGATATTGCAGATTAAGTTCAGTGTATGTCAAAATCTCCAAAATACGTATACTGGAAATGCCAGGATAACACCAGCTCTAGACCAGGTCAGAAAAACCTATCATGTTTAGAAGCTCGACCGTTGTACTGGGTCATTTGCAATATATCTACTAGCAAAGCAGCTAGCAAAACAATGTGACAGGCTTCATCTGACTCGTAAAATATAACAGACTAACACCAGCTCTTTACTAGTTCAAAGGTGCATAACTTCTCTCTCTCTCTCTCTCTCTCCAGCTGTGCTGAAACTTACCACAACTTACAGAAATTCGTCCAGATATTCTAAGATTTTCATGGCGTTTTAACGTTTTCGAATACTCATCTTACCTTACCCTTTGCTCAACTAATTAGAATTGATTAGGTAACGTTCATCGGTAGCCTACAAATGTTATGATAAGGTCCATTCGTATTGTCCAACAGCTCAATGTTGTACCTAAAGTAACGTAGATATTTAACTTCGTTTTTTGTTTCAAGTCTACACACTCCCATTGTCATGGTTCCACCATATCTATAATTGTTGACGAGTTTACCAATAATTCTATCTAATGAATCAACGAGCTACACTCATTGCTCAGTCATCCATTGGAAAATGTATTATTATAGGTTTTAATTGAAAGAAATAAAAGTCACCTACTATCGCAGCTACCACATTGTCGCTTATACGTAATCAAAAATGTATCTGCGGACATTCTAAGTTTCAGTACACTGATTATTGAATAAATCTAAGATGTCCTTAATTTCCTATATTAGTCTGGCTTGTCTTCATTCATCAGGCACGGGAGTCCTGTAAGAAGATAGACTCTGAATTTCCACCTTGATTTTACTAATGGAAGAATGAATGAACAAATAGACCGTTTATCTAGAATTATTATTAATTTTTTCAGAAATCTATGGATGTACTTTATGTATTTCATATGACCTCTCTTTATGAAGTACAAACACGAAGCTCGTTTACAAGAATTTGTGTAGTTCGACAGCAACTTACGTCTTTAACATTAAATATACATCTTAGCGGGAAACTGTTACACAGTGTTTACGTTGTCAAACACTTTCATTTCTTTCATACCAGTATTTCATTGATTCACGACTCTACATTCTTTTTACACATTAATTCGATTCTCCAAACATCCATCCACTCTTTTATTTTGAAGCATTCGTAACAATTGGTGATTAGGTGCCAACTGTCTACACGCAAAAAAAACCAGTATGGTCTAAAGCCAAATCGCAGTATCTGAATTTCGAAGAGGTCATCCTCTTCATGCTGCAAATATAATTATGTCAACGTGCCCACATCCGGAAACTACTTAGGTAATATAGAATTCGTTTGGTCTTCTTTTCCATCCATGGACCGACTTCGGATGCAGTTGCTTTACTAAAAGTCCCCGTTCGTTCATCATCACCTCAAAACTGTCCTTTCCCATTTTTATTGGAATCTCCTGTCAGAACCTGTTTTAACTTTACATAAACTTTATTAATCTGCGAGGTTGCCTTAATCAAAAATATGTCATGAGTTGCGAGTTAAGCTTATAATTTTTCAGCAAGCTGATCTTGACCCGACATTCTTGCAAGCTGCTCTTAATCCACATTATTCTCTCGCGGTGGTGGAGATCTGGTTGAGTTTAGAATTCTTCAGAAGGTTTCAAGCACGTAACTTATTTGTCCCAGCTTGTTTTAGTCGCAAATTTTGGGAGAACTCTGTTATTGACATAGTTCGCAGTTTCTTCGTGGGCTTGGGACAAATGCGGCAATTTTCCCTCGAGCTGGTCGCGCTCAGTTTTCCATGCTAGGTGAGCGAATACGTACACGCATCGAATTTTCATCTGCTGCGAAAATTCATCTTGCGAACACAGTATACATGCATGCAATACAAGTATTAGATGCTTGCGCTGTAGTGCGCTCGTAAAGCCGTGACGGTCACATGGGTAACCAAATCCGCGAGTATAAGGGCGTCTAAAGGACGAGCTTGGATTGACCGTAAATCTCAACTCTTCTTTTGTATTATACTAAATCAAATCTATACATATCTAGTAAAAACACACACACACACACACACACACACACACACAGAGCACACACACATACACACAAATAGTAAGATATAAATAAAAATGGCAGGCTACACGAATACACGTTTTAGTGAGGGTAGAGAAAAAGAGAGCGTGATTATCTTTACGGAGCAAATATTCTATATGCGTACGCGCGTAATATACACGGTGCCCACGTCGCGTCGTAGAGAGACCGCGCGCTCGGATTACTCCCGCGCGTGCGCGCATTTTCTATATATATACACATACGAGCGAAATCTTACTGCCGGTACGCGCGGTGGCGGCGGCCTACGTCGCGCAGCGATGCGCGCGACCTTGAAGACGAGATATCTCTTCGCGCTGGAGGAGCAGGACTCGCGCCTCTCGAGCGAGCGGCGAACTTGGCGGGCGCGCGCTGCAGGCTCGGGAATTTAGAAGATGGGAGGAGGGGTCGGCGGGATCGAGTTTGTTATCTTTGTTTTTGGCCGATTCCGCGCGCGCGTGGCGCGGCGTGGCGCGGGATCCTGCGACGGGAAGGCGGTTTTTTTTTTTTTTTTTTTTTTGTTGGATGCCTCTATGAAGTATCGGAGAAAAAAAATTGGATCTCAGGATGATCTTCTGTGAAATGCGAAGTTAGACTGTATTATGAAATTATGGAAGTATTTATTTTCGAAAGGATGGCAAGTTATGTATACATAGAAGTTTGCATATAAATTATAGACAATATTTTTCTTAAAATTATAATGGCATATAGGAAATTTGCACGATCTATGGCGAAATTTTCGTAAAATGTCTATTCTAAATTATCAAAAAATATATTATTTAATATTTTAAGATAATCTGAATAATCGATTCTCGGATCGTGTCGGAGAAACTTTCACTTTTAATATTCACCGGGTTCGGTTCGTTCAAAAAAAAAAAAACTTATTTAACTAAATATACAAAGTTATACCGACAAGGGAAGACTCGTTTGAATCCTGTATTTGGCCATGGACTTCAAAACAATCCCGAATTAAAATTTTTCACTCAATTAGTAGGTAGTCCAATGATTCAACTATATTTCCTCCGATACATCTTTCACTTTTGACAGCGCTTTTTGTCACTCTATTGATTTATTATAAACGTTAAAATACACAAATACATAATATTATTCGAATTTCATGCATTTTGTACATATTAGTAATTTTTAAAGGCCAGCGTTCATTAAGAATCAAGAACCCTTCCGATTCGGGATATATATTATAAGCAACTAATGCACGAACAATAATCCTGGTATTACTTTGAGATTTTAGCTGCAAGGTCAATCGAATTATTAGAGTTCTTAAAATTAAAGCCTTGCGTCCGTTGACATAGCTATGTTTAAATATTTAAATTATATATTGGAGTACGCATATTTTACTCCAATTCTCAAATTAAAACTTTTTTGATCTAAAGAGGTATTGGGTATAAGAAGGGCTGTACAGATGCTCTGTTTTAAGTGATCATTTCATAATTATAATTGTTTGTATATTATAAGTTGATATATTGTACCAATATCAGTCAATCTATAATAGAATTTTCTGCTGTTTCAACTTGACTTATTTTTTTAAATATCGGTTCAGATATACTATTAATATATACTATTTATTTATTCAGATATACATATAGTATATGCAATTTGCTTTCATGTTATGATCAGAGAATTCGATTTTTTATATTATTACATTACACTTATTTTTTAATTATTATATTGTTGTATATTTAATGTAAAAGTGTACACGCTTTTTCCGGTAAAGAAAATAAATAAATAAATAAATAAATATATATATGTATATATATATATATATATATATATATATATATATATATATAATTGTTAATTTTAATAAATCAGAATCGAGTCTCTCTTAAATATGTTAAATATATTTTTTGTACATAAATTTGTGCATCACTGAAATCTTTTTTCTCCATACAATAAATTAACAAATGTCCCCTAAATCTTTTATCAATCAACGTCTAAACTAACAATCAATCATTTCTCTTCAGGATCTCATAATGAGGAAAAAATTCTTGTATGCCGCGGGTGTCATTTAAAAAGAAAAGTCCATCTACTAAAGAAGAACGTATTTTAAAGTGGTAGCCGGTATCAAAGCGTTCAGCTATGTCTGCTGTATATAAACTATACATTGACCCCCTCCAAGTGATCATCGGTCGAATTTCCCCTCTTAGCGGCTGCTTCCAAAGAACGAGGGTGAGTGGGCGGCGGGGGGGGGAGAAAAGAAAGAACAGGTACAGGGCCCAACTTCACTACCGATCTTACGCAGATCTAATATAATATTGCGTGGGAGGGATAGGGGAGCACGACTCGAGGATTCGTCGAAGAGCACGAGCTGTACGAAAGGGCTTTTTTGTCCAGGTAACTACGTACACGCGCGCGCGCGCGCACGCACGCACGTATATGCTGTATACACATATTGCGCATCCTTGCCCCGGGGATCATCTCGCGCGCGCTACATCTCCGGCTCTGCCACCCGACAGATCCCCCAACCTGTCCTCTCCCTCTCGCTCGTTCTCCCTCTCTCTCTCTCTCTCTCTCTCTCTCTCTCTCTCTCTCTCTCTCTCTCCCTCGCACTCTCATTCTCCTCCTTCGCCCCTTCTTCCACGCTAGCCCCTCACAGCAAAAGCAGCAGCATCAGCAGTAGTAGTAGTAGTAGAATGCGTCGTGCGTGTCTCATCTCACTCTCTCTCTCCCCTCTCTCTCTCTCTCTCACTCTCTCTGTCTATCTCTGTCTTTCTCTCTCCCAGAAGCACCTGTTGCACGCACCTCTCGGCCTACCTGTGTGCTCTCCGCTCCGTCTCTCTCTCTCTCTCTCTCTCTCTCTCTCTCTCTCTTTCTCGGCTTCTCCTTCCCTGGCGCGCTGCGCGGCTCGACACCGCAGGTCGCGCGGGCCGCCGTGTGCGTTGCGCCGCGAAACCGACTTCAGTACACGTCGTGCCATTGCCGAGGAGGTCTGTGTTGACGCGCGTGCGCCGCTTCCCCCCGCCCCTGCCGTCGTCGCATCAGCATCATCAGATTGTTTATTATTATTTTTTTTTATTTATTGATTGTGTATACGTACGTGCGCGTTTGGATTCAAAGTGAGCCTCTGATAGAGAGTCGGTTTTTGTGTTTTTTTTGTGGTTCATCCACGCCTCGATCGCCTTGAACGAGGTTAAAAAAAAACAAAATAAAAATGACGACGGAGAGGGGACTCGTCGCTATTATTGGCCATTAAAGGGGGCGCGCCATTTCGCGCGCAGGGCCATTTTGTCGACGGTCCAGTCTGCCCCCCACCCCGGCAATGTGAGGATTCGAGCGGGGGTGATTTTGATTTTCATCGATACAACGCCGGTTTTTTGTGTGAGGGCTGTAATTGTAAGAAAATTGCCAAGATAAGGAGGAGCGCCGCGGGGCTCGCAGTGTGTATAGTGTGCGTGTAATGTAAGGAGAGATCACGGGTTAAAAAAAATCCTCTCTTCATCTCGTCGGTTACCGATTTGTGAAAAAAAAATCTTGTTGTAATCGACGAAGATATATCGAGGGGTAAAAAGGAAGGCCCGGTGAAATTAAGTGGGAAGGAAATTGAAGAGGACCATGGAGGACTACTCGGAGTCGTGCTATGGCCCGGGCAGCGTTGCCGGGGCCGTGATCGGGACCTTCCTCGCGACCTGCCTCCTCCTCGCCGTGACGGCCTTCATCTACCGGCAGTGGCGCCGGCATAAGGGTGAGTTTTTATTACCTCCCTCCCTCGTTCAGCCTTTGAAGCCCAGGGTGTCGTGTTCAAGGTTAACTCTGGGGAATTTATACACAAGGCTTGTACATTCTTAAACGCGCACGGGGAACAGAAAGAACAGGATATTTTTTTGCCCCTCGGCTTATGCGCGTATCACTTTCAGTAAAAGCAGTACAGATGCGGTGGGAAACCTACTTTCCATGTATATGATCGAGCTCTCGTGCGAGCCTCGATGAATTATTGCGATTAACCTTATCCAGTTCTTGTGGTAAAATTATAGCAAATATATGTTTCGTAATCATATCTATTACTTTATACGCATGCGTCTGTGGAATAAATTTAGGAAATAGCCAACCGAGAAAATTAAAATTTACAAGTTTCAATATTTTATTTTGACTAAAAATTATAATATTGATACATTCATATTTCACGGACTGGGGAAGTCAGTTTTTTAACAATCGAGCAAAAACTTGCCTTTGTTTTAAATAATACTCTATATGTCCAAACATTAAATTATGTAAGATTTAATTAAGAATGTCCGATATTCTACATTCTACTCTCTACATTCTTGTGAAGTGTCAAGTGAATTTGTCAAGCCGCGTAAAAACAAGAACGTTTCTAAAATTTTCTTAAAAATTTTGAGTTTTGAAATGTTAAAAACGCCTTCACTTCCGTAAAGCTTGACGAGTTTGCTTGAACCAATTCAGCAATGTAGACGGAAGATGGAAATAAAGACCACGATTAACTAAAATTTAATTTTTACATGTCATATTCTTCAAACTCAATCAGTATCAATAAGGAGTCGGCATCCCTTTAAAATAAGAGATTTACCACGAGTTAACTTTTACTAATTATAAGAATTCAATCGCAGATAATTAATTTAATTAATAACTGTAAAAGTGAACCCCAACTAGTGTAACAGTTATGATCTTTTGTAGAGATATATATATATATACATTGAGAAAAATTTACGATGCGATTGCATTCAAATCGTCCAGTAAATCCAATCGCACAGGGTGACATTTAAGGAATCGCACACGCATCGATATTGCACAATATATTTCCAGATCTACAGAATGTAACCATTGAATTTGTCCAGAATTGCAAAAGTAATTGCAAATTCTCGTTCGGGTGTAGAATGTTTAACGATCAAGATTAAAAGAACCGATCGATAGAAAACACGTTTCAGCATCGACGGCTCGAGGCTGATCCACAAAGCGTATAATAAGTCTCAATCCCACGCGACTTATTAATATATTTGTATATACCTGTAAAGAAAAAAAAAGAAATTATACGGCCGATATGCGCACGCGAAAACCGGGCACGGATCTTGCGTACGAAAGTTATTTCCGCTCGGCCTAGATCGCGAGCATGAGAAAAGAGATTTTCGAGAATTAATGAGTGCATAATAAAAAAAAGAATAGGCATATTATGTGTAAGGTGTCGCCAGTCATTGGAATGAATTTCGAATTGTTGCCGTCATTATACGCTCCTTCGATGTTGCTTTTGGAATACAAGTGTTCTATATGACTTTTTGAATAATATAAACCACTTCTGTGGAGGAACCTCCCATATACACGTTGGGAGCTGCATTAATGAGACGTGTAAAAAGGGGAGGTCGGAGAAGCATTTGCACGCGAAATGTTATCGGCCCTAGCTTTCGAATTGGTTTACCATCGTTCGTTCATATGAAAAGGATGAACATGTAATGTGTTAACTAATCAGTACCAAGCTAATTCTCCTTATTTTTTATTTAGAGACCCGGTAGATAAATCTAATCAGTTTCTTGTTTGGATTAATCTTACTTTTGTTGGCATGATTTTGTAGGTAACCAAACTAAATTCTGACATATTGGATAAACCTAATTAATATTTGGTAGTTAATCTTATCAGTTAGTATTTGGTCCAATTTTTCTGGATATTAATAGGTGGGAAACAAACGAGATTCCATCATGCAAATCCAATCAATATTGAATAATTGATCCTGACAAATATTCTTTTGTTTCTCTTGGCATAATTTGGTCATAAATCCAGCTATATATTATTGCTATGTGAACTCAGTTGCATGTCACTCTATATCCAGTACGAAAATCTATATAGAAATTAGTTTAGATCTAATGTATCATAGTCTTTTTTTCCTCATTCATCTTCGAAGATCCTGACTAGAGTACACCCGAAGTTAAGGAAATAGGGGGAGGGGGATTCAAATTTGACTGGACTTGAATGAATGATAAATATTCTGGATGTTATATTATTGCCGAGAAATACTCGTAGCTTCATAGTAATTATCACACACATATGTAAGTAATTCATCTGGCTAATTCATATGACTCTATAGAATCTGTGCAGTTTAAACTGGATTGGTACCGAGGATGTTTCTATCCGCGATATTATCATCGATCACGTTGTCCTTCGCTTTTTACAAAATTACTGCATTATACTCGCGCGCTTAAAAGCCAATTAATTAATTAATTATATTCCGCGTATCTCTCCTCCTTAATATATATACTCTGCCAGCGTTCCAATTCACATTGACCGTGAAACGAGAAATTATTCTTTAACCGCGTCTGATCTCTCTCCTCTCTCTCTCTCTCTCTCTATATATATATATATATATATATATATATATATATATATATATATATATTCTTTACACATGCTCATTAAGGAAGATAATGCTTCCTTTGTATAAAATGCACGGCTTTTGGCGGAAAGAAATTCCGACGGGAGCATTGTGTGCGCGCGAATTTTGAAATCCGTGTTTTCGAATCCTGTTGTTCGCGTATAGTTTAATTAATTTCACTGGAGCGTGTTAAGTAAAACGCAAGACTGGAATTTAAAGATATGTAGATTATATATAGAGATATATATAATAAGAAGAAAATTAGACCGGTCTGATACGGTGTGTAATCCGATCAATGAGTATAATTTATTGGAATCTAATCGTAAACCATTGTGTATTACTCAATTATACGTGTTTAAAAGCGCGCGCACATATAACGGAATTACCGTCGTGTCGCGTCGATTTATACACTGTGCATCTCGATTCTTCTGCCACCTCCCCCGCCCGCCCCCTCCTCTCGCACCCGGTTCTCTTATCCATTATTGATAATCATCTCAATTGCAATAATACATCGGTAAAGTTGCAATACATCTAACTACATAATATAACATCGACGACCGCTATGGTAATTTAGCCGTACGTTTTATTGACGGATTGCGAAATTGTCCGCGATAACCTGTTAATTGTATGATCGTGCGTACTACTGGAATTTTCGTTACTCTGATTGCTATTGTTGATGAAATTTCTTTTTTTAAGGATTTTTCCTGACTCTTTCGAAGACTCCATTTGAACAGATCCTCGAGATCCAAAATACCGTCTCGATATAACAGTCGCCGATTATTGCGTATGGATTGTTTGTGTATATCTATGTAGGAATAAAAATATAAATATATCCAGTAATAAATACGTTTTTGAGCCGTTCAATAAACCACGGCTTTTCCCCATGTCGTATAAATTTTTTAAGCACGAACTAATCTTAACACGATTTTTCCGTTCTATTCGTCGATCCCGGATCATTTGATAAAAAATGAAAAATAACTGACTGTTAATAATTATTTTTTCTTTTTGTACTCGACTATGAACAATTTGGAAAACAATCACTTTACTAAGGCAAACGAGCCTGACGTCAGATTATCGCTGTTACGATGAACATCCGAATATCGCTTGAAAATCTTTATCCTGATCCATTTCGATACTTATTTTAACAATTACTGGAAGAAAAAAAATATTTCATAAGAATCATACTATATTATCATTTCATCAAAAGTCGATTATTTATGATTTTTTTTTTTTTGAAAATTCTGTAACTCCAAAATGTATTCGACAAGTTTATGATCGAATCACAAGTAGCTGGTAGGAATAATAAGCTTTTAATAGTGCAATTAAGAAATACGTGTATAAATTAAATTTTGAATTTTCATCTAAAACAAAAAAAAAAACACTATTTGAGGAATCTTCATAAGATTTTAACCACACATCTATTCAATTATAGCTCTCTGGTATATTGTGGAAGGCAGTCATAATCCTCATTCGTACTAAAATTTTTTGCGAAAAAAAATGTACAGCACTAGAGCGTTTGCAAAAATATCTTCACGATTTTAGTACAGACTAGAGTAGTAATCGTCTTAAAGCCTACACTTTTATCCGTAAAAAACATCGGCCTTTCCATTTTTCAATCGAGCATTCCTTTTTCTTTGCAATTTTTGTAAAATAAAATCTTCGAAAGATCGGCATAAAAACATTTTTACGCGTGAATCCGTATTTATCGAGCTCGGCAAGAATAATTCAACGTTCTCTAAAAACAAAAAAAAAAAAAATCATACAGGGCGTAAGGACCTCCCCATGTAAATCACTGCTTTACTTCGTCTTTCAAACATAAACTTTTCAGAAGCGACGCTGCTTATATATACGGGCATGCATATATACGTATATACGTATATATAAGCTAGGGTTGACGGCCGGGTCATCTATTTACCTGCAATTAAAGTACCGACAAGCCGCGCCGGCCGTCGCGCGCATATATATAAATATATATATATATATATATATATATATATATATATATATATATATAAACGCTCCAATAACGGAATGGAACGTTCGATTTTCCCGGAAAAATCCCCCTCCACCCGTCATCCCGCCGTACTGGATTTCTCGACGCTCGGCCACGCGCTTTGAAGCAAACTCGTTTTCAGCTGACTCTCCTGCGCATTAAAATCGCGATTGCTCGCCTGATATATATATATATATATATATATATATATATATATATATATATATATATATACGCCCGAGGGTAGGGCATACGTGCGACGAGGCTACACACATGGAAAATAAAGCCTCCCTTTGCTTTTTTCCATTACTCATTAGATTATAAAGCAGTTTGAGCGTTTCAAAGTTTTCAACAGCATACATGTGTGTGTGGTGGTGTGTGTGTGTGTGTGTGTGTGTGTGTATGTTTTAGGAAATTTTTTAGGAAAAAATATAATAATGCCTAATAATTTTTTTGATTCATTTATAGACTATTATTAAATTATTATAGGCACTATGGGAATTTTGACTATATAAAAAAGTCCTCTTTAAATGCATAATATAATGATTCAAAAATTCGCAATGTATACTCCATATTTATTGAACAATGCTCTGTAGAACAATGCCTGATATGGCGAAAAGGAACGAATATTATATAATAATAATAATGATATAATATCTGTAAAAATTGTCTTTGACACTATTTACCCAGAGCTGAATAACATATTTTACCGAGTGCACCGGTAAAATTATAACTGGCGTATTATATACGAGCGAGCCGTAAAATTAAACGGCACGCGCATGCGTGCGTGCGCGCGCGCGCCCGGTCTGAGAAATTCGAACGTTAATATAGCCGCGGTATAATATCTCCTAAGTCGTAGATATTCTCAAGCAGTTTAAGAGTTACAAGGAATGCATATATCCACGTGTGGCACATCAATATATAAGAGAGAGGAATACTTTCGAGGGAAATAAACCTACTCTCTCTCTCTCTCTCTCTCTCTTTCTCTCTGTCTCCCGATAAAAATTTGAAGGAAGGCTTAAATTTTTTTATAGCTTTTTACCGGCGCATCATAGGTGCCATCGGCTAAACACGAAAATGTGCAGCGTCTATAATGCGTATGTATAAATTAACAGGAGAAATATGAAAACTATACGCATTACTATAGCTATGTGCGCGCGCGCGTTTGTGTGTGTGTGTGTGTGTGTAATGTATATATGTATGTAACGGTACAATACTTTTACACTCGTCGCGAACTTTTCGCATGCAATTGGCTGATGCAAGATCACGGACGTATATGCAGGGATTCTCATGTATATATATAGACACTCACCAAAACCGGCTTCCTCGACCCAAACGTCGATTATTTAAACGAGAGAGTTTTTCTCCTCTACGCACACACAGTTCGTCGCTTCGACGCGCCGATGCGACAACGCGTGGCCGTCGAAAAGTGAAATCGAGAAATAATATATTTTACGCATCAGGTGTTAGATAACAATATATATATATAAAGAGAGAGAGAGAGAGAGAGAGAGAGAGAGAGAGAGAGAGAGAGAGAGATGTATTGATCAATGATGGAGAAAGACAAAAGAAAGAGAAGAAAAATTTAATTTATACAGATTATCTATTATATAAAAACGGGCGAACTTTTTACGATGGACAGATGAGAAATGCGTGAATAATGAAATTAAATCGCATGCTCGTGGAAGCGCTGAATAATCTATATGCAAGTGCATAATCGGAATGAGGAAAGATAATAAATTGACATTTTTTCGTTCTTTTATTTGGTGTTTACCGCTCAGGAAGTTTATAAATACGCGCGCGCATGTGTCTTAATTAAAAGAAACAAAAAAAAAAAAAAAAATAACTGAACGTAATTCAATCGGTTATCCCTGGAATAATATCTTACGCAGTTGCAGACCGTATCTTTTCTGTATTATAAGTATAATTGAGCCATCTGTCGTTAGAAATTCAACAATACTTTGCGTTGTATAGCTGTCGCAGACAATGAGTTTTTTTTTTTTAATTAAAAATTTTTTTTTTAAGAAAATAGAAACAGATATATAATCATATAACGATGATCATATAACGATGCGACGAATATCTGAAGTTGAGATTAGATAGTTAAAATTAACGTCAAAATTTAATCGAAATTTTTAGGTTTAAAAATCGTTAGGTTTTTAACATGAATTAACATGAAATGTTCTTTCTTTTTACGTGAATTAACATGAAATGTTCTTTCTTTTTACGTGCCTGTATAAAATTTTTACGAATGAACCCATTATACAAAATCACTTTTCCGGCCATAAATATGTTTTCTTACATCCGATGTCAAATGAAACATCAGAGGGTTCTTTTTTGGGTATTAAAAGATTTGATCGAAAACGACTTTTACATCTACCGTTTGCGATTTAAAATAATTGAACTTCTTGCATTAAGTACATCTGTTTTTCTTTTTCAATTAATATCACCTTCTGCTAAGATATTGTCGTTTTTATAAAAATCGGTAATAAATACCGAACGCTTGTTTTTATAAATATTTAATAGTAGAATAAATACGATATCTTCGTGTATATTATTCTCCATTTAATGCCTAATAATTTGTGATAAGTAAAGAAAATTTTATGTATACTGATTCTTAATAAACAGTTTATCGATACATACCTGTAATACTAAGTGATTGGTTTAAAACTAAGTCAATAAACAGATGTTGCGTCACATTGCTATATATATATATATATATATATATATATATATATATATATATATAAACACATGCATTCGATCCCCATTACCGAAGCAAAGACGAGCCTGAAAAAAAGGTCGCGCCTGCCTCCTTCTGTCCCCTACATATGGTCGCGCAAACCGATTTTCTGATCGCGAAGGCATTCTGCGTGCATTATCCGAGCTGACTTGCCGTCTAAAGAAAAAAAGAAAAAGAGATGAAGAAAAACCTCCGATGCCTCGGTTGGCCACATATTTGTTTACTTTCCAACGCACGTTGTCTCGAACCACAACAATCAGGGTGGGACGGGCGACGGATACCGATCACGTACCATCGAAGCGCCTCTCGGCCTTCGGGAGGT